>JAPMUY010001835.1:562500-607500 GCA_026901105.3 Galaxias olidus
GTGATTTAGTAAAGGCCGCCGCCGTGCGCGGACAGCTAGCATCAACAAATCAGATACGTTTTAATAATAGAATGCAAGACCTACTGGTGAATAAAGAGTTGTGGAATGCCGTACCTTTTCAGATTTTCAAGCCTAGCAATGCCGCTTTGAATCTCCTGCGTGCCTGCATCGGGCTGGTATGAGCCATGAGAACATTCCAGAGCCGGTGTTTTTTTTGCTGTCCTCTCTCTCTCTCTCTCTCTCTCTCTCCCTCTCCATCTCTTCAATACTTCCTCCCTCTCTCGCGTTCTCATTTTCTCTCTGCCTTTCTCTTTTGCCTCATCTCCTGGGCCCTCGTCTTCTTGCCTCTATACATGGCAGCCATTTGGAGAGAGTGCCGTAGGGCTGACAGATGTTCAGTCCTTTTCCTCCTATCCACTGTTGTTCACCTCCATCACATTACTACCATCACATGCATGGAACTCCAGCATAGCATGGCTGATTCACTGTGACTCATCTGGCTTGCTTTGTCTCCAAAAAAACAGGGGTGGTTGTCCTGTGCTTGCTCTTACCTATGCGAGAGACCCCACACACCAGGAGGGCAGGGAACAGGTACTGTGAACCACGCAGTGTTTGCATACAAGGGCAGCACACTAAAACTCAGCCTGCTTTAGCCCCTGCTCCAAAGCTCCTGTGTGTCTGTTACACTTGATAGGATCCGACTCAGTGAGAGGGTGCAGCACCACAGCACGGAGCGCTAATCAACAAGCAAAGTGACCAGCAATGCCCAGAGCTGGCAGTGTTCGTCCAAAGTTGTCCCCGCCAAGCTGTCTTGACTTGGCAAAACTTTTTTTGCGTTCAAAGTCAACATTCAAACCAAAATGACAGAGATGCAAAAAAATGTGAAGAGCATACCACAATTCATTGACCAAACTGAGAATGTGGTTGCCTTTTCCATGTTGTGTCCAGTTGGAGGACATTAAATTAATTTGCACTTTAAAATGCGTGGTGAGTGGCAATAAATGGAGACTTTTGGACTCCAACGTGGGAGAGATCTCATCGGAGGCACATTCATATTCCACCCACCTGCCTGTTGTTGCAGCCCGAACAGCACAATGCGCTAATTGTTTTTGAAGACAGTGCATGCAAACACAAACACACACACACACGCTTGCGCAGAAACACACTCACACACACACACACACAGAGACAGACAGACACATGCATAGGCACATACGCACGCACTCATGGCTGCAAACATTCCACACATTTAGCCTGAACACATTACAGCCCAGTAACTCCTATTTCATTCAATATATTCACGGTGAAAAAAAGTCATCAATTGCTTTTTTTTTTGTGTTTTCTCTGCTTCACTCAAGACGGAGGCAGTTTATCTGAATCTAGCCGTAGCTCCATCATTCCTTTTGGATGGGAATCCATTCCATTATCCGGCAGCAGCCTTTGCCACAAAATATTTGCATGAGGCAGGAAAACCTATTAGAAATCGGTTGTAAACATTTACGAGCACACACAAAATAATAGGCATTATCTTTCAAACTTTCAAATTTCCGTTCACATGTGAACATTCTGAAGCCTGGACGTGGAGCTTGGCACTGCGGGATGTGGAGGAGTCTCTGTAGGACCTTGTCCACGGCTGACCCAGTGCTGTGGCTGCTCGCTCTCCTCCGCCACTTTGCAGCACTCACAGAGGGCTGATTTACGTCCACCGTGTGAAGAGAGAGGCTTTTGTCTGCCACTAGCAGCAGTAAAATGACACCATGGCGGGGGTGACAGCAAGACCGACAAACCTGCAGTCCTCGCTTCAATATGCATGTGTGGGTGTGCGAGTGGGGGTGACTGGGACAGAGATCGAGAGATACAGACAGACGCACAGAGAGAAAAAGGTGTGGATCTGTGTGTTTGTGTGTGTGAATGTCTCCAGAGTGTGTGTGTGTGTGTGTGTGTGTGTGTGTGTGTGTGTGTGTGTGTGTGTGTGTGTGTGTGTGAGTGTGTGTGCGTGTGCATGGAGAGAGACATTAGCAACCCAGCGGGCTGTTTACAGGTCGTGTCTGCTCCCTGCTCTGTGTGGGCAGGCTTTTCTGGCCCCGTTAGTGTCAGAGCCTAATGCGGTGGTGATTTGCTTCCCACTGTGCATTTTCACTGTGCCCCACCGTCCGTTTGTTAGGGAGCGTGTGTAGCCTCCTCCGTGCGCTGTCTCAGCCTCCCTCACGCTGTCGGCAAGTCAGCATCGTACGTATAGGCAGATCTCCCCTACGTGATCCAGACTTCAGTGTTGATGCAAGCCCGTGAGTCCAGCTGCCACCCGGAAACGCGGCGCATCGCCCGGCAGCTCCACACCCTCCCCCCTTGGCCTACGCCAGGCCCCCCTCGGAGACAGACATTACCTCACTGGATGGGCGCGAGGTGGGCATGTATTTCATCTTCATTATCAGACGATAATTAACAAGCAGAAAATGACCCCTCCTGATTACAGTCGTGTTAAAGGAGAGAGATGTGAGGAGGGTGAACAGAGTGAACTGAGACAATCACGACTGACTTGTCGGCGAGCCTCCACTTGGGTGGGTGGGTGGGGGGGGGGGGGGGGTGCAGGGCGAAACGAAAGGCCCTTTTCTTGTCTTTGATTAGAACACTGGAATTTATTAAACTCACTCTTACCCCCCCCCCCCCCCCCCCCCTCACCCCCCGACCCTCTCCCCCATAGTCTATAATTTAACAGTTCCGGAGAGAGAGAGAGAAACTAGCTATTAATATTAACGGTTGGGGACCATTTTATTTGAGCTTGGCTAACTCTCTAGGAGGGGATTAGCTGTGCGTGTGTATCACAATTGAACCTCTTTGATGTGAAAGAAAGTGACAAAGAAGAGTCGGCAAAAGACATTTCTCTAAAACATGCCTGCTCCTCCGGCAGCTCCGACACCTCCAGCAGGGCTCCATGCTAGCAGACACAACAGCTGACAGGCCCGGCTGCCCATTAGGCAGACAGGGACACTTAAAAGCACATTACCTTTCTCTTGTTGTTAGGACTGACGTACAGATAGCTGAGGATTGTCTTGGCTCCCACTTTCTCATTCAGCTTCTGGTAAGTGGCTCCGTAGTCGGTTGACCTGGAACGCAATCAGAAGGGGTTGATGAAGACCTGATGAATTCCTTGTGGCAATTAAAAATCCCCCCGGAGAATTCATGGTGAGGGGGGTAAAAGAAGTCGGGGATGCAATTAAAATCCTCTTAGTCTACTGAACGCCGCAAACTGCAACACAATCAGAATCCCTAGGGAAAATAATAATGTCCAGTTTAAGGTGACCCAGGGTTTAATTGTCTCGTCTACCTTCTCTGCGAGCAAATAATCAGATCACAGTCTGAAATTTGATCACCCTTTATATCAGCAGCATTGTTCCCGATATAGTAGTGAGAGCGGGTGCTCTTATCAAACTTTGATATTCACGCCTGTGCAGTCCACGTCCACATAGTCAACGGACCAGTGTTTGTCAACGCTCTGGGTGACACTATAATTTATGCTACATCCTTTTATAAATAACCGTTTGGACTTGTGTCTATTGGATGAAAATCTGCTTTAAAATAGGAAACTGATGAAAACCCAAAAATCATTAGCCACAAACTTACATTATGTTATCGTCATCCGTTTAGAAGCTACATTATAGTACAAAAAAAATAAAAAAAATAAAAGTACATTCACTTTTTTTGTGAGTGCAAAGACATAAAGCTTTTCAATTGATATAAAAACAAAAAGGGGCAAGTGTGACAGGCTGACCACCGTGCATTATTATCCCATGGACTATTTTCTAGTTGAAGGAAACAGCTGAATCATCTTCAAAGAGTTGAGTCAAATCCAACAGAGAATGGGGTGAGTGCTGAAATATTTAAATGATGGTCATAGTGCTAATGGGAAATTTGTGTTTGGCTGAAATCTGGCATTCAATGGCAGCTCTTAGTTTGAACAACTTATCTCGGCTGCCAGGTCCAATTTATTTTAAGAGGTGTGGTGCTTAATCAGGGAGCTATTCTAATTCCATGGTAAGCTATTGAAAGAGAGAGTAAAGCAGGACGAGCCTCAGAATACGGCAGGCATCACTGCAGAACACTTTGTTGGCCCTTCAAACAAAGCAATCACTGACATCGATAGATGTTTTCTCATCTTCTCCTCCAAGAAGCCATTAAATCCAGATTTTGGGTACCAGTTGAAAATGGAGAGCATCACGGGTCTTCATCTCGCTCTCGTACGCTTCATTTTTTATGAAGTTGACAAAATAAGAATATGCGGAAACAAGAAAATAGTGACAGTGGCAATACTTTTTTTCCCTCCCCGCACCATTCAGATTTATTACGGTGTGATTTCAGGGGCGATGAAATACAGTGGCGCCCGGTGAAGCCCTGAATCACGGCTGCATCGTTTATCAAAGTGGAGCCATCGACACTCTGGACCATCGGACAATGACATCATCTGGCTATTGATCTGCTCTCCAGAAGCTCCATCACTAAGGCCATGATTAAGGGGCCAATGACTTTCTTTTACTGTTACAGCAACTCCAGACACCAACCAATAAAACTACATATTTTGGGGTGAAATAAAAGTTACACTAAGAAGAAAAAGACGGCATTTCAAGGGCATTGATTCTGAGAGAAATGTGGCTGTTTCTTGTATTATCTAGGGAAAGAGAACCCATGCAATTGATTATAAAGAGGTCAATGCTGGTTATTGTGTGTGGGAGTAAAATGTAACCTCAGCCACATCTCTTTGTTGGATTTCCTCCATGATACTGCCTGGGTTCTAGATATAAAACAATATCCATGACTGTTCATGTGTTGAATTGAACATGGTAAGGTTAATAAAACATATTACAAGGACACCGGGATAGAACAAGGCTCATCAAGGAGACACGCTTCACTGGGGAAATAGATCCCGGATACGTTGGAGTTGATTGAGCTATGCCATGTTGCCGCTGTCCTTACATCAAAAGCTTAAACCTCAATTCCAAGACCCCTGTTTCATATTTTCAGTAAATGATATTGCACTTGTCAGGTTATTATCAAGAATGTACTTGGGAATGACTATATATTTATAGACATGTTTAATTATAAAAAATAATTCTCTTGGACCATGACATACGGCACCTGCAGACCGCCACACTCCTAGTGAGAGGTTGATTAACCAGCGCGGGAGGAGGCTACATCTTGAGACGGTTAGCGAGAGGTCACTAATCGCATTAGCGAGGTGCAAACGTAAACAATAAACACAGCTTGAGATGTCAAACGCGTGGCAGCTTTGCTGAGTATTCCAAATGAATTTACGAGAGCCTCGGCTCACTCCGATAGTATTTCTCTCGCTTTGAGACCTGCAGGCTTTTTCAACCCCCCCCCCCCCCCTCTCTCTCTCTCTGCCTCCCCTTCTATTTTTTGACCCTTAGGTGTGATGGCAGCCTTCCATTCTTAAAAGAGCATTGTCATACAGTGCTCTTTCGGCAGTACTTTCCTTCCCCCTCAGTTCTTTCATGTGTTATTTTCTTGTCCATCGCTCTTTTTCATTTTTGCTTTCTCTCACCCACAAGCACATCGCGTAATTGTCCACACACTACTGCCCTCAGATAGCCAAGGTTTCATATTGAAAATAATGTGTGTGACTGAACAGTCAATGCTCAACGCATCATTAGGAGGCTAATGTGCTAGCAAGACCGTTGACAGAGGAATAACCCAATGCCGGAAATCTAAGTGCGGGAGACAATCACATAACAAACGGTACTTTAACCATCACTGTGGGAAGGGGAAGTCCTTGGAGTGACCCAAATATGTATGTCTTTTATGTTGTCCTGAGGGCACTTTTTATTATGTGTATGGAAATGTCCTGTTCACAGCTGTCTGAAAACACTAACGCGGTCGTCCGTGTTTCATAAACGCGCAATCTCAGGTTAATCAGTTTGGACTATAGGTAATGCGTTAGACATTCTCTTTGACATTCTTCAAAGGCCAGGATAGAATTAGGCGCTTATCATGCAAGATGCTTCAAGCATTTTGTACCTCTCAGGTGCGTGTGTTGCATGTACATGTACATGTGTGTGAATGGCACTGAGTCACAGTATGTTCACTGTGAGTGACTCAGTTAAAGTCAAATCGTTGGCATTTCTGGTGACATGTCACGTGACTGGTGACACACGGAGACCCACTATGAAACCCACTCAAGGTGATTCACATTGCTCTGGATTTGCCTGACATTACTTTCACGATTTGAAATACAGAAACGGCAGACATCACATCATGGGGATCTAAGTCACAAGCTTACCTCCACAAAGAACTTTCGGTTACACTGTTAAGGTTGAAGTCAAATAATTTGGTCAGCATCAGAATAACCTGTGACGAAAGAAAGAAAGAAAGAAAGAAAGAAAGAAAGAAAGAAAGCAAGAAAGAAAGAAAAAAACACATTAGGAAGTGAATGTCAAAGAACGTTGTTGGACGCTGGCATGAATTATCTTTAAAATATGCCATTCCAAAAAAACACCCTTTCCTTTTTTTATAACAGCGAATGGTAAGTCAGCTCTCATGGGTTTTCTCTCCTCATCACTTAGATCATTGTTTAGACTAACTGACACTGCAGGTGAAGACACAGTGGACCTTGTGAAAACTCACTCTCCATGGCTAATAGAGGACTCCAAATCAAGAACATGTTACAGCAACCTGATTGGAAAGTAAAGCATGAGGTTTAGGTGAAAAGTAATGAAAGATACATAACTTTCCCATGACTCTTTAAATAATGATTTAAATCATTACTAAATCATATCAAATTCAAGCTAAACTCTGCCGAGTAAATATTCCTTATGCTGTTAAAATTCCAAAGGTGTGTGCGGTCTTAAAAAACTGGGTCAACCAAAGTCTGCTGGGAGAGCAGAGACAGAAAAACACGACAGTGCCACGGGCATAAAATAACTAAAGACTAAAGCACGGAAACGCACTATTTACCTTAGGACTCAAAGTGCATTTGAAAACAAAAGTCCCATCAGCAGGTGCTGAAGTTTGTATGGTAGAGTTCCAAACCATCTCTGTTTTAAATGTTGGCGTAATGCTACTCTGAGGAAGTCACCGAGGTCACTCTGATCAGGGATATCTGGTTTTCAGTTTGACAATTTTGGGATTATACTCACCATCATGGGTATTTTACATAGTTATGTAAGAGCATGGAGAAGAGTGTATGATTCCCCAGGATAAATGTATATTTTAATAGCATTAACGGCTATACCACAAAGTAGGCAGCAGTAAACAAAAGCATGTATACTTGTTTAACACATCAAAACAGAACAATAATACGAATCTTATTTAAAGAAATTTGTTGGCCTATTCAAAATAAAAATGTGGATGTTCTCTGGAGTATAGATTAAATAAACAACTAGGGCCTCAATAATTTGTATGTGGCATCTCTACAAACTCCACGCTGCACATTGGCACTTTCCAACTGTTTCTCCCTGCTCAGGCAGCTTTGATACTTCCGTTGCTTGTTTCTGAGGCAACCGCAGCCTCACTGTATGACTTGTGTGACTTTGTGAAACAGTTCCACCAGCATGGGGTTCCTGTGAGTACAGGCATAACAGATGCACCTTGGTTAGCTGAATTACATTGCGAGGCTGGAGCCCCTGTGATCATGCTTATTAAGTATGCGCTAACATCTGCGGCCCCAGAACGCCCCGACTTGCAAGGCACTCGCCCGACCTGTGGCTGGCAGAGCTAGGCCCATCGAGAGGTGGGGTGGAGGGTATGGAGAGGGGGGGAGGGGAGGGGGGGAGGGGGGGGGGGGGGGACAACGGCCGTGACAACAACAACTGAATAGGCTTTGAATCAAGACTTGTTCAGGAAGTAGCCTAGCGTTTCAGTGTGGGCACTCCGGTAAGTAGAGAATTAGCCCGGGGAATGAATAACCTTAAATGTCCAGACTAGACCTATGCATGCTAATGACCTAGTCCTAGCGGATCCATTTATCCAGCCAGCTGGAGGGTGTATTCACACCCGCACTACACAGCTTTGCTTCTCTCTCTCTCTCTCTCTCTCTCTCTCTCTCTCTCTCTCTCTCTCTCTCTCCCCCACTGCACTTTATTTCTTTCTTTCTTTACATCTCAACTTTACAGTTTTAAAACTGTAAGCCCAAAATGTGTGAGTGTGAATATGTGTGAATGTGTGTGTGTGAGGGAGTGTGCATGTCTGTGTATGTGTGTATATGTGTTTGTCTAGGTGGGTGTTAGGGAGAAGAGGGTGTGAGGGTGTGTGTATGTGTGCTTGCCTGGTGTATGAGAGAGAGAGAGCGAGAGAGACAGAGAGAGAGAGAGAGAGTGTGTGTGTGTGTGTGTGTGTGTGTGAGAGAGTTGAGAGAAGCGGGGTGGCTCCGCACCCTGGATAAAGTCCTCTAAAAGGCTGAGCGGTGTTCTCGGTGAGTTGGCTTCATTAGCTGAAGGACAGTGGGCATACGGGCCCTTCTGTCTGCCACATATGGAGACTAATGTGGGTGGCCATCAGCGAGCGGCCATATCAGATGGGCTCCCACTGGATGGTGCATATGCTCTATTGCGGGCCCTGCCAATTAGGCCTGTGGGTCTTTCCTACTGTAAATATTACCCCACCAAGGCCGGATTCCTCCCCACAGGGACCAAGGTAGTCAGTCACACGTGCGTGAGTTTGACAGCACGGTGGATATTGGAGAGGAGCGTAGATGATGAATGAGCGTCTGAATCTCATCAACGCGATGTGTTTTGTAGGAATGCATGTTGAGCTTGGCTCCATGCAGTCATCGTTTCAAGCATGTGTAAAGAATTATTATTCTGTTCCAAGAAACCTTTTTAGATTTTTACGCAGTTTAAGATTTAAAATGCTATGTCTCCAACGAGACCATGTTGGGGATTTTGGAGATACATTAGCTCAATAACTGTGACTGCAACACTTCAAATGCCTAAACCTTCTGTCATTATTCAGTATTCATTTTTCTCCACTGAGCAACTGCCTGTTTTTTCTACTAGCAAACTCTTGTATTCCCCACTGTTTGGTGATTGTCCTTGGATGAAGGGAAGAAAATATCATCAACCACCTAAATCCCAAAACACGCATCGACAAATAACAATTACTATTTCCTAAGGCTCGGGTGGCGAGGCAGAAATGTAAACAAATACGGAATGAAGCTCCCTAACACAGACTGCCGCCCTCCTTGAAATCAGACAAGCTAGCTTTCATGGTCTGCGGGCTGTTTAACTCAGATATGAGTTTGTTTTTTCAATCTTCTAGTTCATAATAGTTCACTAATATCAAGCACTCATATTGTGATTTACTGTTGTCATCATCCATGATCGTCACTAGACAAAAACCCTGAAAGTTAGATAAAGCTATTATTGTGCACTTATTTAAACAGGTCTCATCTACATAATTGTTCCAAATGCAGCTGCTGTCTGACTCCAGTGGTTCATAGACGCATGGTTTATCTCTCTGTTGAAGTCTTCATCATACCCATTTTCACAAGTTCACACTTCATATAGATACACACTATATATACTGCATGTATAAACAAAGGTCAGCACAAACTAAAAATGCGTCAGATTCCTGGTAAGAAAAGGCCTGTGCCGAGAATAAAAGGTAGGAGTCACTCGCGTTGACGCATGCGGCAATATAAATAGAGACGGTTGAATCCTCAGTAGCTAGACTTGGCCTCATACAATGGTAACACCTTGACAAGCTGACTGGATGTTTCTTTCTTCTCAGCGTGACACCACAGAGCCACCGGGGGCCACCTGACTCCCTCTCAGCTCTACGCAGGTACTCAGTGGTGTATTGTCATGCATTATGGATATGAGGAATTGTGTGGGCGATGCTTGTTGTGTGTGTGTGTGTGTGTGTGTGTGTGTGTGTGTGTGTGTGTGTGTGTGTGTGGGTGTGTGTGTGTGTGTGCTTGTGTGTTCATTTGTGCGCACATGGTTTGTTTGAGAGAGAAAAATATTTTTTAAATGAATAATATTTCTAAAAAGATTGTTTATTCAGGTGAGATATTAATGTACAGCACTTTATCATTAGGGGGAGATAAATAACACTTGCCACAATTATTGAAATGGAACTAGATACTTGGACACATGTTATCTGAAGAAGGGAATGTTGCCTGCATATAAAAACGCTGCGGTGCAACAATTCTGTCTCTTCCAAAGTAGGTTACCCTTTGGTTAAATATAGTAAATAACTTGGTGTTGCCTTAGAGATGTGCTTTACGCGCTTCTGATCATCTGACAAATAATCTGAATACATGAATTTTAATCCATTAATCAGTTTGGAAGTTTCCCTAAAATGTAGACAATTAATAAATTATGCAATCTCAGATCCAAACACCATCACAAGCTTAATACAGCATATGAGAAATGTTGAAAGCCAACACTGCCAATAATATGTGCAAATACTAGGCCACAATTATATTGTTAAACCAGAAGTTTTAAATGAAATAGTAGAGAATCCCATGTCTATGGGAAAACCCTAAGGTTGTTTGAGATGGTCAACCACCAAGACAAAGCAGACTGAAATGTAACTAAACTTTAAGAACCTTAAGTGAGGATATTTGTGTTTGTGTGTGAATTTGTCAGATTTATACGTGTGCCATACTACTTTCATGCTATTAATAAGGGCAATCACCGTCACAGATTGACATATATAAATAATACTAAAAAGAACATTTCCACATTCAAATTGACATAATCTTGAAATACCACCAGTTTGATCATTTGTTAATTACACAACAAAATAATTTACAAAAGTAACATCTTTAGAGCCGGGGCGCTATTAAGGGGGGAAAATACTTTGACTACTTTTTTTATGGAGACTAAGGCCTCATTGAAATTGCTTAATTCCCCCAGTTTGAAGACTTTTGGGTAGATAGATAGCCCTGGGCAAGACTCTTTTCAAAACTCCCCTTGGGCACCGCGAGTGAACTTATGGTGGTTACTAACAAGCGCTTCTCTCTCCCATGATCTCACACTTTGTTCCCATTATAGTGAATCAAAGACTCCTGATTCCCATAATTTGCATGGAATTAAAGGCGATTAGACAAAGCTGTAATCTAGGACCAACACCTCCTCAGAGATAGACTGCTGGCCCTACCACGGAAACAAATTTGCAAACCCAATTTTTTTAAAAGGACTTTTAAACACGTTTCAGAGCGTTCAAGCGTTTCCCTGTATTAACTACCTCGGGTAGCTTTAACACTTGTGAGCTGTAGAAATCAATACTAGCAAACAATACAACATGGATGTGCAATTTGTGTTAAATAAGCGTCAGGCAGAGAGACAGGGAAGCGGTTATTATGTTGAGAGATAATAACATGAGTGTGGAACATGCTTTCAAGTGGCAAGGTTGACGTGGTGGTTAAAGAGAAGCCGTTACACAGGAACGAGGATTGCAATCAACACAGGTCCTAACCTTGTCTCAACATCACTGTAATGAGATGATGACGCCAGATCCCCTGGGAAACTGAACACAGCCTTTTCTGCATGTACATAGACAGCTGTATCAATACAGAAGGCAAGAAGGCAATTGTTACGAGTGTGGACTCCCTAATAGAATTAGACTACATGCACTGCACACAAAACACTTTGTTGAATCAGCCTCCGCATCAGCAGAGCTCAGTGCCACGAGAAAATGACATTGGCATTTTGTAACCGCATTACAAATAATAAAAAGACCAAAACATGAAGGACCAAAAGCAATATGTTAAGTTTCACCCGGGTTCAATTGCAATGGGACTTGAGATGGATCAGTCTCCCCACAGTCTCATATGTGACCAAGGTTTGAACCCGGCCCACACAGGAAGGGATTCTGAACCAGAGCTTTGTGCCAGCCTTGGCTGATTTCGGTAAAAAAAAAAAAAAAAAGGAAAAAGTGGTGTGATTCCAGCCAGGACAGAAGGAATGGGGTAATATGGCCAAGGTAAACTGAGCAGAAGGCAGAACCCGAGGAGTTAAGTTGAGGGTGTTCCGCTATCGCTCTTTAAGCTCCATCTGTTTAGGCTCACAGAATCCACTTACAAGCAATCCCAAGCATTGATCTCAATGGGTATCATTGCCTGCAGGTTAATGTAGGGGACATGAGTAAACATGATCAATGTCCGTTTTCTTTGGCCTTTTCACATAGCTTAAATAGCCAGGGCCTTTACGTTGGAGCCCAAGGAGGTAGAGCTGCAATTTATGGGCCTCCCTGACCTCTGTGATTACATGTGGGATATTGCATGGCCTTGTTCTTCCTGCGGTGGTGTTTTAAGATAATAATTGCTACACCACCTTTCCTGTTGACCTCTGTTAACGGTCAGCTGTATATCACACAACAGGTTGCTAAGATGCTGGGTGTTTCTTTACTATTGACGGAACTGGGACTGTCTAGAAATGGATCCAAATTCCTATTAAAAAGCTTTGAGAAAATGAGTTGTTCCATGGGCTCAACTCAATTGGTACGGAGCCGAGAGTGATTGATCGTTGACCTGCTTCCGCAGGTCACTTCACTGTTTTTAATGTCGTTCCTAACACCATCCAATTACTTACCTCGGAATTATTTGGGCCGGCCCTGATGAGTGGACGCCACTGGAAATTTGAGACTGGATCCGGTCCAAGTCAATGCATAAATTAATGAGCAAGCAACTGGGAGGGAGATGTTGAGTCTATTGGGCTAGGGGGAAAGGGCTACAGTTTACAGGACACTCCCCCACCAGACCATTGAAAGCAATAAACCTCAGGGTTATTGGGAAACCATAAACCTCCACTCTCTTATCTTCAAGCATATTTATAGCTTATGGTGACTCCATACCACGGCAGCACAAGGTCTCTGTGTTCCTGTGTTGACAGAGAAATCTTGGAGAAGGAGAGGGATTGTTCTTGGTCAGCTAAACCTGCCAGAAGGAATAGGCCCCGGGGGAGCCAGGAGGAGATTATGGAGAAAGGAATTAACAATTGACAGACGCATAACTGGCTTTAAGTTTTTATCTATTGATTTATTGACATAGACCTGTGCTAAAGTCAACGAAAGCCAAAAAAAGATGACCTATTTGTTGCAATTATTCCCACATCTTACTCAGTGTAGAGAATAATAGTTTGACTGGAAAGATTGAGCAGACATTCTCTTACAACTTACAAAATGATATGAAGGTGAGAGATTACTTGACTTTATCTCTGTTAAAAGGGAGACATTGTTTTTTACAATGAGTGTATAAACTACAGTGGCTGTTTCTTTATTTACTAAACTGTACTTTCTATCTATACAGTTTGATCAACCATGCCACTCAACATAACACTTTAAATATAGTGTATTATTATAATGTAACATATCAAATCACCCTGGTTAGCATTTCTACGTTAGTGCTGATTCACCGGCCAGATTGTCAAATGTAAGATGATTGTGTTTTGCCTTGCTAACTTTACTTAAAAAAATGTCGGGAGGCAATGTTTTTTTGATATTGCATTTTTTACACAACTGATGATTTTTGTTTTGTATGAATGTGATTACTTGTGTGTAACCAGGGGATGTTGAGATTTATAAGGGATATGTGAACGCATGATATCTAATCTAGCATTACAATGTTATTCCTAGGCATTTCCAATTTGTTCTTATCAACACTTACAACGTGCCCATCAGTGGTGTTGTCTCCCAATTCACCAGCTATAATAAAATGATAGCCGAACACTTATTAGCTGCTAAAAGAGTGAATTGTTACAAAGGTGTCAAAACAAATGAGAAAATCCCATTTCAGACAGAAAAGAAAGCCTAAATAATTGTCTTTTTTTCCATCTTTAACCATGTCAGCTGCTTTAGTATTTGTATTTCTTTGGAGCAGCTTTAAACGATTTTATTGAAATGACAAATGACATCTAAAAGCAACTGAAAAATGAATCCCCCATAATACTGTCGTTTTGGAGCGGTGGGAATATTTGTCTCATTCCATGTCAAACTTGAACAAATCAAAATAGTCCTCATGATGTTTGTGTGCAACCTTCAAAGAGTGTATCAAGATCTCCACTATGTTGCACCCCTTTCCCAGTGCAATCACCCTCATGTCTTTATTCTGAGGTTCCAAAGAATGGTGTGTTGTTTTATCATATTGACGTTCCGGAACAGAGAATGATATGAAGGAATATTTCTGTTGAAGCTGGAGGCAGGAGTTAACTAGAGCAAGCAGACGTCAGAGCCCATCAGAATAGCATAGTATGATTGCTATAAGGATCACTTTGTTTTAACACAAGTCTGTAAGGTGGCTACGATTGATGAAGCAAAAAGGTATCAAAGATCTACAGTTGCGTGAGCATGCATTTCCCCTGCTGTTTTTCGTTGATTTCATGTGTTTACCACATTTTTCAGATCTTCAAACTCTGACAAATTGAACCTGAATTAACAGAGAATAAAAAAATTTATTGATTTGATTTCTTGAAGGCAATTTTTTATAAAATGACTCATAACACACTGCGAAAAAATAATTGCCCTCTTACTTAATTGATCAATTAATGAAATTGAATTGAAAATAGGATTCAATTAGATTACACACACACCCTAGTTGATTACTGCTAGCATAGACCCCACTTAAATAGAACATTTTAAGGAAACTGAAGTTTGCAACACGGTGTCAAAATGCAACTTACAGTCATGGCCCTAGGACGCCATGACACCCTCCTCTGACTTGGGCACACTGGTGCTTGTTATGAGTTTATTATTTGCACCTGTGTTTTGTCCCTGCACTGCCGTTGTTAGTTTCATTGCTTTCAGCCTTTTGAGCAGTATTTAAGTTCTTGTTTCCCAGTGTTTTGTCATTGTTATATTGTTTTGCTGCACAGTTGTCTGTTAGTATAAATTTGCTTTCTTTTTTGGATTAAACCTCTGTCTGCATTTTGCAGTTGCCATTCCTCTGCCTCCTGAGTTTTCCTTTCATGTGTTTTAGAAGAGCATTCTCTGCTTTTGGACTTTTTTCCTTACAGGCAACACTTTGTGTGCCAGCATTTGTGACACTAAGTCTTACTATGCCAAAGTCAAAAGAAATCTCAGTAGAACTGAGATAAAATGTCTTTCTGTTTGAACAGGGAAACACCACAATTTCTAAGGCTTTAGGACTCAACCAAACAACAGTGAGAGCAATGATCTCCAAATGGAGAAGCCTTAACAGTTGTGAATCTTCCCAGGATGTCCCACCAAGATTACTCCAAGGGCACGTCGAAGACTCATACGGAAGTCAGGGAAGAACCCAGGCCTCACTTGCAACAGTTAAGGCCACCAACAACAAAAAATAACAAGATTCCAGGAGAAGATCATCATACCAACATATGTTGCCTCTGCAGGACCTGTGCAACTTGCCATAATAGATGGATTCTGCTGTTTATCTGAAAATATTTAAGGAAAATGTCTGGCCACCAGTCCGTGAGCTGAAGCTTAAACATAATTAGGTTATGCATCAAGACAATGACCCCATAACAAGAGCAAATCCACCACTGAATGGCTCAAAATAAACTGATTCAAAGCTTTGGACTGGTCTAGTCAATGTCATGACTTGAATCCCATTGAGATGATGTGGGGAGATATTAAATGAGCAGTTCATGCTAGAAAACCCTCGATTACAGCAATTTTGCCAAGAACAGTGGGCCAAAAGTTCTCCACAGCGATATGAGAGACTGAAAAGTTATCATAAACGTTTGGTTGCAGTTGTGCTGCTAATGGTGGCTCACCCTAACTCTATTTATATGAAGTTTAGGGGGCAATTACCTTTTCACAGTATATTCAAAGGATACACTGTTGGGATACTTCAAGATCTAAAACAATTATGTGTGGAAAATATGTGAAAATTAAGAAGCGGGGGCAAATACATTTTCACGCAGCTGTATGTGTCAGGGCCGTTCTGCAAGTGAGAGTTCTGGATAGTTGGTTTATCCCCTTTCAACCTTTATTCCTAAGGTTTTGTCCTTCATAAAGAAAATCTAGCTGCATGTCCTATTTAAGCTTTAGGATCGTTTCAAAGTTAAACAAAGTTGAGGAAATGAAAGCAAAGTAGATATATTTAGAGTTGTTTCACGTAGTCAGAGAATGGATGATAACGATTGGAGCCTACTTGAAATGCACAGCTGAACTGTCACTGTTTTCTATTGTTTACCAAAACCAGCACTGTGCCTATGAGAATAAGCAAACAGATCCACAAAGATTATATCTTAGCATAAACAAATAATGACTGTGTAAACACAGGTACTGAGGTCTTGTAGCAGGTGCAGCACTAGGATCAGCAGAGATGACCCAGTACTACATTTTACATAAAATACACCAAAAATGTAGTTACATCATCACATGTAATTCTGTAAGTCACAAATTATGTACGAAAAATATTATAAAAATATGTGGATGAACGGTTTGAAAAAATCTGTATCCTGAACATACCTGGCATTGACATAAACACTAATATTACCAATAAACGTCTACATTGAGCATTGGTAAAGCAAAACCTACAATAACTGTGTGAATCATTTTGCTGGACTGGTATGATATTTCTTACATATGATACACATGCAATAACACGGTATTATCATTGCAACGTCCCTTTCTATCAAAACTGCATCAAACAGGTCAGGTCAGCTCATTTCTCAAGATGAATTATTTCATGGTCAATAGCCAAAGCTTTCCACATTACTGTGATACGGTAGCATGGGAGTCCATCTTACCAAACATATTGGCTATTTCCCCATCCCTTGCCAATATTGAGGCCCAGTGTATTTCCTCTTCTACCTTGGCATGCTTTAAATTTGAAGTTAAATTCATTAGATGAGCTCAGCGTGTCGGCAGGCACGGGCTGCAGTTCTGTCTTTAGTCTGGCGATGTAATCGTTTTGTTGTTGTTTAGCATTACTGACAATTCTCAGCACTCAAACAGAAGGTCGGGGATCAGCAAATCCTTACTCCCAGCCAGGCTTATGATTTCATCCCAATGCAATGATCTTGCCAGCCTATTGATATTGAATATGTGGGGAAATCTTCTGCCATCTTTTCCAGGACACGACACTAAAAAGGCTCTTTCCGATCGAATGTGCTGAATTACACTTGATCTAAATTCCATAATATGTGAGTAGGCATTTGACTGGCCTCAGCACAAGTGCCCCCAAAAGTGCCATGTGTAAAAATTTCCAGACAGACTATGAGACGTTAGAGGCACGTGTTCTCTTTGTATCCTTAAAGATCTTACTAAAAGTACTTTCTGTATTAGGTTTGACTGCATATTATTGAGCGGCAAATAAAAGGAAGAAACCAAGTACATAATAATATTAACATTACAAGCAATTTGTAACCTAAAACAAATTATTCATGTCTAGTTCAAGGCTAATTTCAAGGCTTTACACATAAAAAGATACTCATTACTGCAAACAAATAATTTCCTTTGATGTAATGTATTTCTTAGGACCAATCAAAAACCATTGCTTACTGTGAGCTATAAAGACCCAAATATGATTCATGGCCTTTCTTATCAGTGTCTGACACGCTACACGACTAAAGTTGCCCTAACAAGAAAGTGGAGCATGATTTCATGATTTTGCAAAAACGTTGCTGAAAAATGAATAATAGCTGGAGTGTGAGCACGCATAAGCCGATCAGAAGACAAAATTGAGGAAGAATGGAATGTTAAAAGAACAGCAGCTTTTGAAATCCCATGCATTATGTATTCAATGCTGAGAAGTATTGCTAACACCTAAGTAAGAAGTCCTTACAGAAACACTTTGCTTCCAGGCTTGAGGGGAAATACGCAAAGCAGAGCACTAACAACAGGTACATACTACAATCCAAAATAAACAAGCACTACTATTGTCATGATCTTGAGAATACACCTTGGAAAACCGTGGGGTAAGAAGTGCAGCCCCTTTTGTTATTGATTCCATTGCTCCAGTCTTCATTTTCTTGTCAATACTGTCCTCCTCTGAAGCCTCAACAAAAAAGAGGAACCTTTAGAACAGCATCTGTGTGGGGCGGGACCTGACTCGGAGCTCTGCCAGGAGCTTGCAAATGCAGTACGAGCCCTTCAATGGCGATCCGTTGAGCTGGTATCAGCACAAATATAATAGAAGGCCCCCGTTTTACATTTTCATTGATTGAGGCTTAACTTTTCCTGTGATTAAAAAATGCTCTCCCGGAGAGGGCTGGCGTAGGCCTCGCCAGTAGGCTGTAACCTGTGTTTCGCCGCCGTCGTCTGCCAAGTTGCTGTCAGCAATCTATATTATTCACATGCAGAGTCTCCCAGTGGGAGCCAGTACATACACATGCAAAACTCTTGCCAGATATAGACTGCACACAGTGAAGGTAGTTGCACGAAGTGTCTCTGATTAGTCAACGTGAGTGAGTTTTACTTAGCTGTGATCATTTATTTTTTACATCCTTGCAATTTCCATCATGGTGATTTATTGGGTCCCTAATGAATCAATTGGTAAGCTAGAGTATGTTGTAGCGGGAACTTTTTGACACAGATTCGACATTTTTACAAACTTCTCCAAATTGAAAAGCAACTTAAAACTGCACACGTCAGTTTTGCATACATAATGAATAAAGAAACAACATATCTTTACTGATATACTATGATAAATAAAACATTGAATTGAGTACTGTGTCTGGGGCACAGACCAAGGTCAATCTTTGGACAGTTTAGGGGTATATTTATTACAAAAATGTAGAATTTTGTGGCGAGGATTTCTTCTTAAACATTCATATAATTAGATGTGTTTGGTTTAGATGGTCAAATATATTCCTTTTTTACTTCAGACGTATAACCTGTGAGTCATATATTAATCATCAAAAACAATTTCAAAGCAATTCGAAAGATTCTAGGGATTATGGCTCAAGGTTTTCAGTCTGATCACATAGAACGACTCCAGCAGATGCATTGTAGGGAGAGAGAGCTGAAAACACCGGCTCGTGTCTTTCTGCAAGTCTTCCGTTTCAGTGTAAATGAACACTAAAGATTAATGGTTCACATAAAGTATCGCCATGGAGGCTAAATTGCTGTTTTAGAATGGCTGCATATCATAATGACACGAGGGTTCCTTAAGATACGATGTGGTGTGTATCACCACATGGCCTCGTCCCAAGTGTGACTGCACTGCACCACTCTTGAGGACTGAGTGTAGCTGGAAACACACGCGCACACACACACACACACGCACGCACGCACGCTCGCACGCGCGCACACACACACACACACACACACACACACACACACACACACACACACACAATTGTTAGAAAATTAGTCTGGAGTGAGTTAACTTGTTCTCCCTGTAACACGACCAGAGGGATTGTATGAAAAGACACACTGTGATTTGTTTTCTGTCCCACCTCCTCTTAAATACAGGCATTGCTGCAATTACCAATGAGAAGAAGACTCGAGGGAAAATAAAATTGTTAACCTCAGAACAGAAGCTACTTAGCATTGTTCAGCAGTAGATAATCCCTCCCCAATGTAATCAATTTACACAAGAAATGCCCAGTAAGGGAATACCAACAACGCCACCCTTTTCCCCCACATAACAGTTGCAAAGGGCATCATTAAGAAGCCACCACCACGGCTGATACCCACATTAACTTTTAACTTATGGATAGTGTGGCTAGTCTCCAAAGATATCTTGAACCCTATCGTTGTCACTGCCAAGGTCGTTGCTGATGAAAACATGATGAACCAGCAGTTACCTTTCAACTGGCACTAACCCTTTCCTCTCTTTCTCTCGCTCTCTCTCTTTCTCCCTCTTTTCTGGCCAAGAGTTATTGAACAGTAGGGGACCGCAGGGTTTTAATTATAGCCCGATCTGCGGAGTTAATTGAACATAACAGAGGCCCTAATTTGGTGTTACAGCATATCAAGATGTTATTTATGTAAATGTTGTCCTATCCCACTAGGGGGTTGGGGACTTTCTTCAGAGGCCAAAGTCACACCAACTCCAACACATTCTCAGCCCAGGCTAACTCAGAGGCAATATCTAACGAATATTGAATTCCCATAATAATTTGAACATTGTTTTTAAAGCATCAATGCAAAAAACAATCGCAATGCGAGATGCTTAGGATGTTGACGTAGATAATTAATTCAGATCTAATCAAACAAAAGGAAAGTATTTATTGAGGTTAAAGTGATAACCATCATAACACTAAATCGACTGGAGAAGATAAGTAAATGACAACTTGACCAGTAAAATGTCTCATCCTCATACTATTTTAACAGTTTACAGAATGGAAAACATATGCGTGACATTTCTGAATCTCTTCAACCTCGACCTTTCAGGAGGAGAATGAGCATCAGAGGAAATGTAATCCCACGTCTAATCTTGGACCGTAATAAAGAGGAAGGTACAGAAGTGTGTTAACTGAAAAAGGCTCAAATCGTCTCTCTGCATGGCTACCTAATTCCTGAACATTGTTTTGATTTGAGTCCCAGGATGCCGAGCAAAGCCCTAATGGTGGTGATAGAAGAAGAAAAAACACTGAAGTCCACTCAGCTCCCCATACCGTCTGTTTGCACACAAGCCCTCATGGGAAATTCCATACAGCCGCCAGCACAGTTGATAACAAAAGAAAATTTTCTCACCTTACCTTTGCCTGGCTAGCCTTCTCTTTCTAGCACCCACTCTGTCTCCCTCCTCCAGAAGCATACCCTAAAACACCTGAGAGTGGAGGCCCCGGGTGTGTGTGGAGCTGTCAGCAGGGCTCCAGTTAAATGGCCACTATGGGGTTGATAGGAGTGTGGCTAGTTCAGCTAACTTCCTAATACTGAGTGCCCAGGGACTCAGACCACCCACCTAAAGTCTGCTGCCCATTGTCATCGAACAGCTTCTTTATATTGTATATGCCACAGCCAGGCCACTGAGAGGTCCTTCAGTGGATTTAGGTTTAAGACAAAGCTTATGTTAAAGACATTCAAAGTCTAGCCCAGCTGTTGGATTAGGTAAATTTCATCAGCGACTTTTTTTTAAAATGGAACTTGAGAGAACAGGAAATTCATTTACAAAATGTCTAATGCAAATCAGGTGTGGTGCATGAACAATTGACCAACACAAAACTCACTGTCTTGTAAAACAAAACATGTGAAAGATAATTTTTTGGGTGTTTTTTTAGAATGTTAACTTGAACAAGTGTGGCCCTTTCAAATCCTATATATTAAAAAAATATCTAAGTCTGGCTCTTAAGCTCGGAGGGAGCTTTATACAAGGACAGCGATACTTTAGAAGGTGAAAGGCTTTTAACACCATTTCTCAAATCTACGATTCGTACAAAAGTGTTTTTTAGGTGGCCAGACCATGTCTCTTCTCCACGGTTCCAGACTGGGTATTGTTATGCTGCAGTGATGCCTTATTTAAGAGACTGACATAGAGGTCTCCTTTAAGGAATTCATCATCAAAACCTTTGTGGACTACTCGTATCAGCTTTCAAAATGAGGCAGGGTTAGAGACGAAAAGACTGGGAAGTCAAAAGAGAAGGCAAGGTGCTTGCCTAAATGTCACGCTGTCTAGTCGATTTGCATGTGTGCATTGTGAGGAGGCAAGCAAATGCCAAATTGCATAGATCGCAGCAATCTCTATATAGTTAAATACCCCACAAGAAAATGTATACTATCTTGTCTAACTTGAAGACTTGACTTCAATCTATTTGTTTCCCACTATCACAATATTATGAATTACGTAAGTATACAGCATATATGTATATCCTTACTCAAGTCATTTCTCTATTGATTTTTCCAGCTTGTGTCATGGTTTTGTGACTAGCCACTTTAGCCTCATGTTGTTGCGTTAAAGTATTTTTCTATTATAGAGCGTTGTTTTTCCACCAGGCCTATGTCAAAGATCATTCTTGATGAGTCATAGGCAAGTAGGAATAATAAAGTAAAAACACTAGATTTGTTGAGCATGTTGTTGCTTTTCAAAATCAGCCACAAACCTTAGATTGCCTAACACCTTTTTGTCCATGCGGTTATCTAACAATAATATTACTAACACGCAAATCAAAGCAAAGACACAGGAAACCAAATGGTACTTGTGTTTTGTAGTGTTTCGAAAGTTAGGGTAATAAAGGATGAAGAAACACTCCCTCTTTGGAAGATGTGAGATGTATAAAATGGTGAGAGAAAATGTCTGTCTGTCTGTCTGTCTGTCTGTCTGTCTTTCTTTCTTTCTTTCTTTCCTTTGCATTGCGTTCTTGGTTAGACAAAATGCATGATTAAAACACGAATGAAGCTAAATAATTTGAGGGTCTATGGTCAAACATGGATACACATCTACTCACTAAAGTTTGCATCACATTACCAGGCAATTATAGATCTGGGAAAAAAAACATGTGCAAAAGGTGTACTCACATGATTAATTATCCATGTTCCAACAAAAGGAGAAATTGATAAATGTTTTGACCACAATATGACACACCAACAATCACTGTTGATGAAAACAGAGCGCAATAGGCTCCTAGTCAGTTGCATTTCCGTTAATCCTTTCTTAGACATGATAAGCATGCCCCCTCATACATAACAACGCATTTTATTTGGCTTGTTTAGAATTTCAGTCATGGGCGGGAAGAGACAAGATGTATGTGTTTTGGGTTTGCTGGGTAGCAAGTCTCTTTTCTAAAACGGGAGACTAATTTGCACCTACGCTCACACGGTCCCCTCTCAGTTACACACTAATGATTGATAATGTTTTATTAATGCTCAGATATTCTCTGCTGAGGATCTAAACAAATTGTGGCAATTTAGTCTTCCAATGTGTGGTATCAATCATCTGCAACAGACAATGATCATGCATCACTGCCATATTTTCCACGAGAAGAGGTTAAGGGAGCTGAAAGCAGCAGCTGCATATTTATAACAAAGTATTGGACTTTTTGAGGACTGGTTTCTGAAGTTGTAGTAAACAATGGTAACAATTTATTTTTATTACCAGACTGCATGTGCACTGTGTGCAAACAACAAATGCAGTTTTATAATTTTTTTCTTTCTTTCCTGCTTGTTTCTTAAGGTTATTTATAGATTAGGTTCACAATTAATTTCTATGAAATAAATTTAAACAAGGCCGATAACTACCTTTCTTTTAGAGTAAGTTATTAATGACGTGTCGACCACTTGACAACGTTTTTTTTTGTTACAGTCACTGTTGTAGTTATGGTTCTTAGTGTGGACAGGCTTAAATAATAAGTCAGTCAGATATTTAGAGTGATGCCTGCCTGCCTGCCTGTGACCTTCGTACTCCCCGGCATGGAGTCTGCTGGAGGAGGTTGAAATGCGTTCCTCTGTCTGCCATTCTGTCGAGCTCAATCACCTAAGACAGGCCATCGTTCTCAGCAGTGATGAGAACAAAGGTCTCTCCCTGCAGGAAAGCGAAAGGTGCCTTGGGCCGGAGCCATGGCTGCTCACTGGTCCCCGGGATCAATCACAAAGAAGCATGGAAGGGATGGAGGGATGGAAAAGGTGGAAGGATGCCTGAAGCCATAATTGACTGCATTCCTTCCATCAAGTAGAGGAAAGGGCCATGCCTGAGTAACTGTAATAGGATCAGAAAGTGGCATCAATGTTTATGGAGAGGAGAGACATGGAACTTGAAGAGTAATGAAAGGATTGGGGTTGTGGTTAAGATAAATTTGCATTACTATCTCCTTGATTGTCATCATGGGAACTGAGTCCTGAGCAACCCACACACAGTTTTCTCCTTGACCATCCTTAAACCCACATCATCTTCGACAATCCATCACTAGTGTCATCTGAACAACCTATATTAGTCAATGCCACTCAAGTAATACTGACAATATTGCTATGTTGCTACAGCAATGGTGTACTACACAAGGTGAATTTTTGTGTTGTTAGTTCACACAAGAAGGCAACGTTTACTTTAAGCTGAGTGATGAGTAGAAGTGCTAGTTTGATTCCTTAAGTTAAACATGCACTGTTTACTTCACAGAATCATACAGATGAGCAACCATACAAAATGTACAAGGAACTGCAATAGCTGCACACAAAACGACCATTTAAAGTAAGGTATCAAACAACATTAATAAATGACGCTGAGTATTGAAGGGAAGAGAGTTAAACTTTTTTGTATTCGAGGCTTAAATTATTTGTTGCATATGTTTTTTTTAGAGAGCCAGCAGCCATGTGAGATCAATAAACATTAGGCAACTTAGCAAGGCGCCTAAAATCATCTTAACAGGACTGATAAAAAAAAAACCCGCAATTTCACTTCCAAAAGTGAAACGATGTTGAAGGCTTTATAATCTAAAAGAAATGGGGGGAACTTTAAGACAAGAATGTTGACTAATAAATAAAGGACCCCACCTGTAGATATTACAGAGCACTTCTTTGTCTGTTGTGCTGCAAGCAATCAGCAGGATTAAACCGAAGAGGAAATGTATTCTTGACCATTTAACCTCCTCTTTTTTTTGTGCAAAGGCATCTGAAATTCACGGATAAAGATGGATAAGGCTTCTGAATCATGAAGGAGTCCTTGAGAACAGCTCTCAAGTCCATCATTAATCATTGTTCATTTGACAATACAAGTTAGTGAGCTTGCTGTCCATTACATTATCTTTGAGAATCAATCTAAAAAATAAATACAAGACAACACATCAAATTACTTCACTCTGTCTCATTGTGTCATGTCACATTTTGAAGTTATTCACCATTTTTTTTGGTCCATTTTGTGGTTGAATATTTAACCACGTTGAAGGATAACACTGATAGTTCTAGTTCTAGGTCTACCCCATACACACACACATATATATATATATATATATAATATATATAATATATATAGAATGGAGATTGTGGATGTATATTTTATATATATATATATATATATATATATATATATATATACTGTGTGTATATATATATATATATATACTGTGTGTATATATATATATATATATATATATATATATATATATATATATATATATATATATATATATATATATATATAAAATGTTTTATGTAGGACATCCACAATCTCCATTCTAAACATCCCTCCATGATGAATGGTGTAATTGTGTCTGTGGCAAGGTTTTATGGGGGGTAAAAAACCTGTCATACCAGCAATCCCTTTAAAAGGCATCCACAGTTCGATTGTGTTTCATAAACAGATAATCACATTGTGTACACCAGATTAATGGCTAACTCCATTATTTAAAAATGCAGTGATAGTGTTCTTGAGGACAACATCAAAAGATAATCATATTGATTCGCATGAGATGCACCTATTAGCAGTTTACCAAACAGTAGAAGCCTCAGCTGTCCCCTGATTTTTGGATGGTGGGGCAAACTTTGTTTGGTAAATTATACAGAGCAGCTATGGGAGCCCAGCTCCCCCAAGCAGATGGCTCTTTTTGCCATCATCAGTGTGCTAAACACTGGATAATACAAACTTTAATGAGTTCAACGCTAACTTTCTATCTCTTGCTCACCGTCGGCTTGCCTCAGAGTCACATATCAATCCATGATTATAGGTAAGACAACACCAGAGCGAGAGGGAGGGGACTGTGGTCATTAGCACTGACAAATGAAAGGCCTAGGGAAGCAAGGTAATTCATCTCCCAATGACAATTCGGGACAAGAGTTGAGAACAACTGTTGTTTTAGATGGCACTTCACATTAACTTGTTTTGCATTTGCATTGATGTTGTGGTAAACCAATTTGCATAATGTGGCAATATTTTACTTTGAACTCTAAAATATATAAACTAATGACTCCAGTGCATTTGAGGATATCATCCATATCAAAATACTTGTGTCAAGCCTTATTGAATCATAATAATGATGTCATTATCAGCTGCAACAGCAAAACAGTTGGGTAAAGTAAACCCTTGGACAGGTAGTTACACTAAACTAGAATGACCAGCAATGAATAGGTTGTTTTGCTAAACTCAAAATAAAACATACATCCCAGAGAGCCCCCATTTAAGTTTCCAGCTCTTCTTGCCATGTCCAGCACACAGCATGTTTAGTTCTGGCACACAACACGGAGCTTCCAAGCAATGAGTGACATATTCAAGACTGACAGCTAAAGCTACTGTTATTTAAGGGCTTCAATTAGTTGGCTACAGACTTGTTTGGAATGTAAGGTAACCAACTGAAATCTTTCCAAGGACTGCAAACTGTCAATCACTGTAGCACGTAAAAATGTCATAAGACTTTGTTACTATAATTATGTCTGTTCTATTAAAAGAGGGTCAGTAGAAGCAGAGAAAAAATACCAACATGATTTTGGGGTTATTTTTGATATCCTCGATGCACTGACAGAGGTTTGTACTTGACCTGCAACAGAGTCTCATTACTTATTTACAATCATACATAATGAACTATTCCTTTAAATAAGATGGCAGCAGACACTAGGTAGTGGAAGTGTTGGCAGGAATCAGTGTGGTGTGTCACATTTACAATTCATAATTTTTTAACTTGCAAGCAACTTGCCTTATCTAATCTATCAAAAGCTGGATTTCAAAATGTACGTAACGTTGAGTAAAAGTTAGCTTCACTGAATTCCATTTGTAAATCCATATCACACCATAATCCTGACTACGTATGGATTACACTGACAGCAAAAACTGGGACTCCAAACATTTTCCCTGCAACCTTTTCTTACTAGGTGCCATATGACGGTGCATAATTTGGTCTAATTATATGGTAGGGTGTAGATCTTTTACTAAAGCCACAATCTCCACTGCCTTTAATGGGGCAAACAAATCAAAATACAAATTTGATCGATTTCAACAGAACTGCCTTGTTACGATGTGATTATTGGAGTGTGGGCCCACATCTAAACTGTGGCTAGATGAAAGGGATATACAAAGAGTTTAATTATTCTTATATAGTCAAATGTAATATAAAAACAAAATATCACAGATGTTGGACTGATTTGCTTATTTGCTATTGCTGTTAATTATAAAGGCTGAGGCTACAGTCAATTACAGTCAAAGACACAGTCGGTGACCTTCGGTGACTAGAAAGGCACCTATAAAATGAAATGTATTATTATTATAATTATTGATTTATTTGTCCATATTTCAACCTCTGTTTAGTGATATTAATATTTTAAACAAATTCTAGGGGAAGTGTTTTTTTTATTTGTGGGCCAAAAAGAAAAAGGTAATTCACTTCTAAATTCCAATACAAATAATTGTTTCTTGCCTGAACAACAGATTCAATTAAATTGCTTTTCTTCTTCTAGCATGTTCACCACTTTAATTTAAGAAATTGCTGATGCATCTTGTATGTAAAAACATGCTCTCAAGGTAAAAGGACTAACGCTATTAATGCACTTCATTGGTAGACCTATTCAGGAAATCATTGCATGGCAAAAACGCAAGTAATTTTAGGTGACACACTGTGATGTGTCAAAAGAGTGTGAATCCAATCAGCTAAGTCTGTTACAGAGACTATGTAATTTTGCAACAACAGCATCAGTCTAGCCTTCAACCAAATGATTTGAACTGGCAGTTATACCACATTAGTGTGTTGCATTGTATGGTATGTTCAATAATGAAATCTACACTTTGTGTAGTGTACTTAGCATTAGTGTATTGTGTAGATATGTCATAATAAGAACTTGATTGCATTGTAGCTTTGTAATTGCAATGCTGTATATCCTACGTAGATTCTAGCAAACTACACAAACACAAAAGCAATAATAAAGCTGACACACAGTTTAATACAGTAGAGAGATACATTCTTATTTTCATTGTGATATATAAAGTCTGTTAAAGTGTGTTAATTAATTATGAATTACATATTTGTACATATTGTCAGTCTTGAATACTTTTGGAAGCTTAACTTAATGACAACCAACACACGCTCACATAGGTGACGGCCACAAACAGCTTCTTCACTTCCCTGGGTGCTGACAGTCTCGAGTCAAAATCAAAGATGTCACTGACATCAAAAACGAGATACAGCTCTCATAGGAACAGACCAAAGAAAACCATCAACACTCCACTGTGAATCACAATACAAAAAAATTGTCCAATGATTATGTAGAAATTGCAATATTCAGCTTGATTATCACCTCTTCTTAGAAAGCAAATCAACAGAAATGCATCAACATTTAAGAGAGCAGATGTCCATCTAATTTGTGGCTAAATGGAATTAAATGACAGTTTATGAATGCTGTTTTCATGCTTGATTCATCACACCCAACAAAGCTTAGTTATATAATAAAATAAAAAAGAACGGGGACAGCACAACAAACAGCCCCAATGTTTTCCATTCATTATCAGGTCGATATACTTTAGCTCTTAAATAATCATGATAATCTGCATTTGAAAAATATATCTTTAGAATGCATTATTCACTTCTGAACAACGTCTTGGACTTTGGCACTCCCCTAAATTACATTCAGTACATACTGTATATAGGACCATTGATAGAACATTGATTTTATTCATGGTGTGCCAAAATCAAATATATCCATTGTCTATTATTTTTTGATAACATTACATTTTGTCCTGTCTCAAGGTTATGTAACAATGGCTCTATGTTTCCAAAAAGTTAACAAATGCATAATTAAGATAAACCAAATTAATTGTATTACCTAGTGTGAACGTTTGAACATTTATTGCAATTACTTGAATATGCTACAGATATGCATGATGGCAATTATTGTTAATAAAAATGGCTAATTATGATAGTAGGGCTACGGCTATGCGATATAAAAATGCTGAAATATGCCAATATGTATTTTAATCATTAAACAATATACATATCAATATACATATGAAATGCTTGATTGATCGTAATGGTTGGTAATGACAGTGTGAGCAAAATCATCTTGATGCAGAGCATTATGAGTCTACCCCCTACTTTAGGTTGTATGCTATATATATAAATGCATCATATGGATTAACACTTCCAAAGACTGAATATGTAATGGTGTATAGTCATCTATTGATCATTATGGATCAAATGAAAGTATGACTTTTGATCTCATGTTTTATAAAACCAGTGCCACCTTTGAGGAGTACATCAATAAATGTATCTTCTACAGTATATAGTTAACATCTGTCATACGTTCATATTCATGAAAATGTTATCTGTTATGTATACATGCTCATCTGAAAAATCTTCCATTGCTTTGTTGAATTCTTGTGACACCGCTTTGAAATCATATCCCTGAGCCTAACAGACAGCCAGCTCTAGAAAATGAGACCGCAGCCAACATTAATCATTGAAATGAACAATTAAATGATTGATTGTCTCAAAAAGTCTGCCCTAACTCTATTCATTAGTGGATTCCATTAGCAGCCTTTTCCCCCCTCTTGAAATGCTGGCATTATATTTGACACTGCAACCGTAATAACTCATCAATATATGATGGTGAGAATATTCTGAAAAGGTTTGGGTCCTTTATTTGGCCAAAGGTTTTGGCTAGTTGTGAAATATCTCTCTCAATGTATTGCACATGTCAAGATGAGCCAGCAATTACTTCATATCAAAGGTACATTTCAGTAGGTATTGTATGCTCAATAAAGCTGCTTTTTAACGAGAGGAAGTAATAAATCATTCAACACATTTCCAGGTTACAAATTACAAAGTTTAAAATCCATACAATTGGTCTGTCATCACTATAGCAATACACTGCTTCATCTGTCAATGAAAACTTGGTGTCCCAATTATACCAACGGCAATTATTCTACATATGGGGGACTTGATGACAAGATATATCACGGGGAAAAAGCGGACACCACACACCACCTAATGAGCAACTTCCTCCATCACTCTAGCGTAACCAATGTGTAATCCCAAATTTTTTTTTTACAGTAATTAAAACCCTGGAAAGCTGTGCCAGCGGTACACTCAGTGTGTCTCCCCCTTTTATCCGCCAGTGCAGAACCTCTGATTTTCTACCTCAGATCAATTCACCGGCACAGGGCTGGGGGATCAAACATGATGGGAATTTGCTTGAGGTGTGAATCTGAAGGAGTCCTTCGACTGAGGAAAACGATAATAAGGGCCCCATTTGAACTAAGCAGGCTCTTGCAGCCCCCGGGCGAGGGGAAAAGCGAGAAGAAATCTCATTAGGAACAATATCATACCTTTTTCTACAGGGCCCCTGTCATAGCTAGACTCTGGAGGTGCCTCGGCACTCAGGTTTAAGGACAGAGCTCAGATAAGAGCTAGGTAGGAAACCTGAAGAAACAGACAGCAGGGCTCTGCCTTCTTCTGCCTCAGCACTGAAACTGAGGCTCTAAAAAAAGCTGCAGAAGTGCATATTTCCTCTGTTAAAAAAGTAAAACTGCTCAAACCAGCAATATTGAACAGTCCCAGGTGGAGAGATGGAGGCACTTGCATACGAAGCACATACAAACATAAATTCCCCTTAGATAAAAATAGAACACTTCAAACAAGTCCAGACTTGGTGGATAGTTAAGGCTTGGTGAGAGAAGAGACAGCCTATTACACACACACACACACACACACACACAGACACACACACACACACACACACACACACACACACACACACACACACACACACACACACACACACACACACACACACACACATTATGTGTATATCCTAAACAGTTAAGAAAAAAACTATGATAAAAAGTTACCTCGATCTTGCAAAAACAAGACTTGTTAGCAATGTTTTCAGATCAGTTTCCGAAACTAAGAAAACATTATTTAAATTTAAATTATCATGTAGGACACATATGGTTACATTTTATTTTGCAGGTATGAACGTCAATTTTACAGATTTTAATAAAATTGACAGGAATAAAACAGTGAAAAAATTTGATATTAAGTGACAACTCACTACAATGTCCCATCAGTAAATTACTGCATATTACATGATTGTATCAATTCAACCGGATACTACAATGAGCCTTACTAATAAAATGTAAAACTAAGGCTTACTTAAAAAAAAATTAAGAATTTTTTCCAAATAATGTATGTATTTTTGAGCAGTTGAGTGAAAATGTATTTTACATATGGTAAAACTATGATAACATTAGTTAACATCACAACACATGTTATTTTTGATTGTGACATTAGTAAAACACAGCTGGTTGCTGTCACATTTATTTCTGAATGTGTGAAAACAGGTTAGATAAAACCCTGCAGAGGAAGTACTAGGAAGCTTCATATGATCTGGAAAGCGGTTGCCTTATTGGGACATTCTATGTTAATCAAGTCAGAATTATAATGTATTATGTTGAACAGTTGTGTCTAACAAAACATATGGATATATTTGGATATGGGTAAGTAACTACTAGTAGCTGAAGAATGGCTTATCTATCAACACCCTTGGGCATCAACAAGTGGCAATAAAATGTTTTGTCTTGGATGCTTAATCTCTATTAGTGAACATTGAATCCATTATTTGACATAGGACTCTGTCAACACCTACAATTTTACGGCACAAAAATAATCCAAGTTATAGCAGAAGTTTGTGGTTTCTGTGGGTTACATAAGTTGTTATTGTTTTGTAGAGAAGGTAGTTTGTGCATCTCAATATAAGATCAGGGCAGATGCATTGTCATTTTCATCAGGGATGCTTCTGTTTTTGTGCCTGCGATGTCTAACCCGATTCAGTCAAAATCTGACAGCAGAGAGAGAGAGGGATAGAGAAATATGGGGGGAAAAGGCACTGAGAAAGACGAGGATCGAGATATGTTTAGAAGCACTAACAGACAAAGCAAATATTATTCTGCTTGTGCTCAAACACTGAGAGAAATGAGAGGGGCCTTGCTGTGGTTACTGCCATCACTTGAACATATTTTTTTAACTCTTTTTCCCCAATCGATGGATTATTGGTGTGACAATTCTCTGACGAAAAATCACTAGTCTATATAGACCATCAAGCAGAACATAGCAGTGGTCTTTTTACAAAATGAGGGGTCAATCAGCCTTGCTATCCCAAAAAAAAGCACAAAAAATGCTCCTCAGGAGTGTTGGAATTCTGATTAGAAACTGAATAGCTAGCCAAACAATTATTCTGATGCGTAATCAAGCACATTGTGTGAGTTTTGTTTGGAACCCGCCTCTCAATTACTTGGCGACAGCAGTCATCATCTTGAGCAGCTCTGGTAAACGCCATTTAACATGTTATCCGAACCCGCAATCTTCCTCCTTGGAGATAACATTGTGGCAACCACTACGCTCTGCTCAGCACCACGGCTGTTTCACATGAGACGGCCAGCTGAGGTTTGTACATATATGGGGCGTACAGATATGCTTGCACAGTCCGTTCTGCCATTGACCTTGACCTTGTATGAGCCTGGAGGGATGTGTGCATTATGTGGAAAGTGTGGCCAGCTGACTCTGAGCACCCACGCTTTCCCCCTGTGTACTAACTACTAGACATTTCGTTCAATCTTTGCTTCTTTGCCTGCTTTGGTTCACTGCAGCCAAGCAATGGCGTTGTCAAGACGGGCCAATAGGAGATAGTGTATGAGCCTGTTAGCAATTAGTCTAACATTTAAAACATGCATGATATCGTTTTGAATTGAAATGCTCAGTGATTCCCTATATTGTGGGAGGTTAGAGTTGTGTCTTTTTAAGCATGAGACCATTTGAGCAGAGAATGGTTTGGATAGCAAGGGATACATATGGGAACTAACAGACTGTTTTATTGCAATTTTTCAGAACTCATTTATTTTTTCAGTTTGGGGAACTTGAGTAATAATTACATTAAAATGTTTTGGGAGATCCCTTGTGGTTTCTGGCTTTATCAACGTTGATGACCAGTGGTCGCCAGAAGGCTGCTAGGGGAGGTATGCGTGCTGTTGTCCCATGATAAGGCCATCTGGGCTGGGGAGAGCTACCTTTCTTAGTTCCATACACTGGAGCAATGGGCACCTGGTGAAGCTGGCAAAGTATACCTTGGCAGATGTCCAGTTCTGGAAAAACACCACTTTGATTTGGATGGAACAACTCAGCGTGTAGGATCTCTAAACTGGAAGGTTACCAAACTGAGGGAAGGAAGTTCAAAGGGCATCTCTACTGGAAGTCTATATACATATGCCTCTGTATTTCACTGTTCACAGTGTTGTTAGAACTGGCAGTGGTTTAATTCTCTGATATATTAAGAGGTTTGTTTAATTAAGGTTATATTTAAGGTCTTTGAGAAAAGGCTTTGAACTTTAATGTAAAGTCTCGAAATAAAGTCTTTAACATTCATTTCGTTTGAAGCTAGTCAACTGAAGACAGCTCACTGTTTAGAAAATTAAGCAAATGTTTACTTAAATATAAGGTTGTGAATGTATCTGGCTTGTGACTGTCAAAAGAGAAAAAGTTGTTTTTTGGATCATTTTATAATAGGACTACAAATGGAAAATATGGGTTTGAAGTGAAATTGCCTGAAGGATAGTATACATAGACTAAACTGTGCTCTTGCCAAACACAGAACTGAGGATACTCAAAAGTTGAATCAAAATTAATTGATTGTTTTCAAGGTCTCAGACACCACTTTTTAGTTTATTGTGCATATGTACAGTGCATATGCTATCCATTTTTGATCAAAACTCGAGGCCATTCAAAACAGAATTTGAATTTCAAAAGGCCCACCTGGTTCTGGGGGAGGTGGGGGCAACCATTAATGTATTATTAATTGCTAAAGTGCAGCCAAATCACCAGCAAACTCGATTAGATCTTTGCCATGATGGCTGTGGCTCAAGCAGAGCTCTGCTATACCCTAGCAGTAGCACTGTCTATCTTTAACAACTAGCATTAGAGCAGTGGGAAGTCTCCTCCACCACTCACGATAACATAATTTAATACAGTATCCCCTAATCTCACGCAGAGCATCTCATGCTTCTGGGAAGTCTTGGTGAAATCTTATATCCCCATATCGTTCTAGCATTAACTTGACAGTAGACAGACGTATTAAAGGCATTACACAGCGACAACTCAATTGGGCAGACATTCGTTGTTGTCTAGGGCTTTGTTTTTTAGGTCTTGTCAATGTAAGGGAAGATTCAACCAATGATTGTGTCCCCCTTTTATTAGTATTTCCTCCTCCTCTGGAGTATATCATCGTTGAGTGGGTGAATTAATTACGGCCCAGAGATTTCTGATGTCCAATCAAAAGCGGCAAAAATCTAATAAGGAAAAGCCTGCTGTAGTCTGACACTTATTCAATCTATCATTTGCCACCTTGACCATATCCCCTCCCCCACTACTTTACATATAAATTACAGATCAAAAACAACCGTTAATGCAATCTTCACTCTACGTACATACAATATAGAACTACATTTAAATTTGGAAATCAAATTGGATAGATGAGGATAGATTATAGTGAAAGTGAATGGTTATGCTAGGCCAGCATTGATCCCATTTTGGAGGTTGCCAAATCCTCACAGTGTAGCCCAGCACTGATATATGTTTTAAACGTAATACACAGGTAAATGTCCTAATTCATAAACAGAAATCCCAAAGGTACTTGTCGATTTTAAATAGATTTGACCTAATGTGAAAGCCAATGTAGACGACTTTGGCCCTTCCTAAACAAATTCAAAGTGTGCAAGTCGATAAGGCCAACATTGTTTCTGGAGGTGCACTGTCAAAAGTGTCATTTGGTGGCTTCTGATGGAGACTGATAGTTGAATTCTGGTGAGGAGAGCTGTGACACGGAGAGCGAGGCGATCAAAGCTTCATTTCAAGGCTACATGGTAATTCGCCCGGTGATGAGGGGGTTGACGCAAACATTTTTAGACACGGGCAGATGTGGCAAGTATCTCCAGATGTCTTCATCTGCCTCCCATGTATGTTTTCAAAGACAGCTCAAAACACAGATGGGATCTTCCAAGGAGCAGTTCTTTCTCAGCATAGCAAATGGTCACCTTTCGCTGACAAGCTAGGGACAAGCTCAGTGGTCAAAAGATGCTCAAAAAGAGACCGGCAATCTTTCACAAAAAAACATGTGTTTACCCCCTATAGAGCCCACTGTCAACAATATATGTACAGTATATATAAAAATAATGTTTTTGCTCACAATGTATACTTTCCAGCACTGTGCAGCGTTTAGGAATGAAGAAGGAAAATAGTTGTACATGACTTATTTAGTGTAGTAAATCACTACTGCCTTTGAAATGTATCTTGCCCTCTGTAGACAGGGGCCCATCCTCTCCATGGCAGCTGTTTGATGTTACTTTCTAGGGATTTTTTCTTTATAAATCCTCATTTAATATTAATACGGCTTTATTCTATCTGTTAATAGAGCACTGTCAACCTGACTTGAATTCTAAACCTGCTAGAGAAAGAGCGCGTGCTCTGCAGAGGTTCAGGGTTTGTGCTTGTTTCAGTCTACTCTCTCTCTCTCTCTCTCTCTCTCTCTCTCTCTCTCTCTCTCTCTCTCTCTCAACCTCTCTATTCCTTTCGCTCTACCAAAACTAGCAAAGATCATTGAGAAACAAAGACTTAACCAGTGAAATAGGAAATATGCTAATATTGCATGTATGTTCCATGTAATAGAAAAGTTATTTTCTCATTATTTTAAATAAAAACATCTGAAAGCATAATGCATAATAGATATATAGAGGTCCTGGCCATGTGCAGAAGAGTATAAACCCAGCCCATAGTAAGTCGTAACCAATAATCTGTAAAACATTCATTTAAACACTGTTGCCTTCAAGCCCAAAGTTGCAGAAAATATTTTATTATTATTTTTATTTCATTAAGATTTTAAGATGACATTTAGGACTGGGTCAGGTTTTAAGAACATGGTTTATCTAGAAGACACATCTATACATCCCGATTTTCTGTCACAAGCCAATGCGTTGGTGAGGAAAACCAAAACCTGTTCTGATTATTTTATGGCCCCAATTTCTCGATGTCTCCATGTTACATAGGCCTGGCAAATTAACTAGAGCAGCCATCTCATCTGATCCACTCAGCCAGCATGGTTGTCCATCCAAAATAGCATTTTTATCTTCGCTTTCAGATATTCCTGGGGGTTACAGATTGCAAGAGATTCAATTTGTACCACAGAAATGTTCCGTACAATTTTGCTACTGATGGTTGGGTGAGATGGGGACTTTTTTCTCTTCTAACAGAGACTCCTGACTGGCTTTGAAAAGCACCAAGAATCATCCTTGTCAATCTGAATTGCTGAAAGCACAGGGCTCCAAAGGAAACTACTAATGTGTATACACTCTGAGTAGCAACCCATTCCTTTTTCCTGAGATTGAGAATGTGTAGCTAGAATCCTATCTGATGCACTCTGTTGCATTTGGAGTTTTTATTATGCCTACATGCTTGTATTAAGCATCTCTGTATTTATTGCAACTACTTTACTATTTCTCATCTCTGCTCGCGTGAGTTGAGAAAGGTGTGAATTGAGAAATGTTCCAAACATAGAATATTACATGAATGCACAAGTTTATCTCGAGTGCATTAACTGTATTAACGGAATGTAAATGTTGTCTGCACTTACATTGAGGGAACTGGTGTCTAAAAATGTCTTAAGTCCAACTGCAACAGGCCATGAGGCTGCTGAGATACTCTTTCCTTTTCATAACTTCTACATTTTTCAATTTTATTGTTTTTTTATTATTTGAGGGACAAATTTGTGAGTAGAAAAATTCTAATTTCCAAAGCTACCTTCTGTTCAGAGAATATATCGCGTAAAATATCCAATCCTCCATAAATTCCCTGACAGAATGTGATATGTGAGTGCTCCACCTTGACGCCTGGCCTCTGGGCCGCGCCTGAATTCACCCCTAATGGTGTGCCTCCGCTAAACGAACCCGGCTCCCACGCATCCGTCCTCTCAATCACCATCATTCACATCATGGTCTCCATCCCAGGACATGGAGCCTTTAAAAATAACCCCCAGGCCACTGAGGACACTACAGTAGGGAATTTCTAAAGTACGCATGGTTATAAGAGGAAAACCTGGTTAGGGTGAACATCTCCACGAGAGACACTAAAGCTTTGCATGCTATTGATGATTCAAGTGTTGTACACAAAAGAAGTGTGACCTTTGGTATTTCTCGTGATAGGTCAAAGGTGACACTTCTCATATGTTTTATATGTATATTATCTTAAAAGGATAACAGGTTTATAGCTGCAGAAACTATTGCTCTATCATACGTCCATAAGTAACTGCATGCAGCAGCATCCATGCATACAACACAATTATGTCTAAGACATGGCATAAAATGGCACTAATCCACCTTGAAATAGCACCAACAAGGTTTATCATCTTTGGCCTTGTGAACCTCAGACCTTCTCAGGGTCTCCCTGTCCACATGATGTGGGTGATTCAATTTATTTTGGCAAATCATACATTTACACCATGTAAAACACAGAATTGAAATCCTACCACAATAATATTAAGTAAGAGAGGGTAAGAGAGAGAGAGAGAGGGGAGGGGGGCACTCACTAAAATGAAGTGTGCACTCCTAAGGGCTTTGTAGGCTCAGATTAGAGTGCTCGGGTGCATTACTTACCAAGTAGGGTTTGTCCAGTCTAAAGCCTGCAATCAACTACTTCAGAAAAACAAGCTTTTATTTACAGTAGCTTCTCAGTCCGGGCTTTATTGTTTGTGATTATTTCCTCTGGGAGTGTAACTCATAGGAAGCAAATAGGGGTGGCTGTTTGTTTGCAAGCAAAATGCAGCCTTGTGGAGCGGGAGTGGAATGTACAACCTGACCAGGCAGTACGCCACCACACACCTATCCAGCAGCTCAATTATCCCAGCCACTGATACTGGAGTTAGCTCACCTCAGTCTGGCACTGAGAGAGAGACGAAAGCATGTAACACTCATCAGTCGACTTGTGAAAACACTGAACCTCTGTGATTTGCTCTGTTACTGGTTATTAGCGTCATCATCACATGTCAAATTAAAGATTGACGTGCATTGTTTTTACTGATTAGCATTGTCAGTGGTGAGTGGCTTGTGAGCAACTGGGTTGTGGCATTAGTAGTTATACAGTATATTTCTACTTAACGTATTGTGCTGTGTTGAGGTAGCTCCACTTAGTGATTCACACCTAAATAGATTTCCTTAAATTATCTTACTTTTAAAAGCTCATGTACTGCCAGCGTGGTTAATAAAGTTCAAATCATATCCATGTGCCAATCTAGTAAGGCACATAGCAGTTACAGGAGCAGATCAAAGTCTTTGGTCTAGCAATCACTGTTTCTGAAATGGTCACGGTCTGTGCTGATTTATTAATAAACTGGGTCGGATAGTTCCAAGATGTTCCTTGTATAAGTTGCTTGCCTGATTTCAGTTTACGTGTGTGAGCATGTTGTAAATTTGCTCAATTTAGTGCTTGTTATAAGGCAATACTTAAAGCTGACAATACTGAATTATTTAATACATTTGCATATTATGGGTATTTGATGAGCTAGCAAGAAACATCGATGCTTAGCAGATGAAAAGGCAGGTTTCCGCTGTAAGCGTACCTCTGCTGTCCAAGAACACACCCAGAACCATAAATAGATCCCTTCAACACGTGGGGAGTCTGTGTCTGACAGTCAGATAAGACAGCTGGTGTGAGTTTCGAACACACACTTCCAGAAACTTCTTGTTGTCACGTTCCTTTCTCACTAATTGGTGACAAAAATGTTTTCATATTTCACGCTGTTTCTAAAAAAACATCAACTCTAAAATGGATTTTGCTGCTGCATCCGTGACAATTGTAGTTTAGAATCCAATTTTTTATTTCACTTAATGTAGTTTGTTAGGAGCTGTAAACTTGTTGGTTCTCTAAATAGGAAAATTAAGAAAGTTGGTTGCTTGAAACCAGTTAATGAGGCTAAAGTACACATTTAGTAGGCTCTATGGTTCAAGTTTACATGAGTATTTATTACATTCTAGAGGGTCGATGAGGGCTGTCTTTCCTTTATGAAAGGGTCAATACAGCCAGTGATGTCAATAAAGCACATTAATTGATGGCATATGCCAAGCAGAATGAGTTCTATAGTTATGTAAATAGAGACATAGAGCACAGCATGTTCCAAGCAAAATACTACTGCTTGGGACTCAACTTTTTGTTTATACAGCAGCTTGGATGGTAAGAACCAAGCTGGGATGTTTTTGTATTGCGACAACTTTACATATTTAACGTGGAACAATCTACTCTAGTTCATTACTAAGTTGCTTGCTTCAATAAAGAGAATAGGGGTATGTTGCTTCAGTTATACAAGGACAATGATCTATTCATATCCCTACATAGCGAAAGGCTCCTGAATAGTGATGCCAATTCTATTTCGAGCATTAGCATTCAATACGTGAGACTAAAAGGCTATGAGGAGAGAGGGAGACATGCCTTTTTTTGGCAGTTTAAGAAAATGTCTGAAATGAAGGGCTTTACGTACTTTTTTAACAGGTCCCCTCATAATGTATTAAGTGACGTTTGGAACAAACTGGCTTTTCAAGCCCACTTAAACACCTTAGATGATGATGGGTGATGTTTCTGTCAGATCTAAGAGAGACAGAGTGGGTACTGATGCCGTTGGTATGTGAATCCGTTTTGTTACAGGAAGAGCAAGCCAAGTGACATGGACCTCAAGTAAATTTGGTTGGGCATAGTCAAAATGCAGGCTAAAGTACAATAATAGCCCATTTGTTCATATATATATATATATAAGAAAATCAAGAAAATTATTTTAATGCACAGGTGTACTGGCCAGAAATAACCCTCAATTTTCTTTTTAATTTACACATGCTTATGATACACAAGAAAACAACTTGTTGCTGCCAAAACGGTTTAGTCTTAGCAAAATGGTATGAGTCTGGTATTCCTACACTTTTCCCTGTAGCACCAGTGAGAGCAGGGTGTATCAGGGCAATCTCATCCTTTCCTCTTGCAGAGATACCTCAAGAAACAATGGATCGTGCATGCCTGCTAGAAGGGGTCGTTATAAGCAAATATCATGCTTTTAGTACACCAACAATCAGAAGTTGGTATGTTTCTCTGCAGGAATAAATTAATGACAAATACATGTTCAAAACACTAACGCGATTTCAATTGACAAAATGTCAATTACGCTGTGGCAGTTAGCCTTCACAATGAATACGTTTGCTTACTATCAGTCTACTTGGCTTTCTTTCTTCTCCAACCGATCAAAGACACTGGCAGAAATGCGCAAACTTAACGCACACTGACGCAAATATCCAAACTAAATGGTTTAACTTATTTTCTCACACTCGCGCACACAATTATGCACGCACATAGAGGTTGGTGAACAGATACCTTAAAAATGGGCTGTGTACAATTGATAGCCGTTGTGAAAGTGTCCTTTATTTCTGACTGGCTGCAGTGAAGGCAGCAAAATTGTTTACTTACACTGCTGTTTTGCCCGGACCAGTGCACCATTGCCTGGTTGTGAGACGAGTCCCCGGTCAAGGGGAAGGTTGAACTAGTGAGTTTGAGCTCCTCCTGTCTTGAACTAGCCATTCGCTTGTCCTCGCTGCTCCATCGCAATTCAGAGCGTGCCACCCTTCTCTCTGCTGGTGAGGTGAGGTCCTCTAGCGGGTTAGTCAGTGCCAGCAACTCTCGGTATAGTGGTGAACCGGAGGTTTTAACGTTATCCTCCCTAGAGTTAACAATCTGACTGTTCCTTCGCACCCGTCGTGTGTATAGGAAAGAAGAGGCTACGCTCAATCCAATCTTCCCAACATTTTTCTTTAATTGACCGCTCATTTTGGGATCGTAAACTTTCGATGTGTTCTGCGTAAACTCATTCTCACTTTCGGACATTACTCGAACGTCCAGTTTATTTGAACTTGATCTGTCAGTATTCCGCTTTCGCCTTAAATTAATGTAGTTCCCTTGACCATGGGAGCATTCAGACAACCCATCTGGGCATCCAAGGTGGCTTGTTTCAGTACTTGTCGAAAGTAACCTGGAAACTCCATCCCTTTTTCCAAAAACTTCACCTGCATACCCTGTTGAAAATTCTCTAGTGTCCATTTTTAGCCGTAATTCCTGTACACGACACTTATCCGCCGGATGACATGATCTGCATGTTATCTCTGATTCGGCGGTAAGAAAGAAAGAGAGAATAATTAAAAGCACTATCAAAAGTGCACAATGCCAAATAGGGCAAAATGTGACCCCCCTCTTCATTGCTGGTGGCAAAGAAAGATGCTCTAAATTCAAGTCCTTTCAGTTCCTCTTCTCCCTTCCTTTGTGGTTGTAATTGAGGTGCGGTATGGATTTGCTAAGCAAGTTGTACCGCGTCCAATTGCCGTGTTGTAAAAAGTGCGATGGGGCGAAGTGGTCCAAGTTGAGAGATTTCATCAAATGAAGCCCGCGCGCGCATAGGGGAGGAGCTGGTAGAATCCAGACTACAGGATGGGGCGATTGCGGCTCTCTATCTCTATCTGCGTCTCGGTGTGTAAAATAAAACAAAACTTTGCTTTGCTTATTGAAATGTTTATTTTCACACAAAATCTACATACGTGTGCCGTGCGTGTGTGTAACATCAACACCTTTTGTAGAAACTCCTTAATTTTACCACAAAAACACAGTTTGGGTTTAATTCCTCCATCAATATTTAGTCTGATGTGGTCTCAAGGGAAGTAACTGTTGAATGGAAAATTCGAATAATGTTGCAATTAAACATAATATCATGGGTTATTAAAACTGGTGCCTATCGTCTATGTCCATGTGTTCATGTTACATAGTAAATCCCATGTAAAAGTGTCGAATTATGCCCGGTAGGCTTATTTACATTTACTTTTCATGCCATTTAAAGTCAAGTAAAAAGTTTTTGTTTAGCACATTTAAAACACACAAGCAATACAAAAGGCTGATGGCCAACTGGTATCAGAGCTGGAAATCAGAACATTTCTAAATTAGTGATTAATCATGAATCATTAAACTTAGATGTTCTGTTTTGTAAAAAGATAGCATCAGTGGAGAATGATACTGAGTAAATATAGGTAAATCATTATTACTGATATGATGATTTGTCTTTGTCTTGGTTGTTGTTGCTTTCTATTTAAAAATGTTTTTGGAAAATTTCCATTCAAAAGGCATGGTTCCCAAAAGGCTGCACAAACGTTGAATGTCATTAACTTTGGGAAACTCAAACACAGCTGACGTTCATTTATTTTGTTAGCTTCCTATATTTTCTGTTGATTTAATGATTATACTGTATGGTTTTATTCATCATTTGACTATTACCCTTGCTAGAACCCCTTTTGTTGTGCTGTACAAAAGCCTTAGATGAGGTGTAAGCAGGAAAAAAAGTGTTGTTTAATTTACTCTTATTATTTATATTATAAATGTGTTTGCGTCTGTGTATGTTAGAGTGAAGAGGGGGTTTTGTGTGCGTGTGTGTATGTGGTTTTGTAATTACATTTATTGTGAAATATTCCTTCTTCAATTCAAGCCAAGGAGTTAAATCTCTGGTTATGTCCTACCAAATACGTTAAAGATGATAAGTATAGCCTCTTGCTGTGGCACACAGCATTAAGCAGACATATTGGATTGGATTAATGGTACTGCGATAGACAGGACCCACATGGCTAGTAGACACTTATCAAGTGGTCCCCTGGTGTGTGTGTTTGTGTGTACGGAGTTCTCATGTGTGGATGTGTGGGAGGGCCACTGCAGTGTGTGCTTGTGTGTGTGTGTTTTCATGTTTGCAAGTATGAGACTGTCATACACCCCATCACCTCCCGTCCTGGTCTGGGTGCACCATCCATTCACAGGGAATCAATGTCCTGTCAATAGTAGAAATAGATTTTAAGGATGTTGCAGAATAAGATATTGAGACAGGCTTTGGTCTGATTTGTGTCCCACTTTGTATTCAATCCAACTATGAATGCAGGACAAGGTCCGACACTACGGGAAAGGGGAATGACCCAACCTGGTGCAGAGAAAAAGGATAAGCCCTCCGGGTGCCCCACATCTGCAAGGCAAGCTACCAATACAGTGTTGGGAAAATGAAGGCCACCTCATAGCTACTTGTGTGAGTGATTGATTTTTCTATTTTGGGTGAATAGAGTTCTGATGCGATATGTTGTGAGCTTGTTTAGAATAGAGTAAGGCTAAACCGATACTGTGAATTCCATGGAAAAAAAACATTTTAAGGCCAGCGTGTGGTTGTGGCAGATCCGCTTTGTGTGCACCCAAAGCAACCTTTTACAGACAACTTATATAACATTTGACAGCTCAGTTAATCTAGTTACATGATTACAATGGTCAAATATTGTTTGTTTTTTTTATTTGAAAGAGACAGTATAGATAGCATTGAGATCACTAGCTCTCAAAGTCCACTATATTGTATAATTTTCTAAAAGAATGTCAGTTTGAAATCATACCTACATTTGTTCAAAAGCACTTACTTGTATAATACTTTCAACCTTCCGATGTCACCGGTTTGATTAGTCAGGCCTCTGTTCTCTTACCATGACATTGAGCCATGAAGTCAGGCAGTAAGGCCATTTTACCACATTACCACCACTCTCAGATGTAGCTCCCTGGGCTACATTTCAGCCACTAGAAGCTTGGGAACACTAACAAAAACAAAAGTTGAAAAAGGCATCCACATAAAAACATTAAATTTTTTTTGGACAAGAACATTTACCTTTCACAACATTTCCTACCCAAACGAAAAGTCACTCTATTAACAATACACACAAATATCTGGTGGCTCAATAAAAAGATAATGTGGTAATTGGAATAGACTGGATCTTAAGCAAAGTGTCCAGTGCCGAAAAGTTGAAAAGAAAGAAAGAGAGAGAGAGAGAGAGTGAAACATCAAGTGAAAAGCTCTCTTTTATCCTCCTAGTTTTTCTTCTCAAACAGAGATTTCATTTGAATAGAAACGTTTCCCTGTATGATATACTTATATTCTCCCTCTGCAGAGTCCGGTCGCACGGTCAGCAGCAATCAGTTGGCAGAGGGGGTTCACTGAGAACAGTTCAACAGCCCAGTATTCACCCTCCCTCAATTTCCCATTTTTTTCTCCATGTTTGTTTCTGAGCGTGCCATTAGTTGCAAAACCATCTATCCATAACAATATGAGTGTCAGAGCACTGGCTGCAGGCAAAATCAAAGCTAATCCTAATGCTAGAGCTCGAAAGGCAGCCCTATGGTTAATAAGGATCCTATTTCCAATTCATGAATTAAATTTCAATTGTAACAGCAATTTGCCGAGTTTGACCCAAGCTCTGGTGCGGTACAGTGAGAAGGTGGGGCTATGGTAATTGATAGTATGTTCAAGCAGTAAGTGAGACTGAAGACATATGACACAGGGGACCTTATTAATGAATTGGGATTGTTTATTAATCACTGTTTCTCATGCAAATCATTATTTGTTGCATACAGAGGGATTTCAAAAGTTACCTCTGATAACGCATTTTTTTCATAGCTCAGTTAACGTGCAGTACTATTAAGTGATGTATCACACCAGATAATATAGTGATTGGCTGTTCATATTTGTTCATATATTATTGGCAAATAGCTGTTCATATTTGCCCTTCTTTATATTCATTTATTTCTCAGAGAGAGAGCGAGAGAGAGAGAGAGTGAGAGAGAGAGAGAAAGAGAGAGAGAGAGAGAGAGAGAGAGAGACTAAACCAAATCCAATGTGCAGTGCTGCTTTGGGAGCTAGCCTTAGTGCTTTATCAAGCCTCTTATTGCACTCTCTTTAATTCACTTAGATGAAACATAAAAGCCTAAAATTTATGTTTTTATGCAATGCACTTAATTGGCTTATAAAGCAGCTATTGTGAATGGTTGGAATTACAATTGCCAGTGAACAGAGAAAAATTCACTCCCGCAATTCAGGAAATAGTCTTCATTGCACAGTAACTCCTTTCATAAGTTTAAGAAAGCTGCATAGTTCAAACACAAAGACTGCCTTCAGACTTTTTTTTATATAGGTTTCAGTCTAAGAAATATCCCATTTTACTCAGTTATAAGGATTTTTTTAAAATGATACGTTCAATAAAGAAAATAACAATTCTGAGTCTATTTGAAAGATTAGATGCATTTAAAGTGTTTCATATCACAGTTACAATATGAATATTTGTTGCCAACAGGACATTACTTAGCAATA
>JAPMUY010001835.1:612500-680000 GCA_026901105.3 Galaxias olidus
AGGAACTGTGTGTGTGTCTGTGAACTGACTGAAGAGGGGATGGGGGGATTATGGTTAGGGTTAAGGTTACGGTCATGGTTAAGGTTACGGTCGGGGGGGGGGGGGGGGGGTTGCTTCTTTTGCAAGCTACTGTACAGACTTGGGTAACTTTTCTGGTCAATGACTCCAAATGTACTAATAAGGAAAGAGCTTGTGACAGGGCAGGTGTTGTGACCGGGACAGGTGTTGCATAAAGCACAATTTGCAGAGCATTGACTTGGCTCTTTTATTGAATTGTTGGTAAATATAGATATCACAGAATGTCAAAGCAAATTATAGTCTATGTTAACATGGTCTGCTTTGTAGGTAATAAGTGTATTTACATTGGTAACATGTTCATTAAATGTCAGGTATGTAAGAGGACATCAAGTTTATATCAGTCCGAAATTCATGTGTTTTTTGTTAAAAAAAAAGAAAAGAAAAAGACGAAAAATGTCTTTGCAATGGCTTCATTTTGCATTCCCAAGCTTATGGGCACACAGGTTGCAATAATGTGTGCTTGAGATGAGCAGCGGTTAGCATTTAGAAGAATTAAGAACTGTCAACCTTGCTCTGTAGGACTAGGGAAGTCCTTAAATCTCCCGGCCAGGGCTATTTGTCTCTGTCCACAGCCTCGGCCACAGAAAGATAGATGCATTCAATAAATGTGGTCTTGAGAAATCTGCAGGAAATGATTAAGAGTGATAAATGGGGACAAGGGATTTTTGCAGGCCAGAATTTCATTTGGCATCCATTATATCATCAGTGGCAGGAATGGGATGCTTCTCATGGCCACAAATGACAGAGGCTTAAGTATACTCCAAAAGGTTTTGGCCATATAATTACATGCTTTTTTGGGGGATGTACGTATATGTAAATATATTTATATTGTTTTGTTGTCTTTAAAGATTGTTCACCATAATGTCCTGTTAGCGTATATATATTTTATTTGTGTTATCATAAACCATCGGTGTACATACAAACTTACAATACACGACATATAAAACTTGCTTTTAATTCATTCATTTATAGATATTCCAATATTTATTTAACAAAAAATACATTTACATAAGAAAATATGATACAATTTTGAATAAACAGTATTAAACATCCTTGCACTCACAGAAACACAACTTCAGTTAAATAATAGTGTCTTTAACATCCACTTACACCGTTTGGCCTTATTCTGGTATCGTTTCTCTGTGTATTTGTATTAAGCTACACAATGAATGGTTTAATTGCAAGAATAAACCTCCTAATTTTTCTGCATATTTAAAAAATAATTATTACAATTCCGCTCATCATGGATGCCAGGTGTAAGGAACACCTGATGGTGATACTATCTCAGCAACGTTGGAAAAACATATAGCCTTCCACAGACATTGGGGAGAGACAACGCTTTCTAAGGGACATATTAATTCTACCATCCTCCAGCTGGCCTTGATTGATTCAAAGTCTATTCTTAGTTGGCATTTAGCTTAAATGATTTTCAGCTCGAACTGTCTCTCTATCTCTGTCGGTGTCTCGCCATTTCTTCCTCGCTGTCTCTGTTGGTCTTTCTGTCTGGGCTGTCTAGCTCTCTCCCCCACTCTGCCTGTCTTTATCCCTCTCACTCTCTGTGTGAAAAGCCACTGCCCATTTTGAGTAAGTAAGAACAGCTGCCTCTCCTATTGCTCAGCTTTGGACAGAACTTGTTACAGAACCAGACAAACCACTTGTCCAATGCAGTCAAGAGCCTGGAAACCTTTTATTCACTCATGTTAGCAATGCAGGCTAGAATGGCTTACCCAATCAGTTTCCCCTGATTGCCGGCCCTATTTTGGAGGAAGCGACCCAAGGTGGCGTTCACTTCAGCAAAATTTTCTGCAGACCCCTAGTGTCTTATCATGTGTTGAAGAGGGCTACAAGTATCTGCCGCATCTAAAAGTTTCCTTATTTAAACCTCTTTTTGAAGTATACCGTTCTGCTAAAAACATAACAGGCCTCAGCCAGAGCTTAGTAATATAGGAGTTATACATGATTTACTATATTTGAAATGATTGGCTGCATTAAATTAAATTAAATTAAATTTAACATCAAATTCTCATCTGGGATTTTTGTAGTTAGACAAACTATTCAAGTTGAATATTTATGTTCAATTTATATCTAATACTGACCTGTTTGGTTGTGTTCATGGTACGGGCCACACAGAAAAGTAGCACATTTCACAGAACTTATTTTTTTCATTCAAAATCAAGCCATTAAATTATTGACAGGGCTGTGTTGGTGCTGAGTTTAATGAAAAGGCATTGATTGGGAAACAGTGTGCTTTCTACTAATTGTGAATGGGACGATTAGCACTATGCAAACAGCTGTCAAAAGACCAGGGGAATTGGTGGAAAGAGATTAGTGCTTTGTGATTGGAATCGCATAACAAGTGGCATTCATTTTGGGATTTGAAGAGGTGAGTCCGAAAGAATTTGGGTTTTCCAGAGTGTTTCGAAGTTTAAATCAACGTGAAACACATGTAGTCAGTTTAAATAGATTTGCCATTAATATCTGCCCGCACCTTGCCACACACACACTCATACACACACTTTTTTTTAAGATAATTTGGCAAAACACACAGTTGACACTTAAAATGGGAATTTAAATTTGGTGCCAATGGGTGAACACATCCTATATCTTTTATTGTTGTTTCTTGCATTACATGTGTCGAGAATATTGAATATATTGTATGTACTGAAGCTGTCCATGGCTTATCGATAATGTGAACATAGAGTTTCCATTTGTAATTTATACCAGCCTGTCATGGCTATTCACTGTTATATAGGTCACTCTGAGTGGTTGATTTATGAACGCCCCAAGCCAAACTTCTTATCTGTCAAATTTTATACCTCCATTAGGAGCTCTTTGGGTGTTATTGATGGGGCTTGGGAGATGCATCATTTATGTCACCAGTCTTGACACAAGTCCTCTAGATCAAAATCTGGGGCCAAGGCGTCCCCCCCATCTCATCCTCCTCTCTTCCTTCTCCCTCGTTCTGGTTTAATCTTCTACTGATACACTCAAATGCATAGAGATTAGATGTCGTAGACAATAACGCTCCCGTGAGAGCGATTTTTACCTCCTACCAAAAGGTAATTTGCTAGAAATATGGGGTAAGCAAATACTGAGACAGAAATGGGCATATTTCAAATCAATTATGTGAAATAAAGTGTAAAACATTATTACTTTTTTTTCAAACAAATTGCTGATAAGTTAAAATGTTGACAGTTAAAACAAGTTATGTACACAATAGTTTCAGTGTTGAAATACAAAAAACGCTATGTGTTGTATGTTATGCCATGTAACAAGTTCTTACAGATGTTCAGTAACCATACTGAAAGATAGGTTTAAAAAAAATAAAATAATAACCATTGTCTTGTCAATGAAAAGATGCTTATTACATAAAATGCCTACCCAAAGCCTTTCGAAATAGCCCTGAAAACAATAATGATGTTTCAAACATCAAAGTAATACTGGTATATTCTTAGTGAATTGCAAGAGCAGATGATTTAACAACATACCTGTTTAACGGATGGAGTATTTTTGAGGTGCTTGTCTCTGTCTTTTCAAGACAGAGCCCTAATGCAAAGCGTTTCTGCATTCTGATGAATAAAACCATGACAAAATGTTACTTGGAGACATAAGGGGTTAATTAAAGCAGTTTCAGCTATTTTTGTCAGATAGGTCATAATTTTAAGGCCATTTTTTCACCAAAGTACTCCATTAAAGGCCTTGAAAAGAATTTGCCAAACAAACCAAAGTCCATTTACAGTCCTATTTCTCTAATACAATTACAACAATTATTATCTTAATACGGTATATGCAACACAGCAACAGTTGCCAAGTGCAATTGGAATGTTTTGGACTTACTCGATAAAAATCATGAATACCCTAATGTGCCTCTTTGAACCTTGCAGCACAATGCTCCATTGCCAAGCTGAGTCGCGGACTATTCTCTATGTTTTTTTACAACATTGCAATACAAGTCTTTGAAGAACATTTTCAATTATTGCATTCATTCAGAGCATCAAAAACACGATTTAAATGAAAACCAATAGCAGAGGATTCAGTGCATTCAGACACAGAAGACTGAGTTACAAATGCCCCGCTCGTAAAGGAATTCTCTTCAAACGGATGCATATGAATTGCTGCAAACACAAAATATTCACTCTGTAAGATAATAAAATGCCTTTGTGTGCAACTTTTTTCAGCCCAAATGCTATGATAATGAAATAATGCTGCTAAACGTAAGCATGACTGGGCATTTAACATAACAGTGTAAAACACATATTGATTACATTAACATAATTACACTGGGAGAATTACCTCAATCCTATTTTCTCTTTTGTAAATAATGTTACTCTGGCAGTGAAAAAGAAACCATAGACCTTGTAAGGATTAAGGTTAAGAATGTTTACGAAGTGGACGGTACATCTGGGATTATTCTTACAGCTGTATGGAAAGTCGTGTGGAGAGAAGGAAACCAGATAACGCCATAATTGTGCATAAGACACATACAGCACCGCTATCTACTCCTCTTCAGGGTCTTCTCTGAGTCCCCACCCACTCGTTTAGCTGGTGAAGGAAATATGAACTCATTGTTACTGCGGCAGACTTATTAAAACAGGAAAAGCACTAATTGTCAAATTTGTTCTCGCGTCAGCGTTATTCTAAATAGGGCCCATGAAGGCAAAGCTGCCAGCACAGCCGAGAGCATTAATGGAGGTGGGACCGGCAGAGGTTGGGATGGGGGTGGGGAGGTCTTTCAGATTGCTTACTCTCTGCCTCCCTACTGGTTACAGGAAAGCAAAATGAAAGCAGCATGACAAAGATTTTTTTCAAGGCATTTCTGTTGCCTCCCCTGAGGGATTAAATCCTTGAACATCCGATGTCATGAACTTGTTAAACCAACACGCTTTACTGAAGCAGAAGACTCTTTTGAGGGGATTGCTGCTGTGAGTCCATCAACCTTGTCTTTCTCTGTGGGCATCAGAAACCATCACTGCATTACGAGGTCTTAAGACAAAACATGAAGCAGAGGAGGGTGCAAAATAACATTTTACTTTGCAACATGAGCAAGAACTTCAGTTTCTGAACTTAAGTGTTTAACATGTATGCAATCTGAAAGGAAGGCAGTTTTATTTAGGGTCCAGTGGTTAGAAGGTGCAGGGCAGCCTATTAGGTCCATTGATAAGTAATACTTTAATCTTACAACAATAAAAATGTATATTATCTTGACATAGAATTATAGATCAAGTTACAACAGTTTCAGCTAAAATAATACATTTTTAATGTTTTTTTGTTGGTCTGTTTTTGTCTGTTAAACAAAACTCCTTGTAATATCTGGCTTGGACAATGTAACAAGCTCAGCTAATGTAGCTAAAGACCAGTTGTACAGTTTATTATAACTAATTATCGGTGGAAATAATTAAAGCACCTTGATGAGGAGCTGCACCATTAAGTACACAAACGTTTATCCATCTGTGTGTAGCTTTTGTTTACTCAAGATTCTAATAAAGGCCGGGCTTAGGCTTAGGGGATCCATCCCAGCACCTTCTCCTTTAATAAGACAAGAAGGATGCCAATTATGGGCCCTTTGCTGCAAACCCAAGTCCCAGACCTTCCCCCTTAAATTGGACAGTCCGTCTGCCTTCGTGTATAGAATACTACCCTCCTCTCTCCTGCACAGCTGGCTAAAGACTGGCTAAAGCTCCACTACACAATTTGAGAGAAATAAATGAAGAAATCAGTTTAAAAAAATATGTCTCCCATAGCATACACTACATCCAAGGACATGTCTCAAAGTTGGCTGAAATAAAAGGTGATCCACCAACCATATTAAACATACTCTCTGTTTAATCCTACTGTAGATACCTTTAAAACAAAGTATTTGTGCAATTAGAATGACTCAATGATATTAATGCTTTGCTTACTAAAATAATTCAATTGAGTAAAAAGCATTAATACTAATATTTACACTGAGTATAAAGATTAAAATGCTTATTTGAATGGTCTGGCTACCAGCATAGTTGGAAAGTATTCATATTTCATAAATAAATAATAAAACTTCAAGGACAAGAGTAGTACAGAGTTTTTATGTTTTGAAGGATAAGAAGTTAGGAAGTAAAGGTGGTTCATTTGTTACGACATGAATACAATACAGAATACTTTATTAATCCCGAAAGGGGAAACTGAGTGCCACCATACACCTTTAGAAACCGTCCCTCTAGTATCTTGTATCTTGGTTGAGTTATACAACAAATACATACATATATCTCAAGGCAGTACAAAATAAGGGGATTGAGCACAGCTCCATAATAAATAAGGAATATGCACATCAATGTGACTGTACTAATATGTTAATATGCCTATATGTTAGTGGGTATATATGACGTCAACATATTCATGAACACCAACATTACTTAAGTCCTCAAACATATTACTTGACGCCAACATCATCACAATCCTCAGTACATCCCCCATGCTAAACATAATGCTGTGTTTTGGTTAGGTAAAAACTAAAACTTACACACATACAGTCTGGTGCTGTAGTTAAAGCCTACCCCATAATCACTTTAAGATGTAAACTTCACATGCTAAGCATGCATCGTATGAGTTATTATCAACTTACCATGCTAATCATGTTTTTGTGAAAACGATTTTTCATCCTTGGAAAAAATTTAAATCTGATCACATTGCCATTAAGTTATCCAATGCCTTTCCTACTGTAAAAGCTCCAGTAATGTTCAAAACTCCATTTCACAAAAGTATGAGATATTGATTCCCAAACCGACCTGATGTCTGAGCTTCTACATTAGGTGTTGGCTAATCTTAAATGTGGTGAACAGGCTGAATTTGGTTTGCATAAGCAATACATCCAGGCTCTCTTACACCTTTAGAAACAGTCCCTCTAGCCTAGGGTTATACTGTACGTATGTTACTAATGTCAGCAACTGGCCATACATGTCTCTTGGTTGACTTATACAAATCAAACATCCTGCCTACGCATTATGTAAAATCACAACCTTATTGCCGTGAGTTACAAATGTATTAGACCTTCGTTGTCTCTGAATGGAAGGCAATAAAACATGAACTGTCTGAGATTGTTCAGGCTGAGAATTATGACCCTACATTTCAAATATCACACCATAAATATCTAATATCCCTAATATCTTATATCGAATACCATAAATTGTGCTTGTGTGTGTGTGGTGTGACTATTCTCAAGTGTTGTTTATAACACTGTGTATATCTGTTTCTCTTACCGGTGTAAAAATTGTATATAATACATTCAACTTAGATTTGGATGAGGACTATACCAAACTGATGTGGGTTCAATGCAATGTGGAGTTAAAAGTTCACTACTGCTGAACAAACTGGTGTCTAATTCATAATTAATTTAAGTCTAATTACTCATTAGTATACTGCGTGTGCCAGCTTACTCTCAAATTATTAAGACACAGTGTGAGAATTGGAAACCACCTCAGTGCACGAGACACTAACAAGCCTTTTTCTAGCACTATGATGTTCCCACCACCATGTGTGTAGGCCTGTCTTTCAAGTGGAAAAGATGAGGTCTACAGCTATAATATATCAAATACAGTGCAATACTAACCAGTCTCCCTCAGCAGAGTTGAAGGGCTAAACCATTTTCCACCAAAGGATCTTTAATATGGATGAAAACATTCATATTTTTTGAGTTAGGACAGAATATCGATTGACTAGAACTGAATGGACAATCATGCTTCGACTTTCCTCTAGCCGCAGTCACCTTTTTCATGGTTCCTTCTCTTTCCAAACAGATAATTTTTTGAATACACCGAAACTGTAGTATCTACATTTGTAAGTAGATTATGGTATACACAAGCGTGTGCCACCCATGCCATCACTCTAGCGACGTCAAAGCCTTTGTAATGACAAAGAGAAACAAATCTTGTTTTTTTATACTTCTAGGGTTATAAGCATGCTTTCTTCAGCCACCCATTGATCTAGCGACAACTTGTGAAATGTTCACTATTTATCTGTCTTTTGGCGGATACTCCAATCTCTGACCTGGTACAGACTCACAGCAGTTCTACGGAGCTCATTAGGACTATTTCTGTTCCTGAACAAAAGTATTATATGTAAATATATATATATATATAGCATATATATATATATATTAAAACATATATCATAATTGATTCATATGCTGGATTCCCAGTTCCTTTAATTAATAATAGGTTTGAAGGGGGGGTTAGCAAAAAGCAACAACGGTCCTAAAATAAGTTATGGTTGGAAATGAGTGAGAGCAATACCCCTTGAGTAGATGTCCCTGTACTATCCAATCTTGCTCACACCTATAGCAGTGGAGACGCACCTATAGCAGTGGAGAGCATCAACATTACAAGCAAATTAGTCAGTTCTTTGAAGTATTGATTTTCCTTTTCTTGGAAATGGGTGATGGTTTTAACACTTACACAAGACAGCAATGCTTCTATTCTGGGGATATTGGGATTTTGGGACATTTTTCTTTTTGCTCTTGATTATATTGTCAATGCTAACACAATTTACTGGAAGTTGTAATTCCTTAATTACATCTCTACTTGATGCATTTGACACTGCATGGCGCTGCAAGAAAAACCCTGTTCAATGTACAGTATGCACTTGATAAGTAATTAACTTGCATAGCTTGAATACTTGTTTTCTCAGATCAGCTTAACAAAGTGTGAAATTCATGTGCTTCATTACAAATTATTCGGAGAATGTCTTTGAACCAGTCTTTTATCAGATTAGGTGCTTAAGTAGGGTTTTAAAGTAATCAATAAACTAATTTGGGACTTTCAAGAACTCCAAGTTGCTAGAGTAACAGGCAATGGCCATTAATTAACCATTAATTGCCCCTTTGTATTTCATTTAACCAAGCAATGAATGTTTGTAGAGATTCAGTAACATTGTTTTTAATGCTTAGCAGGGCTTCTTTTCATACTGCTGTTGCTAGCCCGGCCTAAGATACGTTGGCATGAGCTGACATAATTACAGTATATGTACTCTAAATCTTCATACTAGGTGAGCAGGCAAATTTGTATTTTAATCAGATCTGCAACAAGAATGGGTCTTACGTCAGGTTAACTAATTGACCAAATGGACATTCCCAGAAATCTTAGACTCCATTAATTCCATTTTCGTTAACAAATGTATGTTTAGGCCCTTTTTAACCTAGCATCCCCTTAATCATTCCTGCAACTCATGAAAATTAGTTGGTACCCTAGCAAACTCAAATTCATCTGGAAAATCTCCTTAAGTCAATTCATAAGTGTTGTCTTAATTGAATAACCAAGAATCTACAGAATGTTTCATATAATAATAATAATAATAATAATAATAATAATAATAATAATAATAATAATAATCATTATAATTCATTTTATTTAGTTTTAATATAATCAGTTACAGTAAATAACACTTGTAATTTTGTTTATTTACCCATGATGTGTTATTAGATACAATACTTTTTATTTAACAATACTATACACAGTATTCATTTATGAAATTGTATTAATTATTCTAATATGGAGTACATGATAGGCCTACACTGTGTATTATATTTCTGCATAGTGTATTTGCCACGACTAAGTGTTAGATTCATATTTTGAATAAAAGTAGGCCTACAATATGATTAGAATTAACTTAATAATGTCATAACGGGTCTTTGCGGTCCCTATACTGAATAAGCCAATTGCTGTATCTTTCAATCTGTCAGTTGTTTACTGTTAACCAGCCCCCTCTGCTGCTGCTGTCAATGAGGCACTCACAGTCACATTGTTATTCCGCCACAGCACTGATATTGCCGTTCGACCTTTCAGCCACGTATATGAAAGCATACGCAACTAACCTTATTTGCAACCATTTATGAAACCCTATTGCTGACAATCTGGCTGGAGCGGGTGCTACAGGTAGGGATTGTGGGTCCTGAGAACGAGGCAGACAGGGTGGTAATCGGGTTTCAGAACTGACAGTGCCCCAGTAGCAATCAAATGTAATGGAACAAGCCTAGAGATCAATACAAGCCAGTAATCGCAGACAGACAAAGGTTGTTTAGTAGCAGGCAGCACTAATTGAAATCAATGGCTAATCTGATGACAGTTCTTAACCTTTACACCTCTGAGGATTCATAAAGGAGCTAACATCATGGCAGGCAGGCAAGTCATCGCGCCGACAATTGGTTTTCTCCCAGCGTATTTTTTTTTATTTTTGCTAATTCATTGTTCGCAGCTGCCTACCTAAGCATTTCACTGTTCGTAGGATGCCTAGCTAAACCGTTCAATGGGTTTAGCTAAAGGTAAATTGCCCATAATCAATGACGATTGTCTGGTTTGATTCTGCTGTATATGAATACATACAGCCCCGCTCGTAACTAATTTATCAATGAGGCGTCATATAGTGGTGACTGAGACAAACCTTACAGGTAGGCCTATTAGAAAGTAATAAATTGGAATGGTTAATTGGTTATTATTAATTAAATAACATGGGAAAGGGACCCTTCTACTACCTTCAAATTTACCAACATCCTTTGCCCTTGGGGTCAATTTAAACCTACACAAAATGATTGCAACTAAAGTTGTTTAACCAGTTGTCCTCATTAAATTAGGAAAAGTCATTAAATATGAATCAAAATAAAATGTATGCCAATCATTTCTTTAGGGATGTCCAATATTGAACTCGGTCAAATTGACCTCAGAAATAATAGGAGGGTTAAGAAAGTGGATGAACTGAGATCAATAACAATTCCTATTTAGTATTACACAGTGATAACAACAGTGATAATGTCAGACCGTCTGCCGGGTTCAGACCCCGTCTACAATCCATCGTAATACCCAACAAACTTGTGGTTAATATTGATCAAGAAACTATAGCTGATACTGTAGGTAGGGTTTTAAGACTGGTTTAATAACTGGTTGGAAGCATTTTGATATTATAAATCTCAGAGATCCATTTAAAGGAATACTATTTTGGTTCCTCTCTTTGAATCAACCCAGAGATTAAAATGGTCACTGAAATAACGACTCATGGAATATCCACACTTTTGCTTTATTGTAAAAGGTCTATCACCAATAATTTGATTTGGAGAGATGACATTTGGGGGAATGAGCTTTAGTTGCCATGCTGGGCTTTCTTTCTTTCCTCAAATGTATGTGCTGCACCCATGACGCTGTCAAATCTATTCATTGGAAATATAAAACATCCCTGAATAGGCTTTGTTATAAATGTGTAACCTAAACAAAACTTGAGGCTATTAACCATTCCTTTTTTCCCCAGAATAAAATTAAACATAGAATCAAGATGCTGAAGATTACAATTTTCCCCCCAAAAAGTCAATTTTTCAGGCAATAAGTGAAGTGGGAATTACTAAATTGTACAGAAATGATGATGATTTATGCTTATGCTTGCAAGCTTTATACCCCGTCTGTTCTAAGGGTGTAGAAATAGTTTCATGTATGTGATTGTAAAATGTGTTTTTAAAGTGAAGCAAGAATAAGATAAAACAGTGCAAGAACAACCAAGCTGATTCAAATCCCATCTGAAATTAAGAGAATTTTGTTCTCTCTAAGACTCTTTAGAAGCAGAGGCTTTTCCAATTGAAATTGCCTCCTTACCTTCACACAAGTGTCTTTTATTTTCTCGTATCATTTAAAAATTAAAAACATTAACTGCATACCTGGTGTTATCTCTTTGTGACATTTACATTTTCAAAAGATATTTCTAATGCAAGTGAGAAGGAATAGTTTATTTGTATTTTCAAAGAGATGGACACCTCTTTGTCTAATGTGAAATCAGAACGGAGCGCCTATATTTGAACAAGACTGATTCATGCATACACACACTCCTTGATCCCCCCTAGCTTAATCCTTCAATTGGCTGGGACAAGGACACTTTGACAATTTAAGACCTCTTTCCTCAAAGTATCCCGAATAGTCCTTTTGACCCATCACAACTTAGTCTCATGGATTTAAAAACATGCTATCAATTAATCACGTTGTAACTGCCGATTGGGTAATATATGCACACAAACCTGCTGTCTCGTTTGAATGGATGGAAAATCTGTAAAGTGGAATTATACAATGGTAACTTTGAAATAGGAGATTTCATCTCCAATCAACTTAACATGTGTTTCCTTGCCATTTGACTTTCCCTGTCCATCCAGCATAGTTTAAAATAGAATTGCAAAAAGATTAAGTAACTTTCTTTTTTTTTATCCTAGTTAAAGGGCAGAATCATAGTGAAAACTATTAGACAATAGATCCCATTGCGCTTAAGGAAGTTATAGTTTGGGTGTGGACCTCCAATCTTTTTTTGTTGAAACATCTCTCCATGTTGTCCATGTTCCAAATACGTTTGGTTCCAAACACTAATCACTCAAAAGCTAACTATGGGGAAATCATATTCCGTTTTCTGTTATAGATATGAAAGAGACTAAGACAAAATCTGGGGCCCTTTTGGAAAAACATGCAGTCCTCAAGTTTGTGCAGACAAATAGAGATGATGAAGTGCTACCCTATGCAAAAAATATAGACATTGGTGAGCAATTTTTGTCTACTTGATAGAACAGCATGTCCTCAACTAGAGATACACGTCAACGTTTGTCTTCTGTCTGTTTAAGAGACTTTGGCAGTCACCAACAAGCCCAAAAGAGAGACTGCCAGACACATGGCTGCTTCACAATCGAGTCATCTCTTTTTCCTGAAATGACTGCAGGTGGCATAGGACCTCAAAAGTGATGCAAGGTAGACATTCGATTTTATTTTAAATGACAACAATTATGCCCTTAAGCTACAAAATGATTTGCAAAAAAACTTTAATTAAACTGTTTTCGCATTGAATAGTAAATTGAGACTATAGTAAAGACATCATGCTCTAAGAGGGGCCATGTTAGAGCATGGTGATTACTTCTGCTAGTCTCTGAACAGTAGCCTCGAGGAATACATATTTTGTCCAAAAAATTTGTAAGAAGCTTGGCTATGGTTTGGACAGATGGATATGTTTTATTGCCAGTACTGCAACATGTTTTAGGTTGGCAAGAGGATCAATCACTGCCCGTACATATGTTTGCTGAATTACAGACAGTTTGAGTTTGCCCCTCATTTTTTACGTCAACCTATTTATTTGACAACTTAACATGTCTGGGCAAATTAAACTGGTGTTTGAAAAATCTTTACAATTGAATAATGAATGCTTTTCTGGTGTCTGCAAATTTTTTGCTCTCAGTGCCTTTTTTAATAATAAATTATTGGATATGCTCATGTGAAGGTAAGGTGTACAAGTCCTTTGTTTCTGCTAGGTGTATTTGATTGGGGCTTTATCATTAACTCATTGATCCAGTGAAATATTTATTTGCATTGTCTTAGAGATCATACTTTTCGATTAAAAGAAAACTCAAAGGACTTAAAATGTAATAAGTGCACAACAAAGTATAGAAGTAATAATAATACACTAAATATTGATATAAGAAACTTGTGAAGTCTGTCCTCTGCCAGCATTTATTGGAGAATAACTCAGAATTATTACAAACTGTCACATGACTGAACAACCTAAAGCAAATTATGTGTTTTACTCCTTTGTACTCTGTTGCATTCTAGCACCTACAATCTCTCACAATGAAGGCTAAAGCCTTTCACAGACTACACAACTTTAAAAGTTGTAACATCGTTGTACTGCACACACTACACTATTGTCTTGTAATTGGGCATCTTGGAAGTTGTTGTGGGGCTTAACCTACATGACTGATTGGTGACAAGGGGTCACACATTACAAGATGTTTCTGAGGAGGAATCGCTGGCGAGTCTGTCTGGTCTCCAAACTACGTTTAGTCATAGAAACGCGCCAAGTGACATGTGTTGGTGTTAGGACTCCTCCCCCTTGTTTTTGTCTTACACTCTAATTGGCTGTAGGTCATTGCTGCTCTCATTGCCGGTCACAACACCTTTCACACACCAGATATTTAACCTGCCATATATCCAGTCGTGTGTTGCGAGTTATCAGCGACACATCTGTGACTTTCTCAGATTTACTTGTTAGCGGTTCACACCACACGATCGTCGCTCACGAGAGCGTGGCGCAATATGCTTCCGATGTGGGGGTTTTGTCTGTGATTTCAAAAAGTGTATGCAAGCAGAAAATAGAGCTAAAACCATGTAGTGTGAAGCCAGCTTAAAGTTATCAGAGGCAGTTTATCTGTAAGAGATGATTTTGGCGAACCCCACCATATGCTTAGTATAATTATTTCCCCTAACCATCACAAAGAAGACATGCAGAAATCTTGTGGTCACTGCATATTGCTAGCACGATCAACGACTATACTCCAAGTATGGGCATCTCTTCCTGATTTAGTGACGCTCTTCCTTGTGCCATAAAGCAATTTGTCTTAGTTGTGCAGGAGATTGTGCTCGGTGGCAGAGAAAATTTGTGTTCAATATTGAGACTTCTAGAGAACTTTTTTTTTTATTATCCCATAGACATTGCAGTGTGCTATCAGAAGAAATGTATTGATAATCTGTTAATATAAAAACGTTGCCTATAGTTACTTTAAGGCTACATATCCACTTGAACTGGCCTGTCACCGTTTCTGCTAAAAAACATCAGTGCCCCCCTCAAAGACGATTTGCACCGTTCAACAATTACCAACCAAGTACCAAGGAATCATTTTAGCTATTCTTGTTTTCCTTGCAGAAGAATATTTACCATATGTAACACTATATATTTAGAATATTTACCATATGTAATTTGCTGAGGTTTTCACTGACCTAAAGCTTACAGAGCTTACAAATTGCAGGTTTAACATAATTCTCATGAGAGGAGTATGAACACAAGGATATTGTTACGTCATGATGTTACAACTGATTATTTACCAACAAACATTGATCCTTCTAAAGTTACATTAGGCTAAAACAATTACCAGACTTGCTTGATTAAAACGTACATTTGGATTTTCCCACAACGAAAGAAGGAAGGTGACATGTAATAATAATAGTGAGAGGAACAGAGACGGGGTTTTTATGCGAATCCTTTTTATTGGGATCGTAATTCTCAGACAAGGGGGAAAAAGGAAAAAGGTACCGCTTGCCAAAAACACATACGAAAGTAATTAAACACAGCAACATCATCAATCTACTCAACAGTTTACTTGCCAAGCTAGTCTCAGAACTGAATTAACACTGGGTTGTCTTCTGCCTGGCTTGCTGGCTAGCCACTCTGTCTTACCTGGCACATCCCCAGACCAAGAGGCATTTTCAATAGGACTTCGACTAGAAGTCCTGGATGATTTTCCAGTGACTCAAGTCACAAGAAAGCTTACAAGGACCTGCAGGATTATATATTGCCACCTATTGATGCAATGACGATAGTGTGAAAACACAGGCAGCTGTATGTGCAGTGCAAGGACACAAAACATATTTACTTGACTGGACCAAATTCAAAAGTAGCTTTCTCAAATTATTCATTCTTATTTATTGAATCAAGGTTTTTAAGAAAGTGATAGCTTAGCTCAGGCATATCCTCATCTGATAAATGCATAAAAAGGCTGTGTTGGTGTGGGAGGTGGACAGGGGAAAGTGGAACTCATAGACACCACTAACATACAATGGTTACCTATAGGCTACAGATGTAATTTCTCTTACATTGGTTACCTGAAACATTTAATCTTTCTCACTACTAAAATAACAACACGAACCCATGAGTATTAAAACACATCCTCATGATAGTGGAACAAAGGTGCATTAAATATTCATCTCTAAAGTTTGTTTAATTATCCAGGTGTTGCCTACATTATTTGCAGGTATTGTATGTGTCACAGCTATTTTGGTCCATGAGTATAGAAATAATAGACAAGGGACAGCACCTGTTGGTAGTCTGACAATGCATTCCAACACTTTAGTATCTTGCTGGTGTCTGTATGATGTGATCATTTGATGTCATTCAGGTTAATTAAAAGCCTCTCACATTGAAATAAAGATGTGAGGAATATAGTTGACATACTGAATCACTCTCAGAAATGTCCAATTAAATATAGGAAAAACATTGTGCAGGCGTTTTTTTAACTTTTTACTTTTTCTTAAGTTTTTTACTCTGCACATTTAAAATTATGATCCATAAGCTATCATGTACAGAAGGGAGTTCGTAGTGATACGTATTGGTTCACATTATTATTTAAAAATCAGAGAAGATTGCAAATTTATGTATATCTTAACATAGGAAGACAATCCTGAGGTCAGTTCCACCGTAGGTGTGCATCATTTTGTTGGTTCCATACTAGAATGAATTTCACTTTCAACCAAAGCATAAGTTACCTTCTCTACACTTATCTTCTTTGTCATGGGACTTCTTGTCCTAGACTTACTCATCACTGCTACACTCAATTTCGTTTCCCACAACACTAATTGGGATGGAATAGTAATCAGTCAGTTTGCTCATTTGGTTCTCAACCTGATTATTTATCATACTTCTCTTCTGTTTCGGCTCCTATGTTGCCAGACAACCTTGGGGATGTTGGTTTGCACCAAAATCTCCCTTCACTCCGTAGCCCCACATTTGTCTAGTGTGATGTAATTACCCTTCTATGAATTCAGTGACAACTAGATCTGCCGCAGATATGATGAAAATAGCTGACAGGGATTTTAACACAATAGTCACATTGTCTTTTAGCAAGACATGCGGCTTCAGATGAATTCCATTGAGGCTCACTTCGATAATTATCTCCATGTCATTCAGATGGGGCCGGGATAAGATATTTGTTTGCTAAGATAGACAATGGTTGTCAAGCAAAAGTAAACCTGTGCTGATGTGGGGATAACTTGGTCAATTTAAAGTATTATTTCAAGAACCGACAATGTTGCTCTGAGCTTTGTCTGAAATCCGTGGCATAGCTTTAGTTGGTACAACACATTCCTGTCATGAAGCAGATTTACAAAACAAACATTATTTAAAGTATTTTCCACTGCAGGGCTTAGAGTAAAATAAACTCTATTTTGTTTTATTGAAAACCCATCTTATTTTGACAAATCGTATAAAAAAATATGTGGGGGACCTATGATCTCTGGTGAAATAGAATAGCCACAAAAGTCAACAAGTACTGCTTAGCCCTGCTATAGCCTGCAGTAGATATCAAGCTAATGAGAATTTGTCCCAAGCAAATGCCATTCGTCCAAACTAGGAGCCTGGAAACTGGAAGCCACACTTTTAGATGGAAAACTTTCCCGAACCTTCAAGAGCTTTCCCCCAACCAGTGTAATAATAAAGAACAACAAGGAGAAGGGGAACCTGGGAAATAAGCCATATCTGTTTGCCTTGCCCCGAGGTCAGTGTTGAGGTGTAAGCAGTTATTTACCAAATGGCTTCTAGCTCACTGAATAAAAACCACTACTTTATATCAGCAACCTAAGAGTCAGGTCATTTAGTCTGAAGCTCCTCTGAGCGTAACACTCAGGTCAAGACTGTCATGTTATGTTCAAGGTTGCTCTGTCCAGGGTCAATTAAATGATCAAGGTATTGCAGGCCTTGAATCATGTTCACTTAAATATCACACTACATTGCCTAATTGCTTTCTAAATAATAATAATACAACCATTGTGTCTTGCACAATTCCTAACGTGTGTAATGTCTATGATCAAATTTAAGTTATTGCTAACAAACAATTTAGCAAAACGCTCTTGTTTCTATTCGGCTTATTCCTGTATTATGTGCCTTTTCAAACCCACGAATACCTCAGGCACCTATGAAAAGTATGACACTTGCGCTGGGAATTGGTAAGGAATTGGTAAAATCACATTTGAATACCAACAATATCACATTAGAAAGTGATAAAAAAGGATTCTGTTAGGCCAAATATATTCTATTTGATAACACTTTCTTAAAAGGTCTCTGTGTAGTGAATAAGGTATGAGAAATATTACAGTATGCAAGCACAATCATTTTATTTGTAATAAGGGTGCTTGGTGAGGAAACAATTCAAATGATTTTTGCTCTACTGTATGTGGCTTTGCCTTTTTCAAACTCACTCATAGAGCCTATAAACCTAGATATAATAGAGTTTTCTGTAATGTAGAAAATATGTAGTTTTTTTGCGGTAAACACAGGTGATAACAAAAACGGGTAATTTATTCTTGAAATTCTCTACACTGGGGTTTTATTTCAACTAGATCCTCCAGTGGATCCTCGGTTTCCACTTATACTGAATATATGGTCTGAAGAGGCGCTACCTCTCATTCCTGGGACCGCAGTAGTGGCCAATTGAACGAAAAAATATATACCCCAAACACACTGCAAACCGCAAAACAGTGTTTGTGTATTCACTCATTGTTTTAGTCTTACTGGGGTGATACTTTAGCACTCTGCATCAGACATGAGACATCAAGGTAACCACTCACATTTCACAGTTGTCTATTTCACTCCAAACAAACTGAGAGAGGCAGTGAATAAGCCCCCAGGCTGTATAAATCACAGAGATGTCTTTCTACAATGCACAGGAAGCAGCTAAGCTTCAAGGCCTCCGGACAGAGGTAGAATGTGACACATGCTGCCTTGGGGGTCATTTGTTCAACAGAATAAATCGTTCTATGCATGTCTGATACAGCTTGTTAGTTTTGATGTTAAAAGTGAAACAAGCAAGCGACAACGCCCAGTCCAGTTATGAACTGTCAACGTGGTTGGCCTTGAGGATTCCACCAAGATATAATAGATAAAAAAAGGATACAATTATGAATAATTTATGTTTGGTTAAATTCATGGTCCACTAGGATTGTGGACAGTCATACAAAGCTGTGACACAAGGTGCTGCCTTCTATCTGCCAAACATCTGCAATTCTCCATTTTGGTTATTTGCTTTCAAGATTTAAGTTTTGGTAAAGCAATTTGGTAGTTTTTTTGTTTTCTTTCATATTCTCCATTGGCGATTACAGCTGGAAAATGACATTAATTAATTGAATGACACACATGTTTATTTAAAGGTCTTGTTAACAAGGACTGTACTGTAGATGTAATGTGGGTAGCTTTTTTAATCAACGGTTGATTTAATTTTCGTAATCAGTACACAAAGATGGTACGATTTGAATGCAAAAATGTCGTTCAGTGCATAAGGCAGATTGTGTGCAGTTTGTTATGACGCTCACATTCATTAAGATACAACTGTTCCTAGCAGCGAATGCTATCCAGCAAATTGTAAATGAAATGTGTGTGCTCTCAACCTTGTCAGATTTACACATCTGATGTGAAGGCATGTCACTTACCATAGATTTGCATGATTAAATTTAAATATTAAACATACATGCCACGTCATGACTTACTTTGTCCACTGCTTCCTGATCATACGCTACATCATCTATTACCATGTTTGCACCTTCATTACAAATGGTACAGTGGTCTAAGACTTCAACATTTGAAAAATTTCACTCCACGGCCATTGTACAATTACTGTATTATTACATATCAATACAATTAATTTACTTGCAGAAATATTTCCTAAATATTGTAACCCCTTTGTTACCTCACGCTGTAAATTTTACTATTGTGCAATTGTACTTCAATCAGTTTGGCCACAGAGACAATACTGCAAGTGCAATATTATTACAGCCAAGTTTTAAAAGTCAAAGTTTCCAGATTCACTACTAATTTACCAATTTTTTTTACTAATTTACTTGTTACTGATTTATTTACATTTACAAGATATATCCACCCCTACCCCCTCAACCACCTCTCCATGCTTTGCATTTTAAAAAACCAATCATGATGTGATTATGAGATGCATTTAACTTGAAATGTTTATCATTGCAAAAACCCCAAGTGGTTCTCTGGCTTCAAATGCACCACACCACCAAAAATAGGAACTTGCATTGTGTTGACTTCAGCATCTATTATCTTCACATGCACATTCAGTTTGTTGTTATTTTTGACCAAATACCTTGGAGACATTTCGTATTCCTGCAATTAAAACCTATGTGTGCGTCAAATGTTTGCACAAAGCTGACAGAATATCAATTTCTTGGCTTCCTCTACTTATTAAAGATCAGCATCTATTGTTAAATCTCACCACCACAATAGACAGTGATAGTGTTAAACAACATAATATTGTCTCAAGGAGAAGGGAATGTAATGTGGCACAGCTGCCTTTCAACCGTTTAGGTCAGAAATGGCCTAGAAAGTGAAGATGACAGAGGTGGGGTGCAGAAAGTGAGCTTCGTCTTGAACGCTCTTTTGTTCTGGGGGGATCTGGCTACGTTGGCTTCAGTCTGCCAGTGAGTCAGAATCGGCTGCCTCCTTCTCCATTTCTAATTTGATTCATAGCATGATTGGGGGAGCTGCAGGTGTTCTCCTTTATCTGTCCGCCAACTGAGCTGGATCTAAATCTTTTTACTGTTATCCCTGATTGCACCAGTCTAATGTTTATTTTATGGATGAGTACTGGCCACCTCCCAAGTCGTGAAGCGATTTATCACGTTAAAAAAAGAGCAAGAATCATATTTCAATCAAAACCTTCCTTGACAGCATGAAAATTAAGGAATTAGAGCGTAATCTAGGTCTGTGCCTGGATGATACTTTCCATATTTGTATAACTTGTTTCTTCTTATTTAGGCTAAGTATATGTAAAGCACAATATGGAGACATGACAGACATTTTGTAGATGCAGTTTTGAAGCAGGGATAGGAAACGTCGGAATTCAACTGGAGATCAAACCCTGTGTGACAATAATAATTATCGTATTCTTCCTGAAATACAAACATTTATTATACAGAAAAATTTTCCCTAAACGTTACAATGAGGTTTGACCCCCTTTTATGTTGCTATAAGTGTGAAGAATGATTAATATGCAGCATTCGAAATCTTCTTTTCCTTATGGAAAATGAATTTAATTACAATAATACAACACAGCCATAAAGTATATGAATGTCTCAACTGCCTTCAGCCATAGTCCATTTGCCCTATACCCAGACTTAATATAAGATGAATGCTAATATTGAATTCATGTCATTAGGGTCCATTATATTAATAACTCTCCAATATGTGCTGCTAAATGGTACGAAACAGTTTGGTCGGGTTTCCATGACAGTCCCTATTAACCATGTCCGCTGGAATAGCAGACATGTAAGTAATGACTGTTAAGGTGGTATCCATGGCTAAAGCTTTCATAGGTGTCATTATGCATTCTTTGCCCTAGGCCCTGTAGTCAGCCTCTCAAAACTCTTTGGAAGCACGACAATCACAAACCAAGCAAGACAGTGGTTGCAAGGAGGCGTGGCTATCTGTCTGTCAATGAGTGGTGGGTGTTTCGATTCTTTTCAGGGACAAATCTTTTCAAACTTTATAATCGACAACTCTCACAAAACATAGTAAGATAATATGAATCATTTTGAAGAATGACTGAAGAAGCAAACGTTTGAGATCTCGTTAAGAAAGAACATCTCTGTCCAGAAAGTCCACAAAAAAATAAAATACAAAAAGAACTGTAGAAAACAGTTCTGAGCCATTTCTGCCAGTTTTTTTTTTTTTTTGCGAACGGCTTCTAGCAGTAGCTTTTGGCGGAAGGTGGCAACTCAAATGAACGAATCGTTTTGCACAAGGATCCAGTTCGTTTCGTTCACTTAAGTGATTTGTTCAAAAAGAACTAATCGTTCGCGAACAACCCGTACTCTCAATAACCTTGCTCGCACTCTTCCTGGTTAAAAGCATGACTGTATCAGAGCAATTTAACTTAGCAAACCTCCGGTCTGGCTCAAACACTCAAATCAGTGTGCACCATTTGAATGGAGGGGCTTAGGAGAAGGATAGGTGGGATCCGCGACTCAGGAGGTTGACATTTTGTGCTGTTGTGATTCAAATTATTGCAAATTGTATTTAATTTGTGCACAGTTCTTGACTTCTGGAAGCCTAATGCACCTTTTACCTCAACTGACATTTACCTTGATAACAACTGCGTGCAAATAAACGCTACCTCGACATTCTTTCTGTTGTCTGGAAGTAATGATGGGGGCTAGGGTTAACAATTCGTCTCTTGGTTCACGTAACTATCCCTTTCTGACAGCTATCTGTCTAAAATATTTATTAGAAGTCCTCCCCAGTATTCAACATGACACTACGCCCTTGTCGGACACACTGATGTCACGCTTCGTTTATGACACAATCCTAGGGAAACCACTGAACTTGGTATAACATTTGCCAGCTGACACTTGAGATTTCTGTGCAATTTATTTGGGGATTCAACATTTTGGTTCTCATGACCTTTCTCAGGATCTAATCAAACTTGTGAATGACAAGTGGATTGATTCTTGGAGTGCTGTCAGCCTACATTAAAAGAGAATAAACTTATAAGGAGGGTAACCTCAAAAAGCAGCAATTGGCATGGAAACCTTTCACCAAAATCAGTAGTAGGTCTAATCACTCCTTTTTTAATGTTCTACTTAAGTGGCATCCCATATCATACAATTAGTGTCAATGTTTTCAACTGCAAAAAATGTGTATTCACATGATAACGTCACATTGTGGAAAATCATTGGGCATGTCAGTTTACAAGCTTGTTTTTCTGAACTGACTTCAACACAGATCCCTTTATATATTTGAATTAAAGATGCAGTTGATAAGTTGTACCACACTGACTCAATTCTCTGTCAGATACAGAGGTTCCATACTCTGGAATTACTATCTTCATATTTCCAAAGCATCATCATCCCTTAACAGTTTCAAGCACAGTTTGAAGTTAAACCTACTTAACCACACTTCTCAGTAGTCTCCTCCTTGTAACCTAACACTCATTTTCACTTACGCACGCTCATACACACAAACACACACACATATGCTTACACACTCCCACGTACATACAAAAATAATATATATATATATATATATATATATATATAAACCATCTGTTCTTGTTTGTTTTATATGCAAACTGTCCTTATCATTATTTTCTCCCCTAAATATTTTGAACTATATAGGCCTAACAGTATTCTAATGTCTGATAATTACTTTTTAGGTGAGGTATTTTTTATAAGCCCACTTGGGTTTCTAACCTCACCTGCACATGTTTATTATATACAGTATATATGTGTATTTATATATATACAGTACTGTGCGAAGGTTTTAGGCAGGTGTGAATTCTTTAAAGTTAGAAAAAATGTAAATATAAAAAAATGAATGTTAATTGTTTATTTTTATTTATTAATTCATAAAACACAAAGTGAGGGAAAAGAAAATCTGAATCAAATCAATATTTGGTGTGACCACCCTTCGCCTTCAAAACAGCATCCCGTGCCTAAAACTTATGCACAGTACTGTATTATACGGTACATTTTTTACAATTTTTTTGTGTTTCAGTTTTTTTTTTACTGTGCAAATAAATAAATAAAAATACAAAGGAAATAAATAAAAGTTCTTTATACCAGTGTGATCTCATTCTCCTTTCGTAATTTACACAACAAAAACTAGGAGCCGTCAATTCAGATTGAATTAATACAAAATTCAATGGCAGGTTAGCAAGCTTTTTTTTTGTAAGCTTACGTTTTTATAGGTTAGCTAAAGTTTTTCATTACAACAGTAAGGGTAAGGTTAGGAATAAGATTAGATTTTTTATCGTCTACACAACGATTTGAACCCACCACCATGGAATCCTTAATCCATCTTGGTGTACTGTGAGCTACTCCAGCCAGCTGGCGGCAAACATGTCAACACTATTACCAGTGTCGTCTATTTAAATCCATTACTCGTTGTAGCTTTGGATATCCATGCAGGCGTGGTGGCATAAGGGTTTTTTTATTTGCTATTGTAGTAAGCCACTGTTGTTGAGCTCAAATCCTTCTGGTGTCTGGTTTTAGTTTTCCCTGCCTTGTGATATGTTATACCTATTTGTACGTTTTGCTCTGTACCAAATATATTCAGACTATAGGCAACAAATCCTGTACAAGACCAGGTTGCTTTACAGTATCTTGCCCTTACAAAAGGCTATTGTGCAACATGTTCACAACTCACCATAATTTGCTTTAATGAACTGGTATAAATGCTAGGAAAACGTGCTGTCTGTGTAAAAAAAGATGTTCCTGATGCCAGAAACATAAATTACTTCTTGCTATCATTGACAGCTTGCTACTCACTCTTAATTAGCAAAGGGCACTATTAATCATGGCCTTGGAAATGATTAGCTCCCCATCTTATCTGAGCTACTTTGTATCAGCAAAGACAAAGAGAGAAAACCCAGAGGGGATAGCAGAAAAGAGTATGGGGGAACAGAAGAAGTCTAAATGATTGAACCAAACTGTGGCACACAGACACACATACGTATATATCTACACAGAGTATAAATAATGGTGATAATAATTCACTATAATCTATATGGTCCTATGTAGATGGGCGTGTTTATGTAACTACCACCCTGTCATTACATTATGTGAACCAAAATGGTGAAATATTACTACTGTTGAGTTCATTCTTTAATTACACATGTATAATCTGAAAGGGAGACACCCTTGCTAGAAAAGATCTTTGAAGATCTAAAGAAAATAAATCAAAAATTGTTGCAAGGTGACCACTTCATAGAGGACCTACTGTGCCTCCCTCCCCCACTGTTAAATAATTTGACTTGATACACGACTAAAATTAAAAGATGTTCCCCCCCAAACTTTAGGGTCATGGTACCTACTGTGAATTCCTGGTCATTAAGGTCTTCGATAAGCTCCCCCCTCCCAAACCTCTCTTGGGGCCCCTACCGAGCGCTAGTTCTGGGCCTCATCAAAGCAGGTCTAGAATTCCCTGACAGAGCGGCCCTAAGCACCATTTTCAAGGCTATCCTCCCTGGCAATGATAGGCTTGGAAATGTCTGCCAGTTTAGCACTGCAGGTAGTAATGGGAGGCACATCTCGTTTCCCAGACGACCTGTCTTTATCCGAAGGCTTATTTCCTGTATGTCATTCTTCTGGTTCCTGTCAGAGCAAAGCCGACTCTAATGCAGGTAACTAACGCTTCCTTTCCCTCAGAGATACACATTGCAGACAGCTGAGTTTTTATTAGCCTATCTTTAATAACTCGGTGTTGAATTTAATCATACAAATGATGCAGTGTGATGAAAAAAAAGGCATAGTCTGAAATAGGGTGCCCAAAAACAAATGCTTGGCAGTACATAGATCCATGTATCGGAGAAATACAAATATTTAGAAAAAGTATGTTTTTACTCTGAAGTAACCTCGCTGCATACAACTTCACAAAAAAAACACTAAAATGAACACCATATTTCATAATAGTAGCCAATACTGCGGTCACTCAGCTAGCACACTCTGTAACTTGGATGGTTGCCCTTTGCTAATGAGGTCACACAAAGTCTCCCACTTTTCAGAGTGGTCCAGCTGCTTTCTAACAAGGCACTGTGTTTGTGTATGCTAATGATCCCACAGCTAATAAGCTCATTTAGAAACCCACCGACGCTTCATCTTCTCTGACAATTGACTCTCCGTGTATTCACACACACCGTATGCTTAGGCCTGTGCTAGGAACATTACCAATGAGGAAAGTGTTTGGCTTGCGCCAACCTTTGAAGTGATGTGGGGCTACTTTCGGATGATACTGGAATAAGCCCGTTCTGCGGTAACGTGGTTTGAGATAGAAGTCGAAGAAAAGTGGCTGCTTAGTGGGAAAATTAGGAAATATCGGGTTGTAAAAAGCCTAGTACGTATTCCTGCTCCTGTTTCCGAAGATCAGTACAAGTGTTCTTGTTGAATTTACACTTTAATTATCTGTCAGAAACATGTGAATAACATATAGTGATGCCTTTCCTATTAATTCTTAGGGGGTGAAAAGGGTCTGTGTTTTTAATAGGAGTTAGTAGCCTGCAGTACTTCTGACAACAGTGCAAAATTGTTACTGCCTGCTTTTCTGCATACATGACTTTATGCTGATCCAGGAAATATTCCTGTGCTTAAGACCTGGAAACCATTGACAGAATTAACCGTTTACAGGATCTCATTACAAAAAATCTATTTTAGGCCTATATCATTATATGCGGTGGTGGCCTGTCGCGTCCAGTCAATACCAATCAAATGGCAGCTGCCTTGGAAAACAAGCTGAAAGTCAACATGTCATCTACTTTTACATTTTGGAACAACCCAACATGAATCTACAATATATATGTTTTAGACTGAGCACCTTAGAGTTACTGTACCTTATTATGGAAGATGTTGGAAACATTCCAAGTTATTATGGTTCCTCCTTGCCGCTAGACTGTACAACGATGTCTGTGACTCTGTGTGGATACCGTTGTATTATATTTACCTATGTTTTACCTAAGATGTAATTCAGAAGACTATAAACTATATAAAAAAATGCGACTAGCAATTACCGTCTACAAGAAGAAAAAATTTAGAAAGGTGAATTACAGTATAGCAGTTGCATTGACCTTGGCTTGCCAGCTTGATATCAAAGGCCATGAACATTATTTGACCTCCTAAACCACTGAAGTGTTAAATATACTGATATTGAAGATGATATCAATCAGAGTACAAACAATAAATCAACTCATGAAATACCATTTAAATTTAGCAATCCTCATATTACAGTGTTTTGCTTTTCACTTATTTTCAAACCAAAACTGTGTAACTACATTACCCTGACAATATTTGTATTGACATTTCTCAGTGTAGTATACAATAAAGTGATTTAAAAGTTGTTCCGTAAGCATGTTTCACTCTCTTCCCCCAATTGGTGTAAAATGGCAAATACAGCAGGTTGCAGAGGTGGTGAAACAAAACAGCTGATTCAGGGGTAATCTGACAAAATTGGACCTAAGTTACAACCTTTGGTTCTTCGGGGATAGAGACTGAGAAAGACCATGTTGAATGCATGTGATAGCAATATGGGGACTCCAATATATCAACTCAGAATGTATCAGAATTGTAACGCATGACCAGATGAATGACGTGTCTCGTGTTAGTGAAATAAAAGGTCAGGACCCCAATGTGTTTTCTTAATTTCACACTCTTCTCTTCCTATGTGGCAGGTTTAAACTGCCTTAGCACATTCCAATACTTTCCTGTTCCTATATTGCGAGCTATATACTAAATGAAGACAAAACTGCCTCTCTAGGGAGCCCTTATGATACCAATGATTAGTGATTTTCCATTTCATGTGCCCTCAACCATTGCAGATACTCAGCTCTCTATAATGTCACTGAGCTGCTCCCCTTTTCTCAATCTACTCCTATCTCGCCGTGTTTTATTGCATCTCATGAACGCCAATCCTCGCTATTATTCACTGCCTTTTTGCCTCCAGAGAATTCCACCACATTATGGGATGAAGCCCTGACGTGTAAGGCCATAAGGGCTGGAAATACTTTCTAGATTCCGTGGTGTAATCATCCTTGGAAGGGGGCCCGTATGAAGCGCAGGGTCCAAGCATTAAAAGTAAATGCATGCAGTGTTAGTAGTTTACAAGTTGTCATCTTCCCAAACGACAGCATTTAACGTGGAGATATTCTCCGTCTCATTACTAACGGTATAGAACTTTATCTGCTTCAAACATATGGACTTTGAGATTGGCTTTGTATTGTTATGCCTAGAGCAGCAGTTGCACCTTGCTGAAAATAAAAGAGTGCGGTTAGGTCGCAGATTATATATTATTCTATTTAATTGACTCTGAGAAAACACAGGGTGCAAGGCTTCCAGTAAGAGATGGCCATGCATTGTCTATAATTGTGAGGACAGTATTGGATTATAATGGAACAATGATAGCTCAAATCCTTTTGTCCTTGCACAATAAAGACAGGATATGCTGAATTACTAGGAGATTGTTCCCGTTGAAAAGAGAACTGTGGCCAGGGTATGATAATTTTGAAGTGTGTAACTTTATTTTACTCAATAAAACTTTATGACAGAGTCAAGGTAGTATACAAAACTTAAACGTAATCGTTGTCTTGTGATTTATACTTGTTCCTATGTCCCAAACACGTTGCATATTTGATATTAGATATACCAACTTGCGTCACATGTCCATCCACATTTCTAATAGATTGTCCCGCATTGAAAACACCTGTTTCGAATCCACCATGAAGATAAATTATTTCTGTAGGGAATGCAGCGATGAAATCTGGAGTCATCGTGTGACCTTTGACCTCGTCTGAGGAGCCAAATCAGAGAGCCGAAGAGTGAGGTGACCCTCATTTCCCCCGGCGCTCTCTTAAACAGCACAGCTGATGCCTCGCTATTGGCACTATAATGCGATTCCAGCTCATAGCGGGGAGTATTGCCTCCGCAGACAATGGTGCAGGAAAATGAGGCCGTTTTCCAAATTGCCATGTAGGATGCCAGAGCCCTCCGCTTCTAGTCAGTGGCATTTGTCAGATTCAGATTGAATCAGCTTTGTTGTGCACACACAGTCGATTAGGGGGAATAGTCTGGGTTTCAGCATTCCACAGAGGACACGGCTCTACTGTCATACATGAATCCGTGCTTGTTATTCAACCCAAGTTGTGTAACTGTGGCTAAGTAACCCACTAACGCGCTCTATGGGGTGACGACAGAATAGTCACACACAAGGGAAACAAGAATGTTCAGAAGGATGATTTTACTCAAAGCAAGAGACTGCAGTGACTGGGATTACTCGTGGTATAGTTGCAGCTAAGCCACAGTGTATTCTGCTGTGTGCACAACAATGAGAAGGGCTGGTACAATGCAGAATGACAACTCGTGCTCCACATGAAAAGGAATCTATTACTCCGTGCAACTGGGTTCAAGCGACAAATGTCAGCACCTAAATGCTGACCCCTTCCCCATTTGCAGTGCATGTTTCAATAAATCCAGTTGCCCAATGTTTGTCTTTGGCTCATTAGAGACAATTACTCCATTTGGGCAACTAGTGTCAATAACTTGGAACCTGCCTCGAAAAACGGTTATTTTTCCATGAACCATTCCAGTGTTTTATCAAGTCAGAGTTGGCAGACCTCCTAAACCTCCCTACAAAACATCTGCAGAAGAAACAACACAATTACGGAAGCCATCTGGAACAATAACGCCGGTGAATGGATATGATTAACAGGAACATAAACAGATGGCACAGTGTTAGATTGCTGTTCGACAAGCACATAATGGGAAGCCACCTTAGGTCCAATTACCAGTGCTGGGAGTCTGTTGACGTGGAGGAGCCGACCAGACCTTTATGGTGAGAGGAAGCCTTCCTAATTGACGGAGCGTTTGCCGGGGCGCTCCGTTCAGACGTCTCCGCCGTGATTGCAGCGGTTGTGAGGAGACAATAGCAGACAGACAGGTGGGAAGGCAGACAAAGAGTGGACGGGTAATAACATCAGGAGAACCACTTGGTGTTCACCAAGGGTTAGGTTCTGGTGTGTAAGGGCTGTTCGGCTTCGCTGTGCTCTCCTTAAATGAGATTTCACCCAGGAAGCTGTCAGGAGAGTGACTGGAAAGTTCCCATATGGGAACCATAGCACCTGTTTAAGATTCATGTACTGCGTGAGAGGGCTTTGATTGACTTACTGGATAACATCTTACATAATCGCACTATGAAATCATTGATTTATCGGAGCCCTCATTTTCTTGAGGCTGAATAATGGCAGGCTGCATTAGATTTTTTGTGAAGTTACTGAGATCCTTTAAATCCATCCACAAACGAAAATATCATTTTTATCATCAATTTATCATCAATAACGATTGTTTGGTTATTTTCAACAACAGAAGGTTCCATTCATCCTTAAAAGCTGCGTAAGGATGCTATTACCTGCCACTAGTATCTTGGTGTCTGTATCAACGCCCAACTGTAATTGACCAAAAATAGGATGCTGGGAGAACAGAAGATGGATGACTGTCCTTCCCCAGTACCTTCACTTCCTTCTTTGTAGCAGGTTGCCTTTCCTCCCTGAGAACATAATCAGGGAATGTTGACACGTAATTGCATCCAGCAGGACTAGCCTCATCAAGCCATTTCAGTCCAGCATCTGTTCACAGAGTGCCACGCCGTTGAGCGATGACGAAAATCAACCCCAAATTATATTTCCCCCTCCTGGTTTCGTTCTCGGCCCTTGACGTCTGCCAGCAGTGAGGTTTATTCACAAAACCAGCCAGGAAGGTGTGTTAGTGTTCCTGCAGAAAATGTGCTTTCACACAAACAGTTTTTTTTGGGCTGGCTCTCAGCAATAATATAATGAGCCTATAAACTGTGGAAGTAAGTACATTCTACCCATTTTAATTATGTGATTTTAATTCACATTGTTTTACTTTTTAGAGTATTTCTTGCTGGACTGTAGCGCTACATGTCCACAGAGTACATATAGGAAATGAGCAACCAATTTTCAGAATTTATTTTTATTAAACCACATGTACCTCAACACCCTTTGTGTTTCAGATTCCTTGGAGTTTGTCTCATTAGCCAACAAAAGCAGTATTTGAGGAGCACTAGCTTGGGTTCACAAACTCTACTCCAACAAGCGTTTTCGGTGAGCATACTCAGCATAGCAAATGTGTTTTGCTTATTTAGTTGATAGTTGAAAGCTTAACATCTTTGTTGTCTGGGTTCAAATTAGAACTTTGGAAAAGCGCACAGTGGAGCCAGATTTACTGAATGTTAAAACAGGAGAGTGGATATTCAGTTGAGGCTGAGTGGAGATGGCAATTAGTGATGTAGAACACAAAATGTTTCATTTCCTAGTCTGTTTCATGGGGAGCAACCAGTGCACCCCTGTAGTCACTGTGACTCACATGAAAAAAGCATAGAACCTAAAGAGGCTTCAGGAGCAAAATACTAAATGTTGATGACAAGTCACTTTGAATGTTGATGCAACACTTTAATTTTAAACTATACACTGTGAAACAGTTTAAAACAGTTCTGTAATCAAGCCACAAAAACATTTTATAATACAATCTTCAAAATGGCTTTTCTATGATTTAAGAAAATTAGGCAACTACAAATTTCAAGTTCAGTGTTAGTCTTTAGCACGATTTTAGGGAAGAGATGTCACTGGCCATACACTTCACCGGGGTGGACAAGACAATGTAAACACCTAACAATGAATTCATATAAATGTAACAACCTCATAAGGAGTAGGGCCCCTCTTTGCTTTAAGAACAGCTCCAGTGCTGGAGTGATGAAGTCCTTGGACTGTTTTAATTTTAGTAGAAATATATGACAACAACAATGTTTAATAGAAATCTGTTATTGTCTATATAACAACAATATGAGCTATTCTTATTTCATCTCTTGCTTTGAATTTGCCTGTTTGCCATATGTGAATGTGTATGAAATGGGCTAGACACATAAATTAGCTTTGCCTTGTATTGCATTTATATTTGCTATGTTGACTAACCTGATCAAGCCGAATAAGCAAATTAGTGTGAAAACAATTTATTTGTGAAAATTACCAGGCCTTAAAAATAATGTGTCCACCCCCCAGCTATTTTCTATTCTTATCTATCAGCTATTTTAGTTCCCATATCCCAGGCTGGATAAAAACTGTCAGTGTTGCTGTCGCCATTCTGCTACTCTTTGGTGGTGGCGGCGCACAGCTGCCTCATCATTGCCCTAGTTGTTTCCACCCTGTGGCTACTTTTGCTGGGCCAGATAACTCACAATTTAGGGGGTCTGCACCGTCTACTTCATTGTTCTTATTAGCAGCATTTTAGTTAGCTCACCAGTCTACTAATGAGGGACGGTGTGTAAAATGCTTTGTCAGAAGGGGTCAATGGCCAATGTAGGGTGGGCAACATAATTGCAGTAAAATCTTTTTCTTTTGGAAACAATTTGCGCCTAAAACCAGCGGCAGAGAGCAGCAGATGCTGTGGATGCTCTCTACCCTCAGGGCGATTCTACGTAGATAGCAAGCTGTGATCAAGGAACATGGTGGTGTCATTTACATGATCAATCACTGCTAGAGCAGGCTGTTCTCCAGTCTCTTTCTTGTTGTATAAATAAGAAATGTGCTATGGAATGTTAGAGACCCCGTGTTTTGTCGACAGCGTGTGCGGGTCTTTTCACGCTGATTGCGACTTTCCTGGGGAGAGGACCTCAATCTGAAGTTCAAGGAGCGGAAAAGTAATTTTTAGAAAAATGTCCTCCAACTGCACTTAACATAACTTTGGCTTTTCTTTGCAGACCACAAAGTGAGTGAAACACATACGTATTTAAAATGATATGTATGCAATGTCTACATGCAATATCTTATATTTCACAAGAAAGTGAAATGTGAAAACATTGTAACCTATGTTAAACATAATCTTGAATGCTAAAATGTTAAATATTACTATATATTATATTTTGGAAGAGAGATATGTATTACCCGACGGACTATTCACTAAGATAATCCTCTTATCTATTATTGACCAACTAACACATAACCTTTCAGCGACTGGACTGCATCTGGCGAACAATGTCGTCACAGTTAGCGTTTTTAGCTTATGCCTCTTCCTCAAAATTAATTTTGTCCTTCCTCTTTTTTCCCCCTTGCCCCTGGTAGCCCTAACCCCCGATGGCTCCCACCTTGCATCCTTTCCCATCCCCTGTGAGCTAGACGGTTATCTGGCAAGTGCCTTATTAATTGAAGAAGGTGTGCGCCGTAAAACGCTTTGTGTCAAGTCAGCAGGGGAATCCTCACCTCCCGACCCAATTGAGGTCTCAACCACATCTGGCTGGCCTTCTCAAGGGTAAGTGTGGGCCACGACCCCTCCTGCACACACACCGCCGACGGCTCCTCTACTAAAGGTCCGCAGGTGCTGGTAGAGCTGTAACCTTGTAAGCGCGTTGAATAGTGTGATCCTGTTAGTGTAATAAGAGCATGGGGGAGAGGAGGGGCGCCTCTGTGGCACTGCGCCTCTCCGCTGAGGAGATCTTCCTCAAAGGGTGGTGTTTCACACACCACACATTACATTAGTTCTTCATGGTCAGTGAGAAGAGTGAGGGTCATTCAGACACTAACCACCTGCACTTCGGGTATGCATTATCAAAGATGCAATCAGAACCAATATATTCATTAGTATAATGGGTTTTTGAAGACTTTTTGAAGGACATTTTGCCTGCGTTAAACAATCAATGTGGTGAGCTTGGACAGGGGTCGTTACGTTTAGTTAGGAGTTTGATTTCAATTCGTTTCACCTCTCCCATGAGTTATATGCCATGCCATGTACTTGTGAAGGCTAGTGTTCCGGGGGGTTTGTGTCGGCGAGATCTCATTAGTCTGATCCATCATCACCACACTAGTTTTGTCAGAGGCTGTTGGTTCATGATTGCTGACGTCAGGCTTCTTTCCGTCGCTCACCTTGCTCGAGACATCAGTGAGTCCTGCGGTAGAAAGGCTTTACAGGCTGATTAAAGAGTCGGGGGATCCAACGCGTCCGGTTTACTAGGCTTTCCTCTTTTCCCCAGTCCGTCTCCAGCAAGATTTACAATTGGATATTAAATGAGAAACGATTTCCTTCCTCAAATTCAAATGTTAATTATTCATTGTGAAAAAGATCTACGTTCAAGCATTCCGAACCTCCTATTCACCCATTAAAACCTTTCTTTTAATTTCGGCCAAATTTAAATAGTGCAGCTGCTGCAACTCAGCCAAAGATGGACCCCTTACTTTTAATCGTTATCCTCCAAGCGAGATCCCAGATTGGTCCTGAATGCGCCATAGACAATTTTAAGATACTGCTGCCATGACCTGAAGGGTTTCTACCGGGCACAGCTCTCAATACACATTCCCCATCTGTCATGGGAGGGGAGCTACCTTATGGCTTCTGATACTCCATGAGTTGCTGAGGGAGGGGGGATTCACGTCTCTCCGGAGACATGGGCTGCCCTGATGTATATTCAACAGTACAGGAAAAGGTGATGAACCTATCGGAAAAATGTCACCCAGCATTCAATCGTGGGGCAGGGGGGCACTTTGCCAAGGAGACCATGGGGCCAAAAGTAGCTCCAGGGCCTCCTCCCCGAGGAGACCCTGTAGCTGTGCCCTTTTGTAGATATATACATTTGCTGCATCATCTAGCAAAGTTGCATCCACGGTGGAGGACAAGTAAGCAAGCAAAAGCGTACTCTTCTTCGGATTTGTATTCAGCACTGCAGTGGAAAGTCGACTTCTTATGTCTACACAGGAATGAATAATGCTCCCTAATATGACGGCATAATGAAAAGGTCAGTTTCGCATCCCTTTCCACAAAGGTGTGCGAGAGTATTTACACCTCGGTTCAAGTGTGCACAATCACTTTTGTCGAGTGCTGTAAAGAGTGACAAGTTCAAGTGAGTGTCAGACCTCACAATTAAAGTCTAATCTGCTATCACAGTCACCTGAGCACACTTTCGAAACACTGCCAATGAAATGGCTTATTCGGGACACACATTTTAAACAGCTTCTTTAAACGATCAACACATAACTTCCAGTAGAAAGGACTGAAGTTGAAGAAAAATAAGTACAGTGAAAATAACTTTTCATTTTCAAGGTTACTGTACAGGAGGTGTTATATTACGGTCTATATTTTTGTATGCACATCGATCTAATGCACAACACAGGGAAACAAACACAAGAAATAACAATGGGATTTTCTTTCTTTATAAAGCAAATTGTGTTTTCCTACTCCCATTCAGAATTATTTCAGAGCTACTGTGCCTGCCAACTCTATCATGGGAATGTATTGGAAATGGATTGCATGGTTGACATGACCAAAAGGCATTAGAATAACCATTGGGATTATGGGGAAACTTTGTGAGTGGAGCTTTGTAGATTCGATAATACAGGCATTCAGGACAAAAATTTACTTTATTCGTCCTTCATATATTGCTTTATATCATAAGGGGCTAAGGATAACTGCATTTCACCAACACTGTGCTCAAGTGAATGGCTGGTGGTCTCCGAGCACTAGTAGTTTCTTTTCAGAGTTGACCCTTGAAATTTCATATTACCGATACTATATGATGATGACATAGCATTGGCTTCAAGCAAGATGGCCACCATCTAAACAGCAATTCTTCACCCAGACAAATGGGTGATCTTGAGGTGAGTTGGAGACACAGCTTACTCTATAGCAGAATTGGCTGGTGCTGCTCCCCGACAGGAACTGACATGGCACAGCCGCAGCAGCAGAATGGCAAATTCCCCCGACTGCTATCAGCCCTATCGCATCAAGATAGTGGGAACGCCTGTGACAACTGTAGAATGAAAGTACGTTGGGTTGAGAAGTGATAACAGCTCGCAGCATAGCCACCAGGTTAGAGAGGGGGAGGCCTTCTCCAATCTTGCCTTCGGTGCCAGCAAAGGCACCTGCAGCTGCAAAGGGGTGCTGTGGACATGTCCCTGTAATGTGGACAGATAACAGATAAAGACCTCTGAATCACCTTTATTTCAGTGTTTTAATCTTCCCTTCATGCACAGGCAGAGATAAAAAAAGACCAGCTCTCTCTGCTGACCTACAAAGACTTGAGGTGATAATGGCAAATGTTTGTGTGTGTGTGTGTGTGTGTGTGTGTGTGTGTGTGTGTGTGTGTGTGTGTGTGTGTGTGTGTGTGTGTGTGTGTGTGTGTGTGTGTGTGTTGGAGTGACTGACTAGAGAGAGTTAGCAACTCCCTCTAGTGGGGTTCCACACATGAAAAGGCGATAGATTCGGATAAGAAATATTGTCGTTTCATTTTAATATGTATCTTCTCCTCCAAGAAAATGGTACTGTAAAATTGTACAGCATTGCCCCATGTTTAAAATGTCTCCAGCATTAGACTGTATTTCAAAATGACAATGTATCAGTTGAGTATGGTATCACAGTTCTTCGCTAATATTACGGCATTATGGCATATAAGACAATGTTGAATACGAGAGTTGGCAGAACAAACCTTTTGTAAAGTACATAGTACTTTTTCTGTCATTGAAAAAAAAAGCTTTCCAAGGCTAAAGCTGTCTTTTCTGTTTAATAGCAACAAAATATGTTTGCAGCACAATATATTACATTGTTTTTTTTTCCTTGAAGAGACAGTATTTGTACAGAGTAGTGCGATTGCCCTTTAGCTTATGGCTGATAGCAAATGCCTATAGCTTCTGCGGGTATTATGTGTTTCTGTTCAATTTGTTTTATTTATTATTCAAGCAGACACTTTATTATCTGTACACACAATTCCCTTTATACTGATTATTCTTATTTTTATATATCATTAGGTAGAAAAATTGCATCATTTTGTGTACTTCCTGTGTGCAATTGCTTATCTGTCCAGATATTGATGTGATTGAGAACTACCATTTGTAACATTTGGAATGGCACATTTTGGCATATTGGTTAGGATTGAACAAAGTAATATTATTTACTATAAGATAAATGTAATGTGGGTAGAATTTCATACATCACAGACAATACAATACAAACTAATATGAAAATGCTAATTATGTAAATTACCCACTGTGCTAAATGTGACATGAATAATTTATAAATAATGATTCATTGTGTAATTATTCAAAGATGTATACCAGGCATGTAATTTAACCTGAAAACATGCAATGGAATTATTGCTTAAAATCGTTTAACTCAAACATAATTCATCTTTTGTCTCTTCTCTTCTCTTCACTTCATCCTCTCTTCCTTCTCTCTCTCTCTTTCTCTCTCTTTGTGTAAATGAGTGGAAAGACACAAAAGCCACCGCCCCTATGTGAAGAATACCTTTCATAACGACCAACTGCTTTGAAGTGACCCTCTCTCTCTCTTGCTCTCTATCTCTCTCTCTCTCTCTGTCTCTCTCTCTCTCTCTCTCTCTCTCTCTCTCTCTCTCTCTCTCTCTCTCTCTCTCTCCCTCTCTGTCAGTCATTAGGAATAACCGGCCTGACACATTTTTCCATCTTCTATACGTTATTTTTAGTCTGTGTTCCAGTTGTTAGTTGCTCGCATAAAATCTCCCTTCTCCCTTCTTCATCAAAGTTGAGGAAATTACAATAGCCCACAATACGCATATAACAAATTCAAACGAAAGTGTGAGCGAGTTAACATTGTTTTACAGATTTGTATACTGCAGGGTTTCCTTGCTTGAACATGTCTGACCTAAAAACGGAGCTACCGAGACCAACTTGTTGGATTCAAGTCTCTTCAAAGAACTAATGTCTTGGGAACCAATTTGCTCAGTTTCTCAGGACTCCATTGTTATAACTTCTGTAATGAAACAAAAATATTTTTAGACAAGTCTTTTATAGCCTGTCCTACATGTATATGTCATTGCTGTGAATAATTCAGATAGGGCTACCGTGCTAACTTTCATTAGTTATTGACATGAATGAATTTCACACAAAAAGTAAGAAATAGAAAATATTTTAAGGTGAAACAATGCTTTGAGGAAGGGTTGAATTTAAATATACCGACAAACAAGGCATCCGTCGGAATAAAAAAAAAGAAGAAAAATCCTCCAAAAAAAAAGAGATGACAGAGAAATTGGTGTTGACAGCAGCTGTGTTGAAGAAGACATGAGCAGGAAGCAAATGAGGCCTTGGATGAATCAGCCCATCATTACATATGCCCCGCATCCAGGAGTGGGGCCCGTGCTCCTGTCGTTACTTACCTCAGCCTGAGCAGAGTGTTATTGATGGGGCCGTATCGACAGCGCCAAACCACCTAGACTATGAGAAGTGATGATTGATCGGGAGAAGCTACGGCTGCTGGTGGTGGTGGTGGTGGGGGAGGGTGGATGAGGGGTCAGTTCATGCATGTCTAGGGAGGCTCATTGTTTGAGTGTTGATGGTGCGTGAAACCCTCCCCTTCTTCACCAACACTCCCCCATGCAACCCCTTAAACACGCACCCCAAACAAGGTCAGGTCTCCGTTGCAGCTCTTTTCAGATTCAGACTATGCATAGATTTCTCTTTTTTTCTCCATCTTTTCATTCTTTCTAGACTTATAGCATCGGTGTTTAAAGGAACCTGTGTCTTTCTAATGCATGGATGCCACTGTACTGTCGTAACTTGTTAGTTCCCTAGCTCCACATTTTATTGGATAAACAATACATATGTATTGTATATATACATACTGTGTAGGTAATGCATGTACATTTCAGATTTAGAGATTTAGAGTAGACAAGTCTAATGGCTGTGACGGAGTACATCTAGAGTACTTTTCCTTAACTTTCATCTGTAAACATGTTATATTACTGTGTAGTAACACAGTAATCTTTTAAAAAAACTTTTAGGATTGTGATGAGCAATAACTTGTAATTTGTATGTGCTTTAGAGCAGAATTATTACAGATGGTCATTATTAATTGTAGCATACTGTTGAATGGCACATCCTGTTACACAGTTTTGCAGGGCACATTCATTCGCCAACACTCATCCTCCGAGAATTCAGCTCAATATTTGTAAAGAGATTCAAAGTAACACCGATAGTTCTCTAATGCATCGTCTAGTCATTTCTAGGTTTGCGCATAAAAACATTGTAAAGATGATAAAAACCATTGACTCACTGTGGGTCATACTAGAGTAATTCTTATGTATGTAATTTGTAAATGATGTTTCAATTACTACTTGAGCATATCTCCCTTTTTTTGTAATCACATGCTATAATGGTCTATTCTTCATGGTTTTATCATGTTTTTCATGCCTGATTATTAAATAGCTTTTTTAAGACTCTGCAGGAGTCTGCCGGCAGCAACAAATGAGGCACCCAATTGAGAATTGATTTCTTATTGTGGAGAGAAAACAACCTCCCGGCACACACAAGACTACTGAGCAGATCCACGGAGCCCATCCAATCTCGGAAATACATGACAACATTATCCAACGCTGTCATATTTCATTCAAGTTTGTTTGCACATGAAGCCGCAGTGCTGACTTTCTCTCAACACAACTTTGTTTTTGTGATGCCATGGAGAAACCTGGTCTCAGTGGGGAAGTCGCTCACCACATACAGGGGATGAAACAGGAGGTAACTCCACCACACAATTCATAACCCTGTCAGGATATGCTAGGCTGTCTCGTGTGGCATACAGTCTAGATGCTCTTTTTATATCACTCATTTTCTCCCTTTCTCTCTTTCGCTCTGTGACAAGCACAAACACACGCAGAGACTCCACAAGCACACATGCACCCAGACACACAAGCATAGTACAGGTAGGCCACCCCTGGCCGATGTATGCAGTAAGATGTAATGATTCAGTTCACTGACCTGGTCTGTCCTGTGGCTCTGGGTGTGAAAACAGTGACAAGCGATGTGGAGCCAACATCAGCAGGTGTTTCTCTGCAGAGGGCCATTACTGAGAAAGGCCACCCACAATCACCCTTGAAAACAGTCAAGAGATCCAATATCTCCAGGCGACATCTGCAGTTATCAGTGTGAAATGTGTGAAGGAGTGAAATACACCCTGCCTAGTTATTTCGGTTCTTCTAGGACTATAGTGAATTAATGAATGAAGCTACAGAAAACCTGGAAACTACCGAATATAAATGTGACAGTAAAGTTGTAGATAGTACTACAAAACGGAAGCCTGCTGCCTCTGAGGGAAAATATGGTGTCTTTTTATCTTAGTTGTAAGTAAGATTAACCTGACACAGTAATACAAAAAACATAATTAAGCGCTATTTTGCCTCCTTTCACCCTCCTGTTCTTAATTCCTTTATCACATTTAATAAACTCATCATCCGGTCTGCACTTAAGATTCACCACCATCCTATCTGATTCCTCATTTTGCATACTTTTATCATAATGTTGACATTCAATCTAGCAGATATGGTACATTCTGTCCCTCATTTGCATTCATGTCAAGACTGGTCAATAGATTTGACATCATAATTCCTGGTATGTACAGGTTCAGATTTCCCTTTCCCCTTTCAAATCCAGTTCACACCTTGTGGTCACATATTGACTGTGCCATGACAATTAATTACATGCATTTCTATTTTAATTATGACAATGAGTATACAGACATATTAAAACAAAGTTTTCTGACAAACTAAAAGTACTCTTAAGTAGAGAAAAACTGTTATTCCTACTAGTAGTATTTCCTCATACCACATATACATGTATAATATGCATACTGTATGTCATCGCATTGAATAGCTTTGTGCAGAATTATTTATCTCAAATAAATAGAAAGTGCAAATCTAAATCTAACTATTTACTGACAGGGTTGCTTTACTGCAGAAAACTGGGCGACTGGGAGAAAAGCTTTGATAGTAGATTTTTATTTATTTATTGTGATTGCCTGGCCGTCAATAAGAAATGTTTTTTACCGTAGTGCCTAAAGATAGGAGGCTAGTGCTCTTCATCCTGTCATTAGCTTTAGATTCATACACAAGATCCAAGCTTCGTCGAGAGATATTCAAGGTAGTCTCTCTGGAATGCTGCTCTCTGACAACTTTCGCGTTGATTTCAGCTCAGTTCTAATCAGTTTTACTCAGAGTGGCTCTAGGCATTCTAAAGTGTCTAATCTAGCTCTTTCTTGGAAAGTAGGAAACTTTTTAGTCCACCGTGGGTAAAATGAAGCTGAAGTTTGTGTGTGTGTGTGTGTAAAGGGAAATATTAAGGAAGGGGGTTATTCATGAGAGCCTGGTAAGTTGAATTACCTGTGCCTTAATAAGTTGAAGAGCAAGTCCAAGTGATTTGAGAGCTATGCAAGCTAACGCTGGATGTCTGCCTCAGCTCAAAGAGGTTCAAGCATTGTACAGATGATAGATGGGCTCATCTGGGAAACCAGACAGCCTACGTTTGTTCTACTTTTGCCTCCTAGTCTAAATAAGATCAAGGCAAGTTGGAACTTCCTTTGCCAGGCCTGTGGTAACAGGTAGGCCTTAGAATGGTTGCACATACAGTAGTTGCCTTGAGGAAGAACAATTTCCAATTTCCAACTCCATTCACCTCCCTCTGGGCGTCCTCTCAAAATTCCTATTCACCTGTGCTGTCTAGAAAATATACATAGAGGACAGACTTCTTTGATAAAATGAATAAAACAAGAATGTTTAGGATGCTGTTAAAAAACCCAGCCACTGACTGAGATTGTATCTCGCTTCATATTGCAGGCACTCCTTGCCACACTTAGCAACGCCAGGGAAAGAAAGTGTGGTACTTTCAAGGGTCAATGAACAAAACCAAAAAAAAACGCTCACTTTGACATTGACAACCACACTTACCGATTTCCCTGGCCTACATCATTAAATTTTTTTATGTTATTTGTCAGACCATTGTAATTTAGCAAGCATAAATGGTTGCAGCTGCTACGATGCTACAGCATCTAATTCAGTCAAAGGGGGGGGGACCAAGAATACTTAGTTTATATGTGCTCTTTAAAGTCTTGCTGTGGATGTTTTTATCAACTCTAATGGCATATTTTTATTATTAATTTCACAGTTTTGTGGTTACAAGAGCATTTAATTTGTTCAGGCCAAACAAGGTCTCTAGCACGTTCTGCTCCACAGCATGGGATTTGAGCAAGTCCAGAGTGATGGCTGGCAACACAGTTAATAGGCTGTGAAATACAGCATGAATGCAGACCAGGGGACCACTCCTTTCATCAGATGTAACAACAACAACAAAGTCAGTGAGTGGGCAACAAAGCAATACTTTCTCTTTACTAAAACCAATACGGTGATCAAGACCATATTGAATAATAATTAAAGTAAATAAGTGGGGAACAATGTGTCTTTGGTATAAGAATTGTCACTGGGTCTTTCTTGAATTTTCATTCCCTGGAAATGTACAGCACTGAATGGAGACGAAGCAATTCACTGAGGTTATTAGAATGCTGGACATTGGATAGATATAGTGTCTGCTGGCTGATTGACAGAAAACTGAAAGAAGGCAGACCTGCATCAGCACATCACAGGGTCCTGCTTACCCTGTTTTAGTAAAACCCCATTTGCATGGAATGCACACACCCATACACAAACACCCATTCTAAGGCAAACACACCCACACACGTCTTGTTAAACGCAGCCAAAGCGTGGCTGGCGGTGATTAGTGTCTACATAGCTGCCTTGGAATGAGCATCGCTATAGTCCTGCGGCCCAGGCATTAATCAAACACGCCGTGCTGATGGCCGTCTTGTAAAAGTCTGTTATATTACACGGTACAGTGGTAATCTTTGTTGCGGCTGTAAGGGGCCTGGCCACTCGCTCAGCTTTCCAGCCTCCTGTTAACAGTGTTGTTTGTGTTGGAGATGATGTAGGGCAGTGTGGTGTATGGCTGATGGCTGGCTGGCTGGCTGGCTGGCTGGCATGGCATGACTGGCAAGGTTTTATTGTGAGATGCTCATGATACATGTTCCTAGTTTTGCCACTGACAGTCAATGCCTACTACACAAGTGTGTAGGGTTTCTGGTTCACTACTTATGTGTAAACTACTCTTTATCAATTTTGTAGATTATCAATGAATTCATAAATTAATATTATAATCGATCAATTTGATATTAAATAATTAAGGGGGCACCACCCAAAGATTTAAGCTTATTGCATGGCTCGATGGGAAACCAGGTCTGATTTGGCATTAATTTAATAAGTAGGCCTAGTTGAAGTTTTAGTCTCAATTCTGAAGTAGTGACGTTCTAAGTTACGAGAATAAATGATTGTATGGAAACGAAGATATGACACAGCTGGGATTGGTTGCAAAGCAATTCTATTTATTTACTAGTCTAAAACACATGAAAATTACAGTACTACAAAGAATGACTAAATGATGACATTAATAAACTAAAGTGGTTAGTAGCTAAACATACACAGTATAACAGTTGAAATATTGATAAATTATGGTAAGCATAACACATCAGAAATTATCTAAGCTATAGCATCCAACGCTCAACGTTTGATAAGCATGGGTTACGTTACTGTGAGAAGAAAGGCGGAGCTGTGGCTCACGGATTGGTTTTATTAGCTGGTTGTTGCGGCTGGAGCCAGTTTGAGAAGTCCGTGGTTCCTTTGGTAAAGTTCTGAAAGTTAGTTCCTTGTTTGAATAAACATGGAACAGCAACGTGGGTTTTTGGTCTTCTTTGACGTGTTAATCGTGCGCTGGTTCAGTTTGAAAGTGTGCAAGGTTTTCCGGCCTTGTAGTGAGGAAAGGCCTAAAATCCTTTGTCCAAAGAGTTGCTTGCAGACACGTGGTCAAAGAATAAGTTGGGTGCAATTTTTATCAACCCGTGTAACGCAGGGCGGCCTCCCAGGTTACGTGCGGATCTTAAAAAGCCAGGTTCCCTGGATGAGAACTCTATTTAAGCTAGTCTGAGAAGGGGTGTCCAAAAGGTGGCTGAGGTCACCTGATTGGCCACTGGTCAGGGACTAGAGGTGTAAATTATCTCACTGTATGAGATAAGGTTTTTCAGCTTGATTAGCTCAAATCATTTTCTTTCTATTTATACCTGTATGCTAAGAATATGTTCTATATAAACGTTTGCAAAGTTTACAAAATATCATGGTGGACATTTGGATACCAAACATGACTAGGCTAATTATGTTAGTTAGCTTAGTAAAACAATACAAAATATATAATTATTACAAAATACAAACGATTGATGTTACAATTTGTTCTCATTGTCAATGTCCAATAATTTAATTGATTGTTCCTTTGCGACAGTTTCTTAATCCCAATTCATAAATCCTTAAAGTAGCAGTTGGAATTGCTGGAATAGAGTTAAGGTTTTATGACCCTTTGTGTTGAGAGACCATGCTTTGATTCTCTGGAATGAGGGGGATGGTTTGAGGATTGCTTTCCCTACAAGTGGTACACGTTCAACAGTACCAAGAGGAAACTAGATATTTTTGGCATATGACGTGCAGACAGATGATTCATAACTGCTGTAGGCAGTCAAAAGTTATTTCACCAATTTAATTCAACCATGTAATTCTTGATCCATACACGGCGGCTTCATTATTTTTATATTAATTTGGGCTTGTCAATATCATACCATAGTACCTTAGGATGTATCGATCAATCAATTAATCATGGAAGTGCAATCAAGTAAAATAATGATATTTGGAGATTATGTAGTCTGGAATAAATCAATTACGGGTGGGGTTGTCATGCTGTATATATATGTACATACTGTATATATATATATGTGTATATGTATATGTATATCTGTATATTTGTTCTTTGTGGTTCCCACTGAACTCTTATTCCACCTTGATCTCTCCCTTTCTCTTTTCCTCCTGGCTCATTATCCCACTCCCTCTGCCTTCTTAATGCCGTCTTCATATTAGACCTCTAGCTAGCCTATCTGGTTGCTCGTTGTAATTTTCACTTAGGAATACATGTGTGGTTCCTCTCCTTTCACACTGTATTCACAGGGAATTGTGGTCTACTTTGCTCAGGTCGTGAATACTGATCTGCATGTGTTGGCTCATGTTTGCGGTTGGCCATTTGCAGACCTGCAGGTCATTTCCAGAGGGCCGCTGTGTTACCAGTGAGACTGGGCTGAGTTGGCTCTGCTCTTCTGCTCCAACAGTATTTACGTGATCAGCACTTGTGATGAAATGTTAATGCAATGTTTCCTCTTCCGTTTCACTATTTTCAGTTTTGTTTGAAAAGTGTTCAGGCAAGGCTTCCTGTCTGCTGTTGATTGCTTGCATATCACGTTCATTATCTGAAAAAATAAAAAGTGGTTTTGCTTTGGTAAATAGTAGAACTTTATCACTCTCGATGGTAAATATCACGATATTATGGATCAACAAATATATGATCACAACTCTTATCTTTCCAAAGGTTCTTGATAATTGCCGAATATGCCTTTGCAGAAGCTATTCACCTAGTAAACGTTTTGCAACCTTAATGACCCACACTAGACAAAAGTGCTATGCTAAACAGTCTTTTTATTGAACAGGACTAGTCCTCGTCTCAGTGTGATTCACCCTTAAGCCTGGTAAAATCTCAAATCCCCAGAGCCATTTTGTTTCATGCTCTGCTGTTTTCAGTCCGGGTGTTGTCAGGGAGAGTATAAAAGGCTCACCAAACATGTGTCCCTTTGTATTTGTACCGTAGCTAAGAGCTACATATCAGGGCATAAACTATTTGGAATGACTTATAAATGAACAAAACAAAGTAGACGGGAGATTTAAATACATATGTATTGTATGAGTCAAACCATTATCGCAGTATAAGTTTGATATGGGCTGTGAGCGAGGGGCAACAGCCTGGTCCTCCCGGACTGAACTGTCTCTCTTTTCCTTATGATGTCACGCTACAGTAGCTAACCTGACACAGATGCCAAGTGAGAGTTCACTTAGAGCCGCGGCAAACCAATCAGACGGTCTCGAGTGAGACAATTATATGTTCCTTCCCAATAGTGTTGCCTGTCCAATAGCAACACATCAAGCCCGGGACGACCCGGTATCACACCCAGAGATGAGGCGTGCCTTTCTGAATAACTAACTGTCTGATGTGAGCTGGCACTTTTCAGATAAGAACAAAATAGGGTTCCATAGACGCCCCCCCCCTTCTTTTTCCCCATCCACGACCCTCTCACTAATCTGTTTAAAGTGCTGAGGGGCTCTTTCCAGCGGGAGCGGGGGCGCTTGCAACGGGACTAGCAAAAAGGTTAATGAATTCAACACTGTAAGCCCTGGATTCCCCTTCCAGTAGCCACAGCCTGTCTGTGTCTGGTCGGCGCCGGGCGATTCGAGCGGCATGCTGATGTAGAAACGGCGGCAGAGAGTACCACTGCTGCCCCCCTCAGGCAGAGGTCTAGAATCACACAGCTCCCTGATGAAAGTGTGGGAATTTGGGCAAGAAATCAAGGGGTGTTAAACTTAGATCGGTTCCAATTCTTGACATCCTGGAAAACAAAACTTGGCCCGTGCATATTTTCGAGACGTTTCTTCTCCTTCCTTCCTGTTTGCTGTATCATCCGGCAGTGATACGGCGTTGCTTGGATTGCATTGTGGCTCAGTGCCTGAGAAAGCCTATATAAAACGGATTAGGGGAAAAGAAGATGTGTGAAAACTACATAGTGAGATCACACCCCATCTGCTGCAGAGTAATCTCGTCAGTAAGCAGCAGCACAGGGAAAATCAATGCAACCTTTTCTTTCAGGAGGGGAAAATGACAGAAAACAATGAAGAGTGTGTGTCTGTTCCTGCATGTGTGTGTGTGTGTGAGCGTGTGTGTGTGTGAGTGTGTGTGTGTGTGTGTGTGTGTGTGTGTGTGTGTGTGTGTGTGTGTGTGACAGAGAGAGAGAGAGAGAGAGAGAGAGAGAGCATAATCGTTCCATGTGTGGGTTTCTCCGTCTTTGCTTAAACTGAATCTCATGCTATATCTCAACAACTTGACAGACAGCAGGCTTCAGTGGCAGGGGACCTGAACCAGTGACCAGAAACAATCCCCCGACAGCCTGTGTATTTCGGGTTTTGTTTTCTTGTCCGCGCGCGTGTTCTTTTCACATTCTCCCTATCCTGCCAATGAGCGCCGCTGAGCCTCGGCTGCCGACCTCACTGCTACAAGGGGTGAAAACAAAATCCAATTTATTTGATTGAGACATTATTGGGCCATGCACGGGAAACGCTATGATTAAAACGATGATTCCGATTCGTCGCAAGTCGCAACCCAGCCGTGCGGGGAGAAACACATTGCCCTAATTTGCCATGGGTGACCAAGTGGAGCGTAACCTCGAAGAACCCACTGGAGACGGCCTCCTCCTGCAGCCCGCGTTCATCGCCTCACTCCCCCACCCCCCTCTCCATCCCCCTCTGCATCCTGTGCGCCGTGTCTTATTCATGTCCCGATGTGTTTGTTTTCCCTGTCGATGGTAAAGGCAGAGGAATCCACTCATGACCCTGGCTCAGTGGCCTGCCTGCCTCAGGTGACAGGCAGTGAGTATGCGGGCTGCCTTGGGACTGGAGCGTGCGCGTTACCCTTAGACCCCAACGACAGGTAGCAACAGTGGAGGCCGGGGCATCCTTTATTTCTGGGCCTGGTGCAGAGCCTGATTGACAACCTGGGAGATGAGAGGGTCCGTCCAAGCCCCATCTCCCGGCACTTACACACCCCTGCTGACACTTAGAGCACCACCGACTGCAAACTGTCTATGTGACCTCTCACGTACACTTGTTGATGCACGCGTGCAAACACTCACACACCTACTAGAAATCTACATAGGATGTGACAAGTGCAAGCACACACACACATACGCACACACACACAGATAAGAGAGCGAGACATGTATTCTCTGACTGTCACTCTGGCTTTCCCTTAGGCTGTGTCTTCACCGGCCTATGGACCCGTAGAGTGTAGGCAGATGCCCGGAAGACAAAGACAAAGTCTCACACCCTCCGGATGACATCCCCCACGCATACACTCGAGGCGTGTTTTGAAGTGAGTCATGAGCAGAGTGTGGCTTTTTTGTTCCAGGCCGTTGTTTACGTGGTGCACGTCCCCATGCATGGCTCTCCCACTTTACTTTCCTCCGCCTAATTGATGTCCACTGTGCTCCCCCTGTGTCGCCGCAACAAAGAGCACATGAAAGCCTTGTTATAGCAGCACCGCATGAATACTGCATGCCACAGAGGCGTGTTTGGCCAATTTACCCTTCTCCCTTTGTGTGACAGCTCCATCAACAAGCGAATGGACGCGTTCCACGTGTATAAATAAAATATTGAGGTATTTTGACATTTTATATTTATTTTTAAGGGAAAAGTTCTTTTCAACATCTGACAAACCGTGTGAGTTAGTTGGACTGCACAGAAGCCGGTGGCAGCCAGCAGCTCTCACGCAACTTTGATTTGATCTGTTCCAGCATGTGAGGCAACGTGTATTATTCCGAGGGAGACCATAGCACTCTGCCTGTTCTACAGCTAGGCCTATATATAAACTTCAAAGCGGTTCGGAGCAACACTATAATATCATGGAAATAAAATGCAGGGATTCCTCTCAGGACGGCTGTTTGCTGCAGCGTGTTTAAAAATTAAACTCACTTGTCGCAGGCGTTACAAAGTGCCTAGCGAATTATTAGTAGCATAAAAGAACAAAACATGAAACGCCACATAGATCGGAAGCTTTTGATAATGTGCAGATTGGGACAGTGATGATGTATTTGTTTGTTTCTTGTCGGTTTAAAAAGAAATTCAGTCGTTTGGAAGACCAGGGAGACAGAGTAGGCCTATATACAGCACTAATCCAAAATGTCAGGCAACAGGATTTCCGCCCAAGAGGAAATGAAAACGTGTTTTCAAAGTCTTGACATCGATCAGGGATACAATTACCTCACGAAGATCAACGTTTGCCTGACTATACAGGCGTGTTGCATACAACATGACTATAAGAATGCAGAAAGACTGAATAAAAAGTTTTCTTTAAATATTTAACCTACTCCGATTAAGGTTTTTTATTTTATTTTATTTTTTTGAACAGAAAAAGAAGTTGATGCCGCCAGCTAATTTATGTCTTGCATACACTAAACCCCCATTCAACTGCTGCACTATTTGTAAAGGAAGAGTTTGAATTCCAGTGTAGGCTTGCATGCCCACTACATTTAGCGAATAGAAAGAGCCTTTTGTGTGTGTGTGTGTGTGTGTGTGTGTGTGTGTGTGTGTGTGTGTGTGTGTGTGTGTGTGTGTGTGTGTGTGTGTGTGTGTGTGTGTGTGTGTGTGTGTGTGTGTGTGTGTGTGTGTGTGTGTGCGTGCATGCGTGTGTGGTCAGGGAGAGCGAGAGCAGCCTCAGGACTCTGGGAATGGGAGTTTATCGAGGATCTATTCTCTCCCACACTCTTCTGCTCTGATCCAAACCAGGCCAGGCCCGTGATTTCCCCGGAGTGGAGGAGGCTAGCTCTGATATCCCCTGGTCAAGTTTATCCCTTCAGCAAAGTTCTGGTCAAAATCAAGACATGTTGGCTCAGTCGATCACCCTGGAGCACATACAATGAAGAGGGAGAGTGGGCAATAGTCAATCCATACAGACTGTGAACTGCCCTTTAGCACTCACAACTAGTTTTTTACTTCAAGCGGATAGCTGCTGAGCATCAACTTGATTTTCTTTAAAGATGGTAAAATGTATTTGGACATTTTTAACGTAATGCTTTATTTATTATTTCATTTATTTTCTATCAGAAGGTGCATAAGGACTGTTATTTTTTTCACAGGTTGCAATTTAAAGGTCTCTCAGAACAGTTTCAATAAATGTGTTACTTTGAGTGAAATAAGCCACGTTTTATTGTTGTTTTGTCCCTTAAGATCCATATTTGGTCATGCAGTCCTTTAGAGGTCCACACTCACTCTCTGAGCCAGCACATGCAGCTGTTGAAGAACAGCTGGGGTGTATAGTGAGTAGCTGTCATGGGTATTAACGATTGATTGTTGCTGTCATGGGTATTAACCATTGGTTGCCACATAAAATGAAATAAAAATGCTATGAATTGAATTGAGCTACAGAAAGAACATCATTAATAACCAGCATGATGCATTTGTTCAGTGCCTGAAATAAATCAGATGTATTCTTTATAACGTGTTTACTTGAATGTTCATGTTAGTATATTAGTGTAAATTGGTGACAACAAACAACAAACAACGTTGTCTTGGTGGACCAATGTGTTCTTATTTTGAACGTGTAGGCTGAGGAGACAAGACCAGTACATGGATTGGAACAAGGTTTTATTTTTATAATACCATTGATTTATTATAAAAGTCACATAGACTCAGAGAATTTAAAAAACATATTTCACAGAGAAAACATATAATATTGCAGAGACATTTAAATAACTCCTTAGTAATCATAAATAATTCAATTTAAATAGTATTCTGTTTAAAAAAATAATAATAATCAGTCCAATACGCTGAGGAATAATACTGCTTCTCTTTTTACCCTTCATAAAAACTAAACTTCAAGTCCTTTCCGGCACTCTCTCTTTGTCTCAGTATGAAGAGTGGAGTGAAAGCACTGCTCCCAGCAGGTCTTCCACGTGCCTTTTGGTCACGTGACCTCTGGGACTCCAGCCCGGTGGGTTTTTCCCAGAGTCACCTCTTTCTCTTTTTCTATCCTTTTCACTGTGCTTTCTTCCTTCTGTCGATGCACTTTTTCTTCTGGCTCTCGTCCCTGTTTATTCTTTTGTTTGGAGGGAGAGAGAGGAATCAGTGTTTAGATTTATGGACTAATACAAAACATATGGCCATGTGGAAGCCTGCTGCTAACGTTGACTTTTACTCATAGAGTCAACATAACAAACATAAAAAACATTCACAACACACAAAGATCTCAAACTTTTCTATCTATATTTATTGTGTATAAATCCATGCTTAAAACTAATTTCCTGTACTCGCCATTAGACTGCAGCAAAAAAGTAGCATTGAATGGATAACTGCCAACCAGAACTACAACAATCATGATATAATGGTGGTAGTGAAGAAGATTTGTGGTGGTGAAGGACATTTCTGATCCTAATGTTCAGTCAGTGGTTGTACCTGTTCCAGCAATGGAGAAATGCTTTGGCCAGATTCCCGTCAGTGTTCAGACATCTCTTTGTCTTGTCCTCCTCCAGTGTAATACTGCAAAGAGGAAACATATTAACTAGATGGAATAAACGTGTCCATTGTTGTCAGAACCTGACCATAAGAATCTGGCATTGACAAAAGTTCACAAAAGCATACAGCAACAGCATGCAAGTTCTTCTGCCATTCCAACTTACATCAGCTGAGTTTTCTCGCAAGCAGGTCCCTTTTCAAAAACTTGGAAATCGGAAATGATCTCGGGAGTGAATTTGATGGTTCCTTGACATTGACATCTGGCTCCGGGGACAAACTGGGCTGTGGGTAGAAAGAGGGACATTAGCGAGTGCAAACGTTGGGCCAGAGATGTGTGCTGCATGTGCTCTCGCCACACTTTGCTCTGAGTTGCTGTCCTTGCATTGAGCATCGCACACATGTTCTACCAGCACAAGCTTCCGCATTCTTTCTATGAACAGCTGCATGCGTTCCACTTGAAAGTGCATACAGGATCACATTGTTGTAGTTGTTGTTACCAGCATAAAAAATATTATCCGCTTACCTTCATGGAGCTGTATGCAAATTGAAACCAACACAATCAGGACAAAACCACAGGCTTTGGGTGAAAGAGCCATTGTTCCGCAAAGGAAATACTAGATTTAGTTTGATCCTTGGTGAGGGTTTGGATTGAAGAAGCCTCTTAGTTTGTCCAACAAGTTAATGTGAAGTGAAATCCAACTTTGCACTCTTTATACGCTAGCCTCGAGTGGGCTTTCCCAGACCCCATGTTATTTCCCGACAATCGAAGACTGCTGTTCCCTTTGGAATTTCCACTGAGACATGCTTAAGGAATTTGGTTTAGAGGTAGAGGGAGGGGACTGGGACCAGAAGGGAAAGTGAAACACTACTCTCTAACTGGGTGACTGAGCCAAAGTGAATGTTTTACTCATGATTTCACTGCTCAATGATTGATGAATCATTATTTGTCTATTGGGGCCGAGCCATATCTGCAAAAAGGTGATTCTACAAAAAAATGGGTCACGGCAATTTCCACAGAACTTACAACATTAGTCGACTCTTCTGCTGGGAATTGAGTGATGACGTCACTGAAAGCCAAACCGAATGCATTGAAAGGGGGTCTAGAGGCCTACAACCAGTATGCAAAGATATGTCCCATTGGAAATTATATGTTACGCTTTTGTATTACTGTACTTTTACTTTTTCATACATAACTTAATTGTAGTGCAGAAAATGTAACTGTAAATAAACATGTCTATGCATTAATTGAAATAACAAACTATAAGGAGCAGTTAAGCACCCACTCTCCCTCTGAGACAGACACAATCGTGTCCCATTACTGGAAACAAGAGTTACAATTGTGATGACAACTGAATGGTGATGTTGTAATTAACGGAAATGGGTTTCTTTGGTCAGAAATCTAGCCTGTTGAAATGATTTACATCGCAGCATGTCTACATCATAAAAAGCAGCACCTTTGCAATGATTCTTTCAAGGTGGTAAATGCTAACTTCACAGTTATTATCAGTCAAGATCTGTGAACAGAGGGTTGTTTGTTTACTGTATACACAAATGTGCTTTGGTAAGTCAGTATAAATACAATATGCGTCAACTACAATGTGGTGTATTTTAACGTTTGCAGGACTATGAATGCTTTTTGATTATCACAAATAAAAAATTGTTAGGGAAACAGTGTATCATTCTAGAAACCTTATCTCAGGGTCAATTCTTAATGGGGCATTCAGTGAATTGTCAAGTAGGGAAGTAATGAACAGAATCAATTGACAGGTTTTCATACTTTTATGATCTGCAGAATTATGCCATGGCAGACATACAATTCCGGGCATTTATGAAAACGAACCAGCTCAAGAGAACTGGTGAAGCTTTCGAGTACGACTTCCTTTCCCGCTCCCCTTTATGTGTCAGAGGGAGGACGGTGGACCTTGGCCAAGAAAGCTTTGTGGATAATCCAGCGGACGGCCTGCTGAAAAGGCTTAGCATCTGCTTACAGAACTTAAGGAAAAGGGAAAACCTAAGGAATATGACTGGTAGAGCGTGCTGAATACGTTACTGTGTTACACTGTTGCAAAGAAAGAATACATATTACACACACAATTTGCATAAAAACACGTTTTCATCTTATAAGCAGTGGTTTTAATGAATAAAAGCAATTCATCCGATGTCAACTAAAATAGTTTTATTAATAAATGCAAATACACAAGCAAAAATGCTAGTATTGTAAACTAGTATACAAAACAATACTGCTTTTTATCATCTAGAAAGTCTAGATTTGAATTATTTCAGGGGCAATGTTCCTCATCGGTATTTTGCCTGTCCTCCCTTTAGTCCTAACTCATTTTCACAGTATACTCCTCTCTGGTCGTCTTCCTGCCGGGGAGCAGAACATACATGGGAGTTACTGGAAGCGTCCGACAAAATCTCTCCACTTCTGTCTAAATTAAATGTCTCAGTCATCCCAGAGATATAGAAATATCTGGATAACTATTCACAACACATGTTGCCTTCACTGGAAAATTGGAATTACTCTCTTGGGACATTCTTGGTCAAGCTACTCCAGCAAACTGGGTCTGCGCAAACAACCAGTCAATAGGGTCTTGGGTGGAACGAGCCGATCTTCTCCACTCCGATTGGTGGTTAGTAGTGAGCGGCACATCCGATGGACCAACGGCGGCCCAAGGCGCGTAAGCCATCGAGTAGTGATAGGGTAATACAGGTGTGACAATGGGGCATCTTCCAATGGGGTGAGAAGCTGGACTCGTCATCCATCTGCGGTGACCTTTGAGTGGGCCGTGGCGGGGGTATGGAGCAGGCTGGGAGAGTTCTTGAATAGAGTCCACGTACTCTTCCATCGTATGGGTGACATATTCAGGGTCCCCATCCTCCAGTGGGCTCTCCTGGATCTCACTAATAGTTGGTAACAGGGCCACTGTGGAGCGGCGTCTGGGCCTCATCCTGTTAAACCAAGATACTGTAAGTTAGAGGTCAGTCATGACCCTTAGCAACAAATAGAGTTTAAAATAATACCGCTCAACGCTTTAACCATGTTGCTCTTTTATCCATTCAATATTTACACATGTGTATTACCCACGTATCACATTGTTATAATCAAGGTATTAGTGATTGTAGATAAAACACACTTGAGTAAGGTACTGTTGATAAAGATAATATAAAATAAGTTGTGATTATGGATAATTTCAAAAACAAACTCACCTCTTTCCTTCCTTTTTTTGTGTTAATATTTCTTTCTCCCAAATTGTCTCACAATGGCTAGCTGTGTCAAGCCAGTTCGGTATTTTCCCTTCTGCAGGTTGCTTGCAGCACTCTATATTTCACAACCCTGTCTTACTGTAGATGTCTGGCTAAAAGAAGAGATCAATGCGTAGCCGAAGCCTCCGGGCTCAGGACTCGGGACCTATACTGTATGTGGATTAGCTTGTCAGGTGGGGCTTTTATAGAGCATTAGTGCAAACTGGGCTAATGGTGTTAAGTATAGCCTGTCAACAATCAGGCTGCTCTTGATCTGCTGGACAGGAAGGTACGGGTAGGTGGGAACGCACAGTACGGGGGTAGTGGGGATCAATGAGGCGGGTGGCAGATCAATGGGTGATAAGGGTGTGTAAGAGTGGTGGATGTCAACTTCTCATAGTTACAGCTCAGTGTGATGTGGTCTGGTTGGCATTGTGATGGTGACTGATTAAGGGGTTTGCTTAATGTGTCTATTTAGTATATGAACACATGAACCTATTCATTTAGAAACTGAAAGGGAAGTTAATGTTGCTTTTCCCAGAACATTACCTAATATAGTCCAAAGCAAACATATTAGTTCCAATTTTCAAGAAGCGTCTCACAAAACGTACCAACTAGGCAATTTCCTTACCAAAACTACTATTAATAGTGTGTCCTTGTACAAATGTGTTAAGGCTACAGAACTGTAGACAAGACCGGAAGTTATGATTATAACTGTGAAGAGAAACTGCAGCGGAATCATTTTTGTTATTGGTTCTCTTAAATTTATTTGCAATGTGCTGCATATAAATGGGGCAGTATGTTTATCTGAAAAATCTGATGTAATAAACAGCTGTAAGTCTGTACATTAGACAATATTACAATATTACAAGTGTTAATGACAGAAATCATGTGGTCAAAATGCACAACCACTTTCACAGCTAAACGTCTGATTTCTCACCCACACTGGCATTAGGGGAGCCTCTCCAACAATAGGAACTTGTGTAGATATATCCAAACTTATATATATTAAACCCAATCGGGATTTTAGTTTGGTAATGCATGAAGAACATCATTCACATGCTATACCAAAGCGTAATATTGCAGTTCTAATACTTGAATAAATAACACCAACTTTAGCTATTTCCTGGTTTGATTTACAACTTCCTATTCATTTTGTCTAGATGCAATTTTAACTGCTCAGTTATTAAGACACTGTTAAACACCTTGTTGTCTACCTCAGTCTAAGGACACGATTAGTTGTGTCTTTTAGTGATAATGATTAGCTACTTTGCTAAGTGATTAGCTACTCTTTCCTAATATAGCTACACATAGCTATTGTGAGGCCACAGTCAAAAATTGTCGTCCTAGTTGCCGCTTATAGCTGGTGTGGGCTATAAGTCAGGTGTCACACAGGTATTAGTGAGATGAGACTGGCTGTAATCTACAGTAAGGTCCCTTTTCAAATGTATGTCAACAGGGTTCTCATAATACAATAATACATAATACTCTCTGAAATAAACAAACTACACTTTCTTCAACACCACATACTGAAAGGGAGGTACGTCTTAATGATCTTGATCATTTTTTAAAGCCTTTATCATCGAAGCTTTTTCATTTCCTGAGACAATTTTCTGGCAAAGATTGTCAGACCGTGTAGTTTCATTTTCAAAGGAAAGGGTCGAAAGCAGGCCTACACTAATGTGTCACTCCTTTCATTTATAGCAGGTAAATATTGAGATAGAAAACAGTCAGCCACACATTATGAACTCGCACATTTCGCAGCTAAAGGTTTTCGTAAACAAAGATGTGAGAGAAAGGACGAGGCACTCTGTTTTTAGTAAGTCCATCAATCAGTCTGTGAAGCACTTTGTTTGTGCATGTATCGATGTTGTGTAATATTATGTTAATTCATCTATGTTTGAAAGGAAGTGTTTTTTTGCCATGTGGTGGAAATGGTCAGATTGGGACTTTTTTAGTCCCTGAGGCTGGAGAGAGAGAGAGAGAGAGAGAGAGAGAGAGAGAGAGAGAGAGAGAGAGAGAGAGAGAGAGAGAGAGAGAGAGAGAGAGAGAGAGAGAGAGAGAGAGAGAGAGAGAGAGAGAGAGATAGCAGCCACATGTCTCAGAGTGGGGCTCAGAGTGGGAGAATGTATTCAGACTCGACTTTGCCTTGATCAAGAAAGACCCCATGGAACGCCACCAACACTAGAGGCATTCATTATGCAGTTTGTTGGACATTTATCCAACTTACTGATATGTTTGTATTTGAAACTTAAATACAAATTCTCCTAAAATAAGTATATGCATTGATTACACTTTTGGATTGGTTGTGCACCAGTTGCATAATGAAGGTTTTTTTTTACTCCACAGACATAACACTGTTGCTATGCTGCCATCTGTTGGTCTCATGGATACTGCATTTCATTCTGATTTAAATCTTCTTAACTGAGTGTAGAAAATGTCAAAGCCTATATTAATCTGATCAAATCTGATAAAGGAACAAAGGCAACCTGCTCCGAGACCTTGAATTATACCTTCAAAAAAGCCGCTGCCCCTTTTTTTGAATGCAGTTTAAAAAGTTGTGGAAAGATCATGAATACTCTCTGACACTAGAGGGTCCTGTTGTTCACAAATCAGCAGTAGTACTCATAGTAGCCAACCAACCCACATTAGCCGGCAGCGCACCAGGCATCGTGGTCTTAATGATGTATTGCACATCTACATTCCTGAAGATACATTTTGCAAATACCATGATGTGTATTTGTAAGGAACCAGTTTATGCCCCCTGCAAAACAAAGTTCAGTACAGAACTACACGAATGACCCTCAGTGGAGTTTAACTGTTATGTGCCCACTTTAATTTTACTTATATGATACAAAATCTGAATTGGTTATTATTTACTATTTCATTAGATGACTTGCATGCAAATACAAGCAAGAGTTTTTTCCCTGCTTACTTTAACCATATTAAAACACTGCATCGCATATTCATTTTGTAGGTCTGAGCTTCGTCTCTCTTTCAAGCTTAATACACAACCAGGCAAGCAATCTGCCTCTGGTACTGTGAGGATGACACCAAAGAGGGAAGAAATAAGGCTACACTTTGAAGTCAGTCCCCTGCAAAGTAAAGGTCAAAATAATAAATGTATGCCCAATTGAAGAGATTTTGTAAGGGGGCCATGGATCATTTTTGGATGGCAAGTTATATAATGAGTTCATTGGAGCAAGCATAAGTAAAGACCAAACAGCATGAGTCCTCTTACAATGAAAAGATTTCTCTAACTCTGCAGACAAGCTTGGCTCCTGGATCCTACTCATTTTGTACCCCATCAGTCTCTTTCACTTCTTTTCTTTTTCTTTCTTGTGTTCTCTGTCTCTTTCTGTCACACACACACACACACACACACACACACACTCAACCACAGAAACACACACAAATGCGCACACACGCACACACACACACACACACACACACACACACACACACACACACACACACACACACACACACACACACACACACACACACACACACACCTCCTCCAGCATCTGCATCCCTTCATTAGCTCTATTCATAGAAATAAACTAAAGTGGAGACATAAATGCATGGATACACCACCAAACCATCGGATGGACAGCTTTCAGGAACAACAGCTGCTGCACCTCACTGTGTCTATTGTGGTTCACAGCAAGACATCCCATCCTCAAGAAGCTTCAAATATTTTAATCAGTTATTCAAGGATTTGACTGTGTTTCCATGTACAAAATCAATTTGGGATTTTTAAAACGGCTGAATGAATAATTAGAATTCACGCCTACCAAAAAAAATAAAAATTAAAAATAAAAGACCAAGGCAAGTTTCCCTGTTTGGTCTATTGGCTAAACCACCAGTCATTTAGAGTATAATCAATTTGGCCTGGATTGTTGTCACAAATAATGTAACTCGAAAGGAACATTTTGGTAACTTGTCAGAATGTTTTAGGGTATAAAATGCTTTACAATTTTAATTAGGCAAAGGGGGGAAAAGTAGGATTAGCTACCTATACGACTAGATTGTGGGTTTGGTTCAAATTTAGTTTCATGCATCTTCGTATACTGAAGAAAACAGAAATATCAAACGGCTTAATTTGTCTGTCACAACAGCCAAATAGGCCTACCCATAAATATCCAGACATTTAGCCTGTATTCATTTAATTTAATATATTTATGAGGACGCGATTTAGTCTGTGTATATTTTGACTAAGAATTGTGTTAGATAAAATATAAATTACGATATTTCCAGCCATTTCTGATAGGCATACTATTGAGGCGCCAATTTCCTCCAGAGGATGCAACGAATAGGCAACCGAATTACATGCGCAATCCTGTCCTGAGTCACGCATCACCACGGTAACCAGTTTTCACCGTCTTCTCAGTCAGTTTTCTCGTGCATTTATCTTTGCGCTCAACCCATCATCTAAAGCGAACCTTATCTGTGAGTTATTTTTCTCTTTCAAATGTTATATGAAATGCCATCTATTGGAGTTGTCCGTATTATAGATAGCCTATATCGATAATTCAGCGTCAAAAGCCAAAAACATGATACTAAATTCTGTTGTTGCAGTGACTAATTTAGGCTGACGTTACTGCGTAGCCTACGGCTTTAATTTATTTGTAAGTATACAGGCTAAACGTTAACTTGGCATTCAATTGGTATAATATTGTATACTCAGAATACAGTGCGTTAAAGAGGCGATGTGTCTCCTCACTGGGTAATCTTTGCTGTCTTATTTCGGCCATTATAACATATTACATGCAAATTAATAACCTATAGCCTACAGTATCTTTTTTTTTAAGCCAAATATATTGACCAGTTTTATGGCATTGTGGGCTGGCCTGTATAGCATATAAAAGAAAGCGAGATATCCATCAATGCATTAAGATACCAGTTTTTAAATGCAGATATGTATATCTTGTGTTGTTAGATGATGGTTAAAAGTTTCGTGTATGAATTATCCAAAGCGCCTCATGATTCAGAATTTTTTTTTTTTTAATAGTTCAGTAGCCTTAACCGACTCCAACTGGAAGCCAGCTCGCCTCCGCATCAAACGCACTCTTTTTCAATGCAGCTGACATAGAAATGGAAACTGAAGTACTTGAAAATTTTGCCAAATTTTATGTGTCTGTTGATATATTCCCACCTGTCTGATCAGCCTGTTGTCTATGCATGCAGATTGAAAACTGGTCAACAGGTTTATGCTGTTACATTTTGGATATGGTGAAGTTTTCAAAAATACAGGCAGAACTGAATACTTTTTGTAGCCTGTCTGCTCTGTATAATTTAGCTTACAATCGTTTTGAAAATATCTTACATAATCATTTTCTACAAAAACAAAGCATATACCAATTACATTTTTACCTATTAATAAAGTTCATCATTGAATTTTTTCAAAGCATTTATATGGGCCTAATGACAGTTATACACAGTAATATGCATTATTATTCAAAAAAAAAAAAAAAGGTTACTGGAAGAAACCATTTGACAGCTGCTCTCAGCTCTATTGGCATTGACGTAATTCTAATCAGCAGAATGATTCATCCCAATGCCTGTGAGGGAGTGTGATTGGTGGGCTGAATAAATGGCCGTTGCACCCGCTCTCAGTGAGAACAACGGAAGTACAGCTTCCCAAAACAAACATCCATCGAACACCTTGTTGCTTGAAAACAGTGGGAACATTTTTGAGAGGACTCTCCTATCCTGTCCTGTTAGTTCAAATAAAATTATCTTAAGCTCTAATGCTCGTTTTCTGGCGCTTGGTGTGAAACACTAGCCATACCCACTATAAATAGCCATGTGTCATAAAAAGAGATTTAGCAGATTAACGGATAAATAATTTGAGACATGGATCTTTGCCCTTCGGTTGCATCATCATTATGAGTACACATGAGAAACATCCAATATCTATGCTTATTTTTCCAGCCACATACATCTCATTGATTCCATTATGTTTTATGGATAGGCAGGAGATCATGGTGAAGCTTGGTGCCACTCTGTCAGAGAAGCTGGAAAAGCAACCGTTTGTGGACGATGGCTTTGATAACATCCCCCTCATTACGCCTCTGGAGGTCAACAAGCTCCAACAGCCCTTCCCAGACAAGGTAATGCTGTTGGTGTGTGTGTGTGTGTGTGTGTGTGTGTGTGTGTGTGTGTGTCCTGAAATCCTGAAAATAATCCACAGCATCCAAAAACTTCACATACAAATGAAATGACACTCTCATTAACACAAAGGGATAGGCTTCAGCCTCAGCTTCAGTTCCAGTTCGGTGCCCTAACAATGCTGTGGCATATGGTCCTCTCCTGCAGGTAATTATCAAGACCACAACAGAGTACCAGCTGCAGCAGCAAAAGAAGAAGAGATTGTACGTGCCTGGCATCAAGAAGCTTAAAATCAACTTCTACAGTGAGGTGACAGAGAGGGTCAAGGTGAGTTGATGTCTGGGTAATGTAGTTTATTTTTCATGTCTACTAGAGTGGTTCACTGATGATTTGAGGCGTTTGTATGTGCGTGTGCGCGGGTTTGTTCTCCAGCTCACAGGCCTGATCCTTATCACCCTGTCATTCCTGGCCTGCCTCCTCCTCCTGGTCATGTACAGGGCTCTGTGGTATGACCAGCTCACCTGCCCCGAGGGCTTTGTTCTCAAGGTAAGCCGCAAGCTCAAAAGCACATACATAGACGCGCACACACAGATCCCACCCCCCCCCCCCACACACACACACATTCACACACAGAGCCACACACAGACGAGTCAGAGATCAAGCTTGCGACTCAAGCAACAATCCAGAGAGGTAGTGAAAGAACAACAAAAAGGCTCCAACCTTTACCATTGAGCCTGCCGCAGTGTCTGCCTGTGGTACCGTGGAGGGGACCCAGCAATATCACACTACACCAAGGCCCGGAGTGTCACACAGACCCCAGCACAAGTCATCCAGTCCCCAGCCGTCCGTAGTACACCCACTCCGACTGACACTTGCACACGGCACTGTACCCCTGATCCTCTGCACTACTTTGTCTCCCTCGCGTTCTGTTCTCACGTCAGAGCCTTCTAAAGGATTCTCCCGGCGCCCAGGCAGGGGAACATAAACCTATTATCTCCTGTTGACACCTTGGAGGCATTGTGTACCCAGCCAGCTCCACGCTTGTTAGTTAAATAGCCTGTCTTTTAGAAGAAAAGAAAAGAAAGGGGGGGGAGAGAGAGAGAGAGAGAGAGAGAGAGAGAGAGAGAGAGAGAGAGAGAGAGAGAGAGAGAGAGAGAGAGAGAGAGAGAGAGAGAGAGAGGAGAAGAGAAGAGCAGCTTTTTGGTCAGGCAGCGATTGCAACGCCAGCCCGTGAATCTGAGGGGTCTTTAATTAGGGCTGAGCGTGACTAAACTGTGATTAAAGGCTTAACAGAGGAAAGGGAGGAGGGAGGGGAGTAGAATGTGGGGCTTCCGGCTACGCGTTTGATGTTTGCCGGTTACAGTTGCGCTCAGCGTTTTTCCGCTAATGTGTTGTTGGAGACATGAAAAGAGGATTGAGAATGTGAGAACGGAGGGTGGCATGTAGTCTGTACGTGCTGTACGTGCACACCTCAGTGCTTCGGAGAGTCTGGTTTGCCTGCAGCGAGCAGGGGGTCAAGCCATCTTTTGGTGGTGATATTCCCCGGAGGCGGGTTCATTAGGCAGATTCTGCTCTCTTGAAGTATCTCTTCTTGAGTGCAGTTGACATTGTCGACGTGTCTCTGGTGTTTCATCAATGCGTTATTACTTCCTTTAAAGCTATTATGAAATAAACACGAATATACGAATATAAAAAAAATCAACATCAAAGTGTCCAGTTCATTAACATTTGCTGGCAGCAATAACCACCCTCTCCTCACGCTGTCTTTTCCATTACGTGATAATCATTGTTTCTCTGTTTGTCCCCAAAAAGTAAATAAATTTGTCAAGATTAAACAGTACCTACGAGAAACAAATTATATAAGTATTTCAGTACATTGCAGTACTGTAAAATATAAAATACCCCCCCAAAGAGAGGGAATAATGCAGTGTTGGATCCTCGATGCTGGCCCTCTTTTTTCTCTCTCTCATTGTGATAATGAACCTTTACAGTGATGTTGATGTGTGACCTTTAAGCAGGAGAAGCACTGCACCCCGGCAGCCCTGGAGATGTACTACACCGAGCAGCAGCAGGGGGAGGCGGGGGCCGTGCCCAGCAGCCCCGCTGGTGGTCTCTACGCCGCCCTCAGCCACCTCAACCAGGCCCGCACCGGCCCTGAGCTGCCGTCGCCATGGTTACCTGTCATCAACGCTCTGAAGGAGGCAGAGAGGGCCAAGGAGGTGGCGAGTCACTCCAAGAAGTGAGGACGGAATCATGGGGGAGGGATGCGTGGAAGTGACGTGGTTCTCTAAAGGATGGAAGGTGTTTGGAAGGGGGGAGGCCATGGGGAGCTGAGAAGCTGTTTTTTTCTGGGGAAGTTATTATGATTTATATTCAGAACATGTTTGTCACGTGTCAGTCAAGGGTGTCTGACTATTTCAGTATTGGTGAGTCAGTGAAGGCCCCACCTTGTGCATCGTGTGTGTCTATGTATATGTGGCTGTGTGTATGTGTGTGTGTTTGTGTTCGAGTGTGTGTGTTTGTGTGTGAGTATGCGCTGTATGTGTTTCTGTGAACATGTCATATGAGCGATAGAGAGGTGAGAAGAAAGATAGGTGAGAAATTAGTGTGAAGACTGAAACTGAACACACAGTAACAACATTCACTGACATTTCTGCTAGATAGATTTTCTTCGCCCGTGTGTTTAGGTTGACATTTTCATTTAAAACGAATGTATCAAACCTTTCATAGATGTGCCAACACAGTGAACAGTGCTACGTTTAGAGGTGTTCTAACGGATAAAACTTGAAAGATTTTTTACTTAACCAGAAATGTAAATGTCATACAATTATTTCATTACAGTGCAACCTGATTGTTAACTAGGTCAATCATGTCCTTTTCTCAACAACTTACATGCAAGAATTCTGAAACGAATTAGGATGTGTGATGATAATCAAAGGCGATGTGATATATTCTATCAAGATAATTATGAATGTATGAGCTCAAATTATGCAGGTGTAATTCAACTACCTAGAAACGTTTACTCAATGTCGTGTTGTTTTTGAGAAAACATTTTCTTCTCTACCTATACACAGTGTATTTATTTACCTATTTATTGGGCTAGCCATGTGTGTTCTCTTTGTTTTACATGAACAAGGGGCATTTTTACAGCTAGCGCTGTTATATAAATGCAAATACTCTGACTCATTCCTGAGTTCCTACCGTTCCCATTGCCAAATATTCACATCGGAACCATCTGCTATGATGACATTGAAAACAATTATAATAAAATGTTGAGCTTTCTCTACTTCATGATGGATTGCCTCAAAGAAAAGTTAACCTTACAATGCGTTTTGGACTTGGGTTTATGGCTCTCGTTAAAGGGTTATGCTTCAAGGTCTTCACATCCTGAGACAAGAATAATTGAATCGCTAGTGTTTTTTGTTTTTTTTGTCACTCTCAGATGCCTGGTATGCACAGAATTCAAAATATGACTTGGGTCCATCTCTTCAAACCTTAGTTTAGCAATTCAAAGGCAAGCCACTTCCTCTCTCTCCCTCTTTTCCTCTTTCTTTCTCCCACTCTGTCTGCGGACACACTGCTGTGAGCCTGTCTGCATCTCATTTACACTCACATATTTTCACACCGTCGCTCTAAGCCCAGAGATTGTGGATTCATGTGTGTGTTGTGCGTATCCTGCATGTGTATGTGTGTACGTGCAAGTGCGCACATGAATTGTGTGAACCCTGGGCTTAGCCACGCTTGTTAATTAATTCTATATTACACCCTTTAAGGCTACGAGTTTTTATTTTTTTCTGCCCTAGTTGCTGAGTGACATACTTTGGAAGCCGTTGGCCTAGGGCATGGAACTAAACAAAGTGCTAAAAAGTATTTATTAGGGCATTTACAGACCCCATGCTTGGTCAAGCCCTAGAGTCTTGTGCCAAGAAGGCTTAAACTTGAGGCTGGGGAAAATCATATAAAATCAGTTGGGTAGTCATGAAAAGGCCGCCAGCCCCATTTTCTCACTTTACGGCATCAACAGATCGCCGTAGTAAAATAGCAGGTTGGCTTTTTAATTTGCCCTGACCGTTTGGAGTCCCGGCTCAGAGCGCCCCCGGGAGAGGATCCAGAACAACAAGTCGTATAGGCATCGACCTCCACCCTGATCACATTCTACTGAAGGCTTATGTCACTCCCAAACACGTCGAAGGGGGAGAGGGTAGGGACGGGGGTTTTCGTCCAAATCATGTAAGAATGAGGGTTCTCCATTTTTTAAATTTCAATCAATTCCCTCACCTTCTCTCTTGTCTCTCGCCGACTAAACCGATGAACAGAGAGGTCTTGGCATGCTACCTATCTGAAATAATTGAACACAATTCAACATGTCTAATGAGCCCTGAGAGAGAGAGCGGGAGAGGGAGAGGCAGGGGTGGACAGAGTGGAAAAGCAAGCGAGAAGACGGTGTGAGCCCGCAAGTGAGGTAGAGATGGAGGGAGATTCAGGCAGGACAAACAGGTTAGGAAGGTTAAGAGAAATCATAAATTAGGGGGAGAGAGAGAGGGAGAGCGAGCGAGAGAGAGACAAGTCAGAGGAAAATGGACAGGCAGGGAGGCACAGTGAGAGACGCAGGGAGGGGCAGGGACAGAACAGACGAAAGGCGGCCGACTACGGGGGCAGAGGGGAGGAGAAGGAGGAGGGTGGCGGGAGGTGAAGCGGGCCTGACCTCTGTGTCTGTGTGTGTTGTTGTGTGTCTCAGTGGGTTTCCTCTGCCCTGGCGCCAGATGGAAATGCCTCCGCTAAGCAAAGGCAGTACACACATCATCCTCCATTCAGCCCCATTCACTCCACTTTGATGAGAGTAACACTATACATTCCCAGTGCGCCTCGTTGATCCTATCGGGAGTGTTTAACGTGGGGCCGAGGGGCCGGGGAGGGGACTTATCATAACTGATCATGTGTTCACTAACATTGTTATCTCGTTCCGTTGCGCTTATGAGGTTGGGGAGCAAATAAAGAGGAGACAATAACAGAGGAGCAGACGTTTGGAATTAGGTTGCTCTGCGATGAGCTAATGCCGGCGTTTATGAGGGACACTGCCGCCTAGGGGTCATCTCCCATGGTTGCAGAGAGGAATTCTCGTAGTAACGCAGGACGTGTTATGTTCTCATGTGGAATTGGCTTTGACCTTCAACCTGCAACCACGGCATCATCTGTAGCCCCCCGCATTTCAGCCGTGGCCTCAGTGGATTATGCCTTGATTAGGGGTTTTTAAGTCTCCTCTGAAAGCTTTGTAATGACCTTAAAGAATTCATATTAGGGCTTTTACGTCCCCCTCTGTTCTCTGCCGGATTTTTACCTTGTTGACAATAAGTATGTGGAATAGCAGCTATTAGATTAACCGCAGTACTCTAACTTGCAATAAGATCCTCAAGATGGCCTTTTAAAATGACTCAATAGCCATGAAATTAGCCATTAGTATGTTCTCCCGCCGTGAGGTGCCCTCATGCCACGAACCATCGCGGTAAACAATTATCAGACGTGGAGAGCTAGGTAGAGGCCCCAAGCTGCAGCCCAGACATGCCATGAGAGAGACAAACAACCAGTTCTGCTTTGTTCCGTCCATTACGGAGCAGAAATATTGTCATTAGTCATAGACCAAATCATTTTACGACATCCTGCGATTAAACTTTAAGCTAATAGGCTAAGGAGGCAAATGGATGTTGAACGTTGGGAGTTGGTTTCCATTAGCAATGGCATGTCGGCAAACGGCTGAACATACACACACACACACACACACACACACGTAAACATTCTGTAGACACCCATGCATTTTTTTTCTCTTTCTTGTCTCTCTTTATCTTTTCACACAGACACACAAGCGCACACATAGTTTCAAAGTCTTACTATAGAAACTCTCTCTATATATCGCTCATAATTACTGTATGTGCGTGCACACCCAAATGCACACACACACACACACACACACACGCGCACACACGCACACAGTAGGCTACAACAGGCTGGTTTGATTTAGGCTGCACTGCGGTCTCCGCTCGGTGAAGCTTCAGACAAGCAGAGGGGTAGAGTAAGTGAAACCCAGTTCAGGCCGAGTGAAGCCGTGTCTGTTCAACTTCAAGTTGAGAGCTTCCAAATTGGGTTTAATCTATGTTTTTCTTCGCCAATTATCGGCCCACATAGCAGCATGGCAACTGGGGGATGAATGGGATTTGGAGAAGTTTGGTTGAGCGGAAGGTCATGATGTGATTAATGGTGGTCCATTGAAGGACTTGGCCAGCGAAGCTGTAGTACAAAATGAGTTATCGACTTACACATCGGCAGGCCACTTTGTTCAGTGAGCGTTTTAGCATGATGCAGCAGAAAGTCAACAAGGACTTTTGGATGGCCATCCCCTCGGGTGAAAATTAACTTATAGAGTGTTCCAAATAAAGTGAAAGTATAATTATAGCCTTCTGAGCATTGGATTGTTGCCCTCGTGGAGAAGGTTTTCAGGTCCAAGATTACTGTAAGGCACACTAACTGTAAATAGGAAAACAACATGTGCTCTCTGTAAACAAACTGTATTCCTCTTCCAAGTCCTCATGGTTGACTTCAGAGCTCTTCCTGAGTCCTTCGAATGGCCTCATCAAACATTCGATGTACATGGAATCATATGACCACTTTATGGCCTGAAACCCCTGAAAAAGATGTCTTCTTAAAAAAAGGCATATGTTTTATAATGCATTATAATCAACAGATTGATCTTTGAGTACAATATGTCTCGAATAATGCTAAGGTCATCCTGGGGTCTTGCTGTCGTAGCTCCCCGACAACACCGCTAATGGTATGGTCGAGTGGACTGTAGTGTGCAGTACCAATCGCAGCTCACATGTGAGAAACACAGTCCTGACAGAGGTCTGCTCTGCAGTAGCACCAATTCCAAGTCCCAATTATGCTTTGTCTCCATCGTTGGCGCTCTAGTGATGGAGGCAGCCCGAATTGTGCAGCCCAATTCTCATGAAATCCATTGATCATGCGCTCTGTACATCATCTAAAATGATCCACCCTTTAAAGTGAGGCTTAAGATGTCAGTATGGGCTGGAGCTGCTTTTCCCAGGCCTCTGGTTTTGGTTACGTGGTATGTGATGGAATGCCTGGCCAAAGTCGTCAAATTTGAAACAAAATGAGAGTCGTAAAAGGTATAGTATCCCATCAAATAAAAGCATGTTGATATTTATGGGAGTATCTGTTCAGCAGGAAATTTGGTAATGGAAGGATAGTTGGGAAAAGTCTAGCACAACTTCCTGATGTTACCAATATGTGAAAAACATGTTGTGTCATCACCTCCCTGTGCAACACTGGGACCAAGCTTGACATGGTTTGTTTTTTTCCCCCCGCGGTCACCCTTATTTTATCCTTACTTTCATTTGACAGCCAAAGTGTAAGAGAGTATCTAAATGTGAAGCGCGTAACATGTGAAACACATAACAATGGAAATTATGAGGAACTGTCAACAAGCATGGACACTGGCCATCAAACTGAGATGCAACGCTATGGGCACAAGCCTTTTCCGGGAAAGGAAGTAAGCCAAACACAAATTGTCTGTCTGTAGTCATTTAAATGCAACATTTAGCCGTGATTTATGTGAAGAAGAAAAGCATTATGAGCAAACATTTTCCAAATGCAGCAGCTTGCAGCAATTTACATTATATGGAGTGAAAACCACCGAATCAAATATTTCACTGGGCTCTG
>JAPMUY010001835.1:685000-692500 GCA_026901105.3 Galaxias olidus
CAATGATATGCATTATTTTAAAACCGGTGTGCAACTTGTGTTAAAAAATGTGTTAAAAGGTGCTTACTTTGTGACTGACAAAACCTTTTGACGGAAAATAGATATACTCTAATATTTGACTTTTGGTGGAAAAAACATAATTTAAACAGAAAACTATTCTTAAAAAAAACTAAAAAACAAACCAAACAGAAAAGTTATGGTTTTTGATTAAATTAGTGTAACAACTTCAAGATAAATGGAGGCGAGCAAAGAGAATCATAACAAAGAATATCTTTTTATCATACTTTTTTAGGATTGTTTATTATTCTTTACAACGTACTGATTGGTTGTAGTTGGCTTCTTTGTTTTGATTGTCTTACTTTAGTTTAAGTAAGAATTTTCTTAAATTGTTGTAAGTCACAAGCTCTTTTCATGAAGTCTTTTGTTCTCGGTCTGGGTTGCAAATTTTTGTTTTGCTCCGACGTCACGCTAACCAAGCATAACAATAACCATAGCTCTATAATAGGATGTGAAGTCAAAATGCGAGGGAAGGCGCTTTAAGCCTCTCATAGAGTTCTGCTTTCTCTAAAGTGCAAACAGAGCAACAGCTGAGTCATGAGTTGTCATTTACCCTTTCTACTCCTGTGTGTGCTGTGTGTGCGCACGCCAGTTTGCCATTGTGTGCCTGTGTATGTACGTGAGTGTGTGTGGGTGGGGGTGCGTGTGTGTGTGTGTGTGTATATGTATGTTTATATATGAGCTTCAATCAGTTGAGCTTTGATCTTAATATCAAATGTTGGTATCATCAACATCTTCATTACTTCAAAGATGAATCTGCCCTGAGTTACAACTGTATAATTTGATCATATTCAATTACATGTCTATGACTAGTTTACGATGTGTTCTTAGAGGGCTGAAATGAAATTGTGATTGGTGCTGGGATCACTATCATCCCTGAGGCTATTGCACCATGCACGACCACTTATAACCACTCATAACCACTCCATGGACACAGCAGGCATCAGCTGATCCTGGCCAGCGGGCACACATAGCGGCACCCTGGGAGAATCTTTCTTTTAAGACCAATTATACTGTGGAGCTGCAGTGTTTCCAAGTCCAACGGTAGAAAATGTCGGTTGCGATAAGAGACACATGTATTGCATCACTCTTAATTTAAAAAGGCTTTCATTCAACAGCAATGTTAAAAAGGAGCAAGAGGGGAAAAGACCAATATAAGGACATTACAACAATATAAAACAAAACATACTCCATTTTAAATAATATTTTTAGGGTGTAACACATAAAAAGTCATGATATTTTTCACAGCATGGTACAAATGTGAGAGAATACACAAATCATAATCTGTCTTGGGGAGCAAACTGGAATCTTTGAAGATCTATCCTGACAAAAGGTTTCCATACTTCCCCAAATGTGATTACATGTCTACAAAACCCACAAACAACACCGTGGCAGGCATGATGTCGCTTACGGAATGTCTCAGGCCAAACTCACTCTGTTTTTCTAGCCCTTGATATGAAGTAAAGGATTTGAGAACAATTCACGCAGTTTGCTACTGGCACGAACAATACACATTAACAGTAAAAATATAAAAAAAAATTAAAAACTGAATAAAACGGTAGCTTATAACTGAGTTGAAAAATACTATGTGCAAACTTGACCAGTAATTATCTGAAGAGATAGATGTAGAGTACTTGTATTTGCTTCGGACATCTAATGGGATGGATGATTTCAAAGCAACAGTCAAATGAGGATTGTTATTTAAATAAGCAGGTATTCCATTTAGGCCTTCGTTTTTCTTGTTTTTTTTTTTAAATGTATTATACTATGTTTTAAAAACTACATTTTTAGAGGGGTACTAAAGGTGAGCAAGCTGAGTCATAGTAGCTGGTTATAATCAATTCCCATTATATGTGCGATGTATTTAGCGTTTACAATTTCTTTTTTACGGGGATATTGTTACCTTTCTGGCTTGAAGCCCCTTTCAGGGATCCCTCCTTATAATGCTAAATCATCTGGACATTAAAGTCTTTCCTTGACTTACAAGACATGACATCTCTGGAAACACAACCAGGGTCAAAGATGGAGCTTATTATAGGATTGCACACAACCCCAAATTCACAGGAGGAAAAAAAAGATAAGATGTTTAGTTAACTTAAACTTCAGTCACGGTGAAACCTGGCTTTGTAACTAGCCACCAGAGACAAGAGACAAAGATGGCTTTTGTGCATATTGCCTCATTGCCCTGTCGCTCTATGTTCATCACAGGAAAGAGTTTGTTTTTGTATTGACAATAGCTTTTAACAACCATCACAGTAGTGACAGGCTCTGGGAGGATATGAATATATGAGTAGATTAAACATCAAAACAACCACATACTGTTCTTTTTTCTGTCTGATGTTAGATTGAGACCACATTTTCCTTAAAGGTCAGACATGATCAGGAACTGCTGCATACAACCATTTGGTCACAGGGAAATGTATTCCTCATACACGCTTTGGTCCATGTTTCTTTTTATATATATATATATATATATATATATATATATATATATATATATATATATATATATATATATATATATATATATATACGTACATAGGTACATACGTACCAATCAAACGCAGAAACTATCTACAAATTGTATCTCATTAAAAAGGTTTGGGTCCCTTAATGACATTGTAGACTAGCAAATTACAACACTAATGGCGTGCTCTTTAATTAGATTTAATTGGGCACCCCCGGTTTAAAATACCTTATTTTAACTCTTATTTTTCCAAAGACATCCAACAGACAAACCAGAACTCAGACAAGTTTATGTGTCCCTCAAATAGTCAATAAATCCTTTTGCTTCATTTGAGAGGTTGGTCTGATTTGGGAGTTAAATTGCTCCACATCATGATGCAATTTGCGTTTTTATCACCTTTTTGTAGTTACAGTGCGGCTGTCCGATTTCCTGCAACAAACGTGTGTAGTGTCATTAGCACGAGTAATTTCACACAGCAGGCCTCCAGTTGTGCATGTGATATGTTGTAGAATAAATAAAAACACACTTCACAATGGAAAACATGAGTTAATGTCCATGACCAATTACATTCTTTGAACATTATGGCAAAGAGAAATAGGTTTCCATAGACTATATTCCTAATCACAGATTCAATACGGTGTCCATGTGTGCACATTAGCGTTTGTGCCTGAGACTGTGTGTATGTTGACGGGTTACAAATATGTTGCTTTTAATCTGACCACCAAGATTTTTGCCTTAGGAAAAATTTGACTGTCTCGTCAGGTTTACCTCATATAAAATGAGAGCGTTGGAAACTTCCGGTCCATGGTCCCCAATACATTGTTTAGACCTCTATGGAACATAGCATTTGTTACTGAGTCATCTTTAAAGATGTCAAGGTCAAGACTTTAAGTGACTCTGTAAAGTGTGCCCCTTTCTCTGAGCTCAGACACACAAGTCAGTCTGTGAACCACAAATTTACAGTATTATGGATTTTCAAGTGCCCAGTGCCATGTGCCTGACAATGTGGGCGCTAACCAACCATCTTGGTCTATTCAACATTCCGGTACGACGCAAAAAGTGATACAAGCAGAGTGAGGCATTCAAAATAGTGTGATCCTAGATTGAAGAAAAAAAGTAAAAAACTCCCATCCCCTTGAAACTGTGTCTTACATAAACGGAGCCGGAGCGAGTGATCTGATAAACTAGATCAAAATTACATTATTGGCTTTTATAGCCCACTGAAAACATAGCCCAAAGGTATGTTACTTGGCAGAGAGCAACTCGTAATATGTCTAAAAATTGTTACCATCTGGCTTGACTGTGGGTAACTCTTCTCTCTTAAAAACCTCAAAGTCAAAATGATACAAGTAAAACCCAGCGTTCATAACTAGCTTGGCTATTTACGGCCGCGGGTCCACATTGATTTGGCTTCGTGACACCTCATAGAGGTATTTGCCTGTTTCAAAGTAGACGTTTTTCCAAAAACCTCAGTGCCCTTCCTAGATTATGGCACGCATTGGTATTGAAGTATTCTGTCCGATTTAGAGAACAGTGACTTCTGTCACTTTTAAACCCTTTTACCCACCCCCCCTCCACCCTCGTAATAGATGTCCTGTAGACAGTTTTACCACAACCATTACCTTATTATGAGATTACAACGTCAGTGTACTTACAATCATGACAATTACTATAAGTGGTCCAGTAATTTTCGGTTTTTAAATGGGCTCTTTGCAGCTTTTAGAATCCTTGACTCTCTAAGACCAGAGGAGGACATTCTTGCACCATATCAAATGTATTTATTCATGCAATAAATATACATCCATAACGCATATGCACATGCTCGTGTGCGCGCTCACACACACTTATTTACCCATAGAATTCCAACAAGAGAAGTTGCCATTGAGCCGACAGGAATCCCTGTCAGTGGGCGCTGAAGCCTTTGGCATATGAAACATGAGTCCCTGTTTAGCAGTGTGAACCATGGGGGAGAGAGAAGGGGGCGACTGCTTTCTCAATGCCTCCTTGACCTGTCGCTATTGATGATGTGTGTGCGCGAGTGTGTGCGTATGTGAATGGTGGTTGGGGAAAGGGGGGGTGGTGTTTTGGGGGTCGCTGCGGTGACTTCGGCAGGCATCTACGGGGGGACAACCCCCTCACCTCCACCAACCCCTCCTCTGACATCCTCTCATCCTCCCTTTCCCTCCTCCCCTCAGCCGGCGCCCCGGCATGAGAGAGAAAGCTGTTGTTAATAAAAAGTTTTCAAAGAATGGGATGAAAAGAGAGGTGAAATTGAGCGGCCCTGGCCATATTATTTCTTCTCCGTATGGGAGCTGGCCTCTTGCAGGCTCTCCGACGCTCTCGGGCCCGGAGGGGGTCGCTGGCTCAGTGACCATTACTGCCCCAGGGCCAAAGCAAATGATTTGCCTCTCTGAGGCTTCAAAGGGGAGCAATTACACTTAAGTAACCAAATGAATAGATAGCCCAGCTTGGCAGCAGTTTGGAAGAAACAGAGGAGGCCTTTGAGGGAAGAGGCACCACACCTCAGGAGTAATATGTAACAGCTCGCATCACAGAGACACAAAAAGAGAGAAAGAGTGAGAAAAAAAAAGAGGAAAGAAAATGCCACTAAAGTCAGGAGACAAAAAATAAGGACGGGTTTGCACCAACGATCAGTGCCTGTCAAAACCAGCAACAACATGCCTCGGTGTGGTTCCCAGCCTAAGTCTGTTGACAGTGATGCAGCTCACCGCGTAGGCGATGCAAGTAGGGGCATTGTTCAAACCCAACAAATAGAAAACAAAACAAATCTGATCCCTACATAGCCATGCCTACTGTGGTTGTCACAACAAATATGTATGACACAGCGCCACGACGTTGTCCTGACCCTGTTTGAAGTCACATGGGTCAAACACAATGCAAACCGCGGTATTTAATAGCAACAGAATTCATAGTATGTTAGGCCTTCTATTAATTGGAATTGTATGAGTGACAAATACAAAGTCAGCCGTTTCACTCATGAAAGACTTGAAAAAGGCCCTTTTGAGTGAAGTGGAGACTGCCTGTTTGGTAGGGGAGCTCACCTGTGGAGAGGGGTCTATGGTAGCATAGAAACCCCAACAGCTGCAAGGGTTGTAAGTCTAGGCACCTAGTGGAGCCACAGAATGGGAAATGCACGGCCTCCTTTGAATGCACTGCCACTTAGTAACAGAAGGCATGTGCCAAACTTGCGGAATGAGAATGAAAAGTCCCCCTTCGGAGTGAACTAAATATCAGGAGTGGCTCTTTTCACCCCCCCTTCCCCTAACCCCTTCTTTTTTTCCTTTTCTATGTCTCCCAGTTGATTATAATTCCTCTATAAAAGGACAATGGTTGACTGAAAGACCCCCGAACCACAGAGATATACCAACAATCGGCAGGGAGAGGGTAGAGGAGAGTGGGGGCTAGGCTGAAGTGTGGAAGCCATCAATTACTGAGAGGCTAAAGTTAACATCCCAGCAGGATACGTGCATTAGAATGCAGATATAGGCAGGCCATGGGCAGCAGATGCCTAGCGTAGCGGTCAAAAGAGCATGCTAAGCAGGACATATGCAGTGTAGGAGACTTTCTTCACTATTCAGTTGACATGAAATCCAGAAGAACAAAATAAAATCACGTTGAAGAATGGTTGAAGTCGGGTATCAAAAGAACTATTGTGTGGGACAAGTCATTGGATTGTGAATCACAAAGTGGCCCACAACTGACACAACTGACACGGATAAATGCTGTGTCAGCACCATGTACTCAGTTTAGATATCCGATCTTGAATGTCTGACGCTAAAAGCACTATTGCAATGCACCTCAAACAACACAGCTTGCCTTTGCAACAAGTGGGCTTCCTGTAGTTTCAGTGGGTCCTAAAACGTACCGTGATTCCCCCACATCCCGCCGCCCTAACAGGCTTTTCCACCCCTCTCCGCATCTCCCTATTCGGGTTGCTCAGCAAGAGCCATCCCTCTGGGCTTCCTCACACCGCTAATTTACACTAGCCTCCAGGCAATCTCCACAGTCCCAAAAGTGCAATTGTATTTTCAGGCTCATTAAGCAATAGCAGAAGAAGAAAAAAGAGCTCCTTTACCCCCCAGTTCACTTTCCCGTCCACCCTCTGTCCCGCGGACAAAAAGCAGGGAGGTAAACACGGGGGGGAGTTGAAATACAGCAAAGTGCTAAAGTTGTGCAGCCGTGTCAGATTGTTTGTAATAAAAGCGACAGCAGCTTAAATTTGGAGCCGAGCAGGAGGACAGCCTACATAGTCCCCCTCTCAATCTTTTGAGAACCAATCCGGCTGCTTGGCCCCAGTCCCTTTCAAAGGAGAACCCATGCTTGTTTGTTTGAAAGGAGTCCCTTTCTAACTTCCCACCCATACCATTGTTTGGCTTTTTCATGGGGAGGACTTTGAAATTGTAATCTCAGGACGCTCAAGCACACATTTGTTCTGACCTTTAGTGCTTGTAATAACATTATTACTATCAGACAAGTGTGATCTGGTAGGGGGGAAAAAGAGGTTGTTTCGAGGTTGTGGGTAATCTTTTGGTCTGTCCCTCTTAGCGTTGAAGATATTTTAAAGAGAAATATGGTAATTAGTGAATGGTTGGTTAAAATGAGACGAACAATAAAAAAAAAGACAACTATCCTACTTTTACTATTTACTCAAATAAATTTGTTAAATGTGTTTTTTTCTCACCATATCAGAACTGTGATCCCACTGTATGACTATCTTAAGCATTTCAAAAAGGATTGAAATGTTGTATAACTGTAACTTATTGTCAATGACAACAATGATTCATATCATGCATTGTGTCACTGTTTTTTTTCCTTGAGGTCAAAATGTAACCCTCTGGGAAAATTACTCAGCTGTAACAATTATCATCCTTGTGACAAAGGTTATCGCAAAACTATCTTAATAGCATTAAAACTACATGCTAGCAGTTGCACGGATTTAGGTGCAACACGTTCAA
>JAPMUY010001835.1:697500-925000 GCA_026901105.3 Galaxias olidus
ACGGAGTATAGTGACAAAACAATTCGGGGTGTTGATCTGACTTTCTTTAGATTCTATCAGCATAGCAGGAATAAATCATTGAAAGGTTCCAAAGAGTGCCCGACTAATGGATGTAAATACTAAAGTCCTCCCCACTGGTTAATTGCGCTAAAATTGGTCTACTTTGTGTTCCGCGGAGACAAAACCCCTTGAGCCATCAATACCCTCACTCCGCACGGGGTCTGTATGATTAACTTCTAGTTTCTTTCAAAGGGCCTCTTGATGTCCCTTAGAGGCAGTAGGCCAATCAAAACATGGGTTAGAAACGTCATGAGACCAGCATGACGAGCTGATTGGTCTGCGTGCCCAGGGTAACAGTCGCTGCCCTTTTATAGAAGACCCCATCTAGAGAGTATAGCCACTGGTAACATTCTGACAGCGTGAGGACACATTGGACGCTAACTTATTACCGACCCTATATTCCACGAACTACCCGTGCGGTGGTGTATGGCCCCGTATCCTTGTGTGATGATGAATCCTGTGCAGGGCTCGCCGTCTCAAGATTTAAAACTTTTGCAAAGGGAAGATTCGGACACAGATGGTGAGGAAATTCTTGCTAAAGATATGACAACCGACAAGGGATTCAAAAGCAAGACCAGCAGTCTGCCATTTAGTGTCGAATCGTTAATTGCAAAGAAAACTGCTTCCCGGACTTTCTTCTCAAACGCGGATTCTGCGGTGGTTCATAGACCCGCTGCTGCACAGAGTGCGCAGTTTTCTCCAAGGACTTTTTACGCCGAGAGGAAAGTTTCCACTGAGAGCACACAGAGTGTATCCGACTGTCCAAACGAGGATAGCCCGGAATTTTGTGAAAAAGATCAGAGCACTTGGTTCCAGACATCATCATTTTCTACTCCTTCTCGTAAGTAGTTCTTTAGGTGGCGTATATCTAAATACATTGTAAAAACCTGTTAGGTATATAACATTAAGATATATTAGGCTTTAACTGTTCTCAACATATTTGGTATTGTGTGATTAAAATGTCTAAAATGTCTAGTCAGGCATGTGGCCTTTAACTATAGTGATAATTATATATGGGCTTTTACAACTGCCTATTATTACAGATATTTGCATGCTCTATTAGTAATTAAAAGGTTGTTATTTTATGAAGGTGTCAAAGTGCCTTGCGCAAGGGGAAAACAAATTCCATTAGGCCTATTATCGTTTTCATTTAGCTATATTCCAAGATGACTAATTCTGTCTAATTGCTGCTGACTAATTGTATTTTCTTTTTTTCTCTTGAAGGAAGCTCAAGTCCACCTGCTTGTCCTTTGAGGAAACACAAAAATAACAGAAAACCTCGAACGCCTTTTACTACCTCACAACTGTTGGCGCTGGAGAGAAAGTTCCGCCAGAAACAATACCTGTCCATCGCCGAGAGAGCCGAGTTCTCAAATTCACTCAACCTGACGGAGACACAGGTCAAAATATGGTTTCAAAATAGAAGAGCGAAAGCGAAGAGACTCCAGGAAGCCGAGTTGGAAAAGTTTAAACTTGCCTCTAAGCCCATCCTGCCAGCATTTGCGCTCCCATTCCCCCTTGGAGCGCACATGGGGTCTCCATCACTTTATGGACCCTCAAGCGCCTTCCCAAGGCCCCCTGTACAGATGCCAGGACTTTTCGGTGGACCAGTCACATATGGAATGTACTATTTGTCTTAAAATGTCTGTTGGCCTTTAATGGATTAATCATGTGTTCTATCTGATTGTTGAAAACACTTAAACTGTTATTATGTACTTTTTAGGTTTAATGAAATAACGTTTTATATTGAAACATGCAATTTGACTAGGCTGCCGTTTGCTCTCTCGTTTCCCTACAGCACAGCCAATACATTTTAAGCAAATAACATATCATGGAATCGTGCATTTTCTATCAATAGACTATATTTTTGACCTGTTTAAACCAACACTTGTTGCATTCAAATTTTTATGACAGTAATCCGTTATTTGAATACGCCTAAACCTAAAGCCTTTGAATACAGAAATTCAGCAATAGGCCAACCAAGTTTTTAAAAGCAACAAAAAGTACTTAAACGGCTGCAGTGTGCCTTGCAAGTGTTCTATCTGTGATTAGTTAAAATCTAATGATTCTCTCGTCAAATGAATGCATTTTTCGTCACAGCATTTGATATTGACATTTTCAGTTGCAAATCTCAATGTTTTATTTTTAACAATCTATGTGAATTCTCCGTGAAATCCGTTTATATTTTTAATACTATAGTTACCTTCCTGTCTGCCTTATACGACCAAATAGAATGGGAGTGCGTAAGAAAATGTATTCTCAAGAAATATTCTGCATCCTTGTAAATAGGTGTTACGGTAGTGCTTAATTTCGTGTAACACTGTTGGAAAAAGATGCATCAAATTGTATTTATTAAATATATTTGTATATGTACTGTGTACATGCATTGTCGTATCCAATTATTCAGTTAGCCTATACAAAATAAATAGGACTTAAGTAAAATTGTTTTATCGGTCCAATTAATAAAATAAATAACTGACTATAAATGGCACATATTCTTTTCATTAAAATTTGCTACAGGTCTTACACATATTAATTCATTTGTTATTTTTCTTAATAAATTATACTTAACTTAAAGAAGTTAAAGCAATAGTCACAATTGGGGGTTGACCAGCAAGGTCCTATAAGGAATAGAACGGCTACCTCCAACGGCCTATATGCAATAAATAAGAAACATACATTTTGCAAATCATAAAATAAGTTTAATTGTTTTCTTCTTTCCCTCTGAATCTGTCGTTTGGTTTCATTCGTTTTCTTTCTGCAAACCGAAATAGAAAACAATCTTCAAGGCACTTTTGGTTTATTGTGCATGTTTGTGTGTGAGTGTACGTTTGAGTAGACGTGTTGCTTAGATGTAATCGATAGAAGACTTGAAACAAATACATGTCTCCTTTTGATATACTAAGTACATTTGAAATGCTTGGTCAAATTCAATTAGTTTATTGAGTAAGATTTTGCCTTTAGCCAGTAGCTATAAGCCTACAATAAACACTCAAACCCCAGCCCCGCACTTTTGACCTGAGGCAGTCTCTTTTCCTGGGTTAGTTGAGTGCAGCTGTCTCAACTTTAATTTAGTTGTTGCACGCCAAAACGAAAGAGGGCAGTGAATAGTAGACTTGGGCTCAGGGCAACAAGCTGTAAAGAGCTGGTTTATTTTTCCACACTTGCGCAGTTTGTCAACGTTTGGAACAGAGGTAAATTTACAGAGCCGACCAATTCAATTAGAGAAAAAAAATCTTTTATCATTATGGCTCGTACTTTTAAGCAGTTTTGCAAGTGGCAGTTTTACTTGTATCTAATGACTCGTACTTGTAGGTAAAGATTTGCAAATAGTACTGCTATTTTGTGTGTTTGTGTTCCGCTGGACACGCGCACGTGCACGACTCTCTCTCTGGGGCATCTGGCCCTGGTTTTACCCTGGTAGACAGTTTCGAAAAAAGTTTTGTCTTAAACGTAAATAAACGTTTGGTTTGGTCTCTCTCTCTCTCTCTGTGTGTGTGTGTGTGTGTGTGTGTGTGTGTGTGTGTGTGCGCGCGCGCGCGCGCGCGCGTGCGTGCGTGTGTATTTCCCTCTCTACGTGTATGTGTGATTCCCTTTCTCTGTGTCTATGTGTGTGTGTGTGTGTGTGTGTGTTTGTGTGTATCACGAGCATCAGCTAGTTTTTCAAACCCAATATCGCCAATTGTGCATATAGTCAACTTGTGCATACTCCCCACATGCATATTGTCTCACAAAGCATGTCAGTGAAAAGTCAACCACAGTTCAACATCCTTTGGGCTTTTAGTAGCGTAGTGCCAATTGTTGGAGAGCACGCAGTGGTGGAAATTGTAGGTGTGAGTCCAGCTACCTGATTGCTAAACGTTTTCATGATAATTTTTAGCTTTGGTATGAACAAACATTCTGTTACTGCTAGATGACTCCAATTGCAGGGTACACAACCCTAATACCTGTCAAGGCTGGCCTCAAATAGGTCAAGGGAAACTCAACATGCTGCGCTGTGATGCCATCTCGGCCAGGTCAGTGGCAGACACCCACAGCAGACAAGCGGCAGACAGTGGCAGACACCCCCCCCCCCCCCCCCACACACACACACACACACATTGATAACTCTCTGATCTTTGTACCTTTGTGTAGCTTTGACCTTTTTTATTTATTTTTTATTTTTAATGTCCAATGCTGTCCTGCCAGTGGTGATTGACTGGAGCTATACTACTTGAGTGCAGTGGCCAAAGCTGGGTTGACCAATTAGCGAAAAAAAGGTATTTGATCTTTTTAGCATCAGAACAGAAATTACTATTATAATAATGTAATATATATATATATATATATATATATATATTATATATATATATATATATATATATATATATATATATATATATATATATATATATATATATATATATATATATATATATATATATATATATATATATATATATATATATATATATATATATATATATATATATAATATATATATATATATATATATATATATATATATATATATATATATATATATATATAATTGTTATTTCTCAAACTCTCTTTTTTTTAATAGACTCTCCTCTCTAACTCAATATCATAATCATAATCTGGGTTAAAATATATTTTCTATAGTTCAATGACCTGTAGATCCCTGTGCTAGTGGATACACAGACCAGTGTCAATCGTGCACAAGGGCAGGAGAAGTCAGGAATTTGTAATCTAAAACTTTAAAATCTAAATGGTTGATGTTAAATACTAATGTACACTTTCTTTAACAAGATGTATCAATCTCTGTCTGATCTTGTAGAACAAAAAGGCAGTTGTTTTTGTTGAAGCTTCCCATGAATGCATTTTCCAGTAGGCCTATTGAATATCTTCTCTCAATAACATATTCTTTAATAAGTACTATTGTGAACAAACACCTTTGAAACTTTTTTGGCGCTGAAGTCAGACATGCACAGACTCCAAAACAGTTTGAGGAGTCCTATCCCCTTTGACCAGGTGACCTTCGAGGATCTCAACGAAGCCATCCCTGAGACAAAGATGGTTGGACGAAACACTCATACTCGCCACAGAAGCGCATTACTGACCTGTTACTACACTCACATCACAATAAAGATTGTGAAAACTATTTTAAAAAAATTATGTTGACATTCATTTTGCTGACAGCAACTCAAGATGCCTTATCAGTATAATGCCACTAGATGGCAATGTATGCACATGTGAGTGAACTGAGTGGAATAACTTGAAGTGTCATTTCTGTCACTGTTTGTCAGCCAACATGTTGATTAATGACTTCTCTCAGAAAGAAATCCTCAAATGTAATAATATTACAATATGAATGCTAAGACTATCACTTGTGATATTTTATAAATCAAACCGTCTAAACAAAAGGATTTTTACTGCTGACGCCCTGGTGTTGCTATTTCCATCCACTTGTGAGAGCCAGTAAAGGGACACAAACAAGTGATACAAAACGAATACAGTTAATAATTCTAATTGAAATGTATGCTCCTTTCGGTTCTATTTTACCACAATCCGTAAATCTATTCGCTAATAAAACATCTTCGCAGCTATTCGTTACTTTATACGTCAGTCACAAAAGAAGTCACGGACCAATCGCTATGTGACTTATGGAGCCTCCCTTCACTATTGCACTAAGATTGGTCAGTAATGTCATGTTTACATAAAAATAGGTGGGATGTCTTTCGTGCCTGAATTCTCACTGGTTTACTTTTTGGTGTTATGCTTTGTTGATTGGCTAGTTTGTCTTGTGGAATAGAACTGGGAGGGATTTCGCATAATATTTCCGCTGTAGGCTAACGGTAGAGCAAAGTGGGCTTTTCCAGTAAGGATTAACGAGAACAAATCAGTTCAGGTAAAGTAATTGTTTTGATTATTCATTATTTTTTATAAACAAATATTTCTTGGATTTATTATGGCGAATGATGTCTCAAGACAACTGTGTCAAATTCACTGTCGCACAAGCTCTGTTTATACTAGCTTAGCAAACATATCAATACATTGATATGTGCTGTCTGTGTGTGTCTGCGGAGGTCAAAACAGCATCTCTAGGCGTTTCCTCGTCTGTATTGTAAAATTTACTCCAATACGAATAGTAAACAGGTAGTATCATTATTATTATTATTATTGAGAGATTGCTAGGACACATCGCATTTAGGCATTTTAGAGCACAATCGAGGAGACACTGGACAGTATGCTGGGGGGCCTTGACGCCGGGAGAAATTAATGAGCCGGCCAGCAGCAGTGCATTTCTGCTACAAAAGCACTAGTCGGTAGTCCGAGGATGCTTGATCAGTTTAACTAACTAGCTCGCTAGCTAGTTGACCGTGCTTTCAAATTCAGGCTTCTGTCTGAGCTGACCGTCTAGCGTATCTAGCCAACGTTAGCTAACGTCACATTATTGAGAAGAGTTGGCTAACATCCCCTCTTCCGATTTAAAAAGTTAGCTTAGAAACAATACATATACGTCAATTGTTCATCGTATTTTTATTTCTGATTGTATAAATAACTGCCACCGCGCAACCTGATCACCCTGATCACCATACACATTGCAGTGGTCTATCATTCGTCAGCCCGTGAGTCAAGCAAGTGAGCGAAGAAGTTTACCGAATGATTAATGAGCGGCCAGTAAGACAACACCACGCGCAGAATAAAATGATGGCCAATTATTTCGGAATGGGAATCTGAGCTGATCTTGACCCTTGTCCTGACCCAAGTAGGCAACACAGTAACAAGCCACTACCACACAGCAGAACGTGTAGGAACGAACACAGAATGACCTTGTTATGAACTTTGGTCCAGTTATGATAATGCACAATGCACTGTGGCTTTGTTTGGAATATAATCGACTATCAAAGAGTATGGGTACCACTAAGTTTCTGTTCTCTAATGGGGATAGCCTTTTCCAGACTTGCACAGTCATCAAAAGCTTTTTGTCCAAACCCTGGTTGTACAATCTGCGGTCATCTGCCATCTCTAGGATAAAATCAAAGCATATTGTACATTTAAAAAATATATGATTTGTGTTTGAAAATTAAGTGTACCCTACTGATACCATAATACTCCAAACAGTAGCTTTTTAAGGGGTTTTGGGTCAACTTTGTGCCTTGACCACCAGCTTAGAATGTAGGATAGCATGATCAAAAAACAGGCCTGACTGTGTTGGTTGGCTTGTGTGTGAGCTTGTGCCAGGCTTGATACACACTGGCTACATTGTTTACGAAAGACAATGAAAATAGAGCCAGGCTTGTGTTCTACAGAGGCTAGGCAAATCAGATCCGCCAATGCTTGTTACTGCCTCTTTTACTAACTATGAGCAAAACTGTGCCTGTGAAATGACAACCATTCAACCGCCATTTGTGTCCTGTCGAGTCCCAGATAGGGCCTACATGGCCTATACCATGAGATGACACAGAGACAGAAATGCATGTTTGGCGACCATGGCTTAATCATTTCCATGGTCTATTTTCCCTTAAACATTACAACAGTGACCTCATTGGCGACCACACTGGATGCCTCAGTTTAACTCGTCGGCTCAGCATAACAAATCAGTCCCACTGGCAGATTGATGATACCAGGGGAGGGAGAGAGAGAGAGAGAGAGATGCTAGGCTAGGTCCTGTTCCTGGTTCTGTTGAGTGCTCTACCAGAGGCCTGTGTAACATGATCCTCTGCTGTGATTGCGTGCCTTTTTCCCTGTCATGATATATCCGATTTGGTTGAGACACAGTCCACATAGAGCCCACTGGATGCTCAGTGTCTGCTTGCCTGTAATAGGCCAGCGTAGTAAGGGCTAGACTAGGCCTGAAGTAGGCTGTGATGGCCTAAATGCGCTCCTCTCTTGACTGAGGTCAGCTGGCCTATTGTTTTGTATTAGTTTAGCTTTTCTAGGACAGCACTTGTAGTGTTCCAGTGGCAGCGGGGCTTTGGTCATATGTAAGGGTGAGCTCCCATGGACCTTCAGAGTCAAACGTGGACGTGAGAAACGTGTTCGTGCTGATTGAGATACGTGGCTGTCTGTTTGGACGTTGTGACTTTAGGTGTTTAGGTCGCACACTTGCATCCGCTAATAACCAGTCTGGTTTAGGACAGTATGTCAGGCAGGGACCGAGAAACAAAAATACCATTCAGATATTGCAAAAACAAGATGGAGAGGCTGGCTAAGGAGAAACTGGAGACAGAGATGGTTTCTGATGCCAGAGAAATGGGTGGGTGGATGGGGGGGTGTTATGACTGTTCAGTGATGGCTAAATCTAACAAAATAACCCCGCTGGGTGGGAGGCAGTCGCATCATGCCTGGGGATGGAGAGAATAAAAGGGAAGGGAAGGGGGGGGGGGGGGGATCTGGGGACGTTCATTATGGTTTCCCCTGCATTAGTAGCGCTAGCCGAGGCAGTGTGACATGTACCAACACGGTGTCTCCTCCATGCCCTGCCTTAGACAGGCTGACCACTGTTTCATTTGTGTCGTTCTTCAGCAGTCGTTGATGGACCATCCCTGTGAAAAGGCGGGGCTAGAATGGGACAGAGCACCTCCGAACAAGAGGTCCAAGAAGATAGCCCAGAGGTTTGTAAGCCGCACGCACGCACGCACGCACGCACGCACGCACGCACGCACGCACGCACGCACGCGAGCGAGCTTGTCTCTTTCTTCAATTCACTTGTTTTGTGTGGGGGTGTGCGTTTTTGTTTGCACAGACCCTCTTTTTCCTCTTGGGCCCTCATTAATACTGCTACTGATATTATACCCTAGCTGACCAACAAGGCTAGCAAGCAGAGCCCTCGGTGGCCTTGACCTATCACCACAGAGGCAATCATTGGGCACTCTCCATTTAGCTTTTTATTGCTATCACAGACTGGCCAACATGCTAATCTTGAGTAAATCATCTTTACATTCCTTGAATGAGTCACGGGGTCTAGCCTTGATCAGGAGAAGATTAAGCTTGATTCCATTTTGTTGGACTTAAGATAAGGTTCAAATTGATTAGGAAAGAGAGTTTGCCTCAGCTTGTTTTCCTCATTGGTAATGTTAATGGATTGACAAACGTGATTTTCATCAGCATTATTTCTCTCGTCCTTGCTCTTTCTCGAGCTGTCTTAACGTCATGGACTATATATAAAGTTTCCTGTGTGCCGTCATGTAGACAGCATACTTACTGTGGCTAATTGCTGTTCTGGCCTAACATACTCTACCCAGCGCAACATCCACCAAACAGGGGGAGCCAATTACTATCATTAGAAGCCTCTAGGCCTCTGTCTCTTTCCACTGTGAGTTTGGATTGGGGAACATGCTGAGAGGGGCCCACGCCAAGGGACAATTGGCAGCTCAATCCACCACAATGATAACCTTAATGCTGCTTGTTTAGTTGCATAATGTGTGCAAGAGTAGAGGGGGGGGAAGTTTGAGAAAGAGACATTGTGAAACGGCATGATCCGCGTAGTGTACGGTGTTTTTTTGTTTTTGAAGGAGACTGGGGTTAGGTCTGAGAGATGTGTAAATAGACAGACACAAAGTCGAATGAGGTCGGAGAGAGAAGCAGAAGAAGGAGAGGCACCACTTAAAATAAAATAAAATAAATGACTCCAGTGACAGCGGCAATGCATTCCTACCTCCAGGGCAAATACCTTGTGCCCACCCTCTGTTCCACTCGGCTGCACTTGGTTCCCAGTACCGGCCACTTCAAAGCTAGCCAGTTGGGACAATGCTGTACGATCATGTGTGTAACGATGTGTTGGCGTCATGCCAAGAGGCTTTGTGGCGGTGTTCTCCTGGAAGTGTTTGACCAGGCCAATGGATGACGCGCGTGTTTATGTGTTGGCCTTCAGGAGGCGTTCAGTAACATCAAGACCTTTGTGGAGGAGGAGCTCCACACGAGTATGGTGAGTAGTGGCTGTGGGCCGTGTTTTGGCTTCATCGCGCCGTGATCCAAAGTGCCACAGCGCTCCAATCCTCTTTCCTTTCTTGACTTTCCTCTCTCCAGATGGTGGGGATGGTGATTGGCGCGGGCATCGCCATCGTCCTCATCGCCATCCTCATCTTCTTTGTCCTGCGGCGGATCCAGCTCCGAAGTCAGTAGCTTCTTTTTGAGGCGTTGAGTCAAAACATTGATATCATGATGCACCCGTACTATACTATATTATATCTCATGTTTATTTGATTTAACTTTTGTTTCACAGATTTGGAAGCTCAAGAAGCCCCTAAATACCGCTTCCGTAAGAGGGACAAAGTCCTTTTCTACGGCCGTAAAATCATGCGCAAGGTGAATGGCCTGCTGTGAATGCCGCTGTGAGTTTCTGGCCCGTATGGCTGTGGAGCGCCGTGTTCTCACCCCTCTACCTCTGTGCCTGTCCCCAGGTGTCCCAGTCCACCTCCTCTCTGGTGGGCACTGCAACCTCCTCCCGCCCTCGCCTCAAAAAGAAGCAGAAAATGCTCAACATTGCCAAAAAGTAGGCTATGATTCAATGTCAATGTTTTACTGTGTATAACTGGATTATTGTTTGTTTTTTCCTGAAGTCTCTGTTTTACTACTCCTGCGGTCCTCCCCCTCTTTACTGTGTGGCGTGTAGGATCCTGCGCTTCAAGAAGGAGGTGCCCATCCTGCAGGCCAAGGAGCCCCCGCCCTCTGTGCTGGAGGCAGACCTCACAGAGTTTGACGTGGCCAACTCCCACCTGCCCTCTGAGGTGCTTTACATGCTGAAGAACGTGCGGTACGTTGGCTCTTTTATGTGTGTGTGTGTGTGTGTGTGTGTGTGTGTGTGTGTGTGTGTGTGTGTGCTTGAAAGACTCAAACAAAACATAAAGGAATCCGTTTAGCCCTTAACTCTGAAGTTACGGTTTGAGTGTGTATTTTAATGCCCTACTCTTCCTTTACGGACATAGGGTCCTGGGCCACTTTGAGAAGCCCCTGTTCCTGGAGCTTTGTAAGCACATGGTGTTCCTGCAGTTCCAGCAGGGAGAGTATGTCTTCAGGCCTGGGCAACCAGACAGCAGCATCTACGTCGTTCAGGACGGAAAACTGGAATTGTGCCTTACTGGAATGGTGTGGGCCTTGGTTGTTTGCTTGTGTGTGTTTGTGTATATGTCTGCATGTCTGTGTCGTGGATCCAATCTGCATGCTTCATGGTCAAAAGAATATATGTGTTTGTGTAAACAAACAATAATAAAAGGCTTAGTTGTTTTCTAATTAGCTGCTTTTCAGGACATTAACAAACAATTAGCCACTAATTAGTGGCTTTCAGTGTTTGACTCAGATAATCTCATTAGGAATTTATTGGAATATGGAGTAAATGTCAAAGTTTGTTTACTAAAGGACAAACAAGGTAAATCAACTTCCTTCATTTGGAAGGATGGCTCTTACTTTGCTAGTGTAGATACTTTTTTTAACACCCAAAACATCTTTAAACAATTATCTAAACATACAAAATAAGTGAGTCGTAAAAAACTGCTTTGTTTGCTTTGTTGGTAAGGATGGCAAGGATGGCGTGGTGAAAGAGGTCTACCCTGGGGACAGCGTGCACAGTCTGCTCAGCATCCTGGATGTCATCACAGTAAGACACAGACACTTTCCTTGCATCACTTCCTTATTCAGCCACAGGCAGCCACAAGATCACGTGCCTCTCAGATCCTGAACGCAACGTTGCACCTTATCGGGTTGACTTAAGATCACGTTCTAGAAGAAGTGCAATGTTCAAGATAAATTGTATGGCTACATTTTATCTTTTAAATCATGTGTTGCCTATTACTATACCCTACATATTGCACTATTGATTTACAAAAAGGGACATCAAATATTATTTGTGTTTATGATTTATTAAAAAGTGTGTGTGTGTGCGTGCAGGGCCACCAGAAGCCATACAGGACGGTGTCTGCCCGGGCGGCAGAAGTGTCCACTGTTTTGCGACTACCTGTTGAGGCCTTCCTCTCCATTTTTGAGAAATACCCTGAGAGCCTGGTGCGAGTGGTACAGGTAAGCTGTGTGTGGATGTGGTTTGCTTTCCCTGCTCTAGTTAAAGGCACTACTAAAGCATTGCTTTGGATCAAATTGTCTGCACAGTGACTAAAGTGATGTAAAGCAGTAAATTTAATACTCAAGTTGCCAATTACCATGAAGATTTGCGTGTCTGTTCTATTCAGATCATCATGGTCCGTCTCCAAAGAGTCACAGTCCTGGCCCTGCACAACTACCTAGGGCTTACCAACGAGCTCTTCAGCCATGTTAGTACTTGCACACACACACACACACACACACCCTTTTCAGTCATACAACCACGATCACACAAAATGCCACAAGCACAAGGCACCCTCCCAACTAGTCCCTGTTCAGTGAGTGAACTCGTCAGGAATATTTCTTCGTGGTCTCAGTCCACATACTGTTTCAATTGGGGCTGAATGGATCGATACTGATTTGTATGCCTCTGCGTTTCCTCCACTCCCTTTCCCAATCACACCAAAACCCACGTTCACACACTGTCCCAGGAGATGCAGCCCCTGCGCCTGCCTCCCCTGTCCCCGCACCCAACCCGGACTAGCCCCGTCCGCCATGGCAAGCGTTTCGGCAGCCTGACGGTCACAGAAGAACACCGGGAGGCGGCTGTGAAGGAAGCAGCAGGTTAGCAAGTGTCAGGAATGAACTCATATTACGGTGGGGCGGATCAGCTTGCCCTAACCTTTTCACTGCTGGAAAAGGTTATGTCGGACATGTTTTTCCCCTGTTATTCTGGGTGTTGGAGCTGATCGTTCTGCGTCGACTTAACCCTGTGGCCTCATCTGTTTGTCTGCAGCAGGGGATCATGGGAGGGAAGGCGGCACGGTGCCCACCCTCAGCAGGACCATCTCCATGCCTGTGGACATAGCAGGTGAGACATCTGGGGCATGCACGCGTTACATTGGGACATCTCTGGCGCGCATGCGTTACAGTGGGACGCAGTGTGGGGGTCGGCTGTGTTTGACCTGCCGTGGCTTGGGTTAGCATTGTGAAGTGTGATTCTTGTGTGTTCAGGCATGCAGAAAGGCCTGCGGTCCGACTTTGACATGGCCTACGAGAGGGGTCGCATCTCCGTGTCCGCAGAGGAGGGCACCACCCCGCCCAACGTCGCACGGGTTAGTCTGACTGGACCTGCATCCATGTCTGAAGTGTTTCAGTTATTTAAGTCACGCCTTTTAGAAATGCACGGGGGGGGGTCAGCAGTGTCCATTTTGTTTTCCGGTGTCCCAGGACCAGCGGGAGCGGAAGGTGACCGTGGAGGAGGCGCCGTCGGGGGTCTACCTGTACCCCGAGGAGGACCCGGGGATGGACAGCATGTACGGGCCGCTCCCCGGCCGCCCCAGCGCCGCCCTGTTCGAGGAGGCCCGCAAAGAGATTCTCAAACTCATGAGGATCGAGGTGGGCCCTCCGTGTAGCAAGACACACCCGTTCCATTCAGTTTACAGGCTTACTTTACTACACTCTTATGTGAGACAGCCAGTACCAAACGCTCCTTTTGATTGAGTTGGTATAAACACTGTTCTTATAAGGAACAGCGACAAACCCAACCGGAGCAGTGCCATCCAAACTGAGTTTAAGATGAGGGATAGGCTCTCCCGTGTTTCCTGATGAAATTAACTGCGTCTGGATTCGGGCACAGAATAGTAACACATATGTCAAAATGAAGTCAGTGAGTGTTTCTTCTCATCCGGTGAAGAGGGTCACGGCGCGTCTAGGCCCGTGTGTATCCTGTGACATGGTTCGACATGCCTCCTTCCACACCCTTCGCCTGCACAGGCCGAGATGCCGTGTCACGGCACGGCGAGCGTGTGTCGTCACAGACGTTCTTTCCTGAAGCGGGTCTCCCTCTGTTTCTCTGTCCACCCAGGACCCGGCCCTGCTGAACGGTAGAGTGACCCTGCACCACGCCAAGGCCGGCGCCGTGCTAGCCAGACAGGGGGACCAGGTACGGAAGCCTAGGCCCGCTGGAAACCCCCACACACCACGTATACCCTTTGGGTTTACTAAACCTCCAGGGTGGACATCGGCCTAATATTATTGTTATTTATGTTATTATTATATGTTATTTACCAGTCTGGACTCCCCCCCCCCCCCCCCCCCTGCCCTCTCTCTCTCTCATCTCTCTCTGTGTCTCCTCCCAGGACGTGAGCCTGCACTTTGTCCTGTCCGGCTGCCTCCACGTCTACCAGCGGATGATCGACAAGCAGGAGGCCGTGTGCCTGTTCGTCACCCAGCCGGGGGAGATGGTGGGCCAGCTGGCCGTGCTCACTGGAGAGCCCCTCATCTTCACCATCAAGGCCGTGAGGGACTGCACCTTCCTCAAGATCTCCAAGTCGGACTTCTACGAGTGAGTGCAACCCCCCCCTCCCTCTCTCCTCCCAGCGCCGGGCCAAATGTCAACAGCAAGCTGCCGCCTGCGAAGGGGCAGCAGTAGACCGTATCCATAGCAGGCTCTTAGGATCTGTTTACAGAAGTCGTGCACATTTTCTGGTCCGCGTTGACAATACTGCCGCATTCCACTGCTGACCTTGTGTTGCCTGCTGCCCCCTGCAGGATCATGAGGGAACAGCCCAGTGTGGTTCTGAGTGCCGCCCACACGGTTGCCATCCGGATGTCCCCCTTCGTCAGACAGATGGACTTTGCCATCGACTGGATGGCTGTGGAGGCGGGTAGAGCCCTCTACAGGTAAAGTGCTGCAATACAAGCAGCAAAGACAAACGTGTCAGTGAATTTGCATCCCGTAGTGCCAAAATTTGCTTAAAATGATTCTTGCTATCGAGTAAAAAAAAAAAAAAATTTAAACTGTAAGAGCTTTTTAAACTGATAAATCCATTAACTGAACTTCCTCGACTGCTTGTCCCTCCCACCCGCAGGCAGGACGACCAATCGGACTCTACCTACATCGTTCTGAACGGCCGCCTCCGCTCGGTCATCCGCAAAGCCAACGGCAAGAAGGAGTTGGTGGGGGAGTACGGTCGAGGAGACCTCATCGGCGTGGTGAGCGCACGGGCCCGTGTTCTTCACGCGAGTGCGGGGACGTGGAAACAAAACCACCAGCATGCACCCTGTCCGCGCCCTGAAACAAATCGCCACAAAAACAACAACAACCACCGCGCCTCCCTGTGTCTTTCTCCCTGCAGGTGGAGGCTCTGACCAGAACGCCGCGGGCCACCACCGTGCACGCCGTGCGCGACACCGAGCTGGTCAAGCTGCCCGAGGGGACGCTCAACAACATCAAGAGGAGGTACCCCCAGGTGGTGACCCGCTTAATCCACCTGTTGGGACAGAAGATTTTGGGGAACCTTCAGCAGGCCAGAGGGCCCTTCTCAGGTGAGCAGGCACGGCCCCTGTGCCCGCCCTCCGCCCCCAGCGTCTGTCCGATGCGGACACCGTTCCCCCGCTCCCTCTTCCTCCTGTGTCTCGTATGAGGCTCCCGTCTCCCCCTCCTTTCCAAAGTTCCCACCAGCGCGTTGAATGTTAGGCCTTATGTACGAGACGCTGTCCCGAGTTAACATGACATGGCGAATGCACACCCACACACGTGGTCTGACTTGCCCCGCCTTCCCTTGTGGTCCAGGTTCGGCCCTCGGCCTGTCGAGCGTGGCGTCCAGCCCCGACGTCACCAACCCGGCCAGCAACCTGTCCACCGTGGCCGTGCTGCCCATCTGCGACGACGTGCCAATCAACGCCTTCAACCTGGAGCTCAGCCACGCCCTCAGCGCCATCGGTAGGTCCGCCGGGCTGTCAGTCAAAAACAAAAGCCCTACTTTGTTCCTGCAAAGTTCTGTGTAGGATTCGGGTAAAGCTGGGCGGCATACTAAAGTGACGCGTGCTTTTAGGGCCTACTCTGCTGCTTACCAGTGACATCATCAGAGAGAGACTGGGGGCGTCTGCTCTGGACAGGTCAGACATCAAACCATAAAAAGACACCTCTCAGCTTTCATCCAGCTTCTCAACTTCAATTCAAACGTCAAGTCAATGTAATGGGGGATCTGACGGCGTTTGTCTGTCACACAGTATCCACGAGTACCGTCTGTCCGGCTGGCTGGCCCAGCAGGAGGACATCAACCGCATCGTCCTGTACCAGACAGACAGCAGCATGACCCCCTGGACGCAGCGCTGCATCCGCCAGGCCGACTGCATCCTCATCGTGGGCCTGGGGGACCAGGAGCCCGCCCTGGGACAGGTCAGACGCCAGCCCAATGACCTGCCGACAAGCGCATCTCTTTGGTTTTTTTATTTGTCAGATGTCCAGGGAAAGGGATACGGTCGCTATGATGGCAGACGATGTTCACCTGACCGGCGTCTCTTCCCTTCCATCCCTCCTCCTTTCTCAACCAGAGGAACCCTCAAGTTGGCTTTCCCTTTTTTTTCCCAGCTCTAATTTGTAGAAAGTCAACGAGAGGAGATTAGTTATAAATCGTTCCAAGGATTCATTGACTCCCTCTCTCAATCGCCCACCCATCGCCCCTCTCTTCGTCGCTCCGTCTAACCCCTCACCCCTCCTCTTTGTTCCCCTGCGCTGACCTCTCACCCTCCCCCCCCTCTCTTTCTCGGTGTAGCTGGAGCAGATGCTGGAGAACACGGCGGTGCGGGCCCTGAAGCAGCTGGTGCTGCTGCACAAAGAGGACGGCCATGGGCCCTCGCGGACCGTGGAGTGGCTCAACATGCGCAGCTGGTGCTCGGGACACCTGCACCTCCGCTGCCCCCGCCGGGTCTTCTCCCGACGCAGCCCCTCCAAACTGGTAGGCCCCTGGGGTCCGTTCAGGGTCCACCTCACTGCTCTGCGCCGGAAATAATGACTTGAGGGACTCGTCCATGTTGGACTGATCCGTATGTGTGTGTGTGTGTCTGCAGAGAGAGGTGTACGAGAAGGTGTTTGAGAAGACGGCAGACCGCCACAGTGATTTCTCTCGCCTGGCTCGGGTCCTGACTGGCAACAGCATTGCCCTGGTACTAGGAGGAGGAGGCGCCAGGTGGGTGGAGCGCCCGCCGTCTGTATCACTCATTGCCTCTCTGAATGGTTTCCCATAGAGACCATAGACAATGTCCCCACCTGGTGTGTCCTCTAGGGCAGAGGTTCTCAACCTGGGGGTCGCCAGATAATAATTTTTGTTTTTTTGTTTTTAGATTCTACTCGATTTTATTGAGTGTGTGAGAGAGGTTCTGTTAGCCGACAATAACCGGCTTTTCAAAAGCAAATATGTCCAAGAGAGAAAAAAACTTTCCAAAACCATACATTTTAAAATAGCAAAGATATCTTTATTTATTCCTGTTTCCAGTGTGCCTGCTGAAAGGGGATTCTCTATTAAAACAGACTGCAGCCTGATCACGGCTTCTGGAGGGCAAAGTAACGAGGCTGATGCGCATCGCAACTCCAATGACTTGGACAGCTTTCATTTTCAAAAGGCAGCGGGCGGCTCACTTCGAGCATGTAAAGGCCCGGATGCAAGTGATTGTAAATTAAAATAGGACATATTGTGTCCCAAAACTACATTTCAAATAAAAAGTAGCCTATATCTAGACTTTTGTGTGAGTCAGCGCTAACAAATAGGCACCGTCTTGTCTTCCTTCTGTCTCTCTTTCACTCACGCACGCGCGCACGTAAAGTGTTTTTAAAGAAATACTTCTTTAAAAAAAAAAACATTGGTGGGTAGAAACATTCGGGGTGAAAGCCCCTGATGAATGACCTATATTGCGCCATGCCGGGACCACTGAACGCACTCAAACGCACTTAATGACGACGGCCGGTAAATTTATCAAAAGTGGTCAATTTGAAGGTAGCCGGCGCCGGTGTCTGACGGCAAACGGAAACACTGGTGTGAGAGTCAAAGTGCGCCTGCACTGGAGTTTAGATTGGACACACACACAAACAAAAATAATTTTGCTTGTGGCCGATTAGTTGGTATATAACTACTAGCTATCACATGGAACGACTATGGAGAGATGGCTTATAAGGGTTAGCAGAGCTGCCAACTCTCGCTTTGAGAGTCACGCAAAGGACCTTCTTCACGCTGTCACTCCACACCGCATATTTCTCACGCATTCACACATTTGCTTACTTTTGAGGAGGGGGGCGGGGGGTCGTGAACACCAACCTAATTGTTCTAGGGGGTTGCGACTCAAAAAGGTTGAGAACCACTGCTCTAGGGGAGGTGATGTCTGCTTGTGTGTACATGTTTTGTGATACTGGCATGATGGTGATTGGTGGCTCCCCCTGTCACTCGTGCAGAGGCTGCTCCCACGTGGGCGTGATCAAGGCCATGGAGGAGGCGGGGATTCCCATCGACATAGTGGGGGGGACGTCCATTGGCTCCTTCATCGGAGCGCTGTACGCCGAGGAGAGGAGCGCCGTGCGAACCAAGCAGAGGGCGCGGGAGTGGTCCAAGGTAAGCTCCCCTTGCAACCCGTCCCTGCATGCTGCGCGCAGCCCGCCAGCCTTTCTGTATACGCTGGATGTGTCCTGTCCTATCCCATCTCCTGGATGTTGTCTACCACTGTGTCTCTCGCCCCGTTTCATTTTCTCTCCCGCCTTTCTCGCAGGCAATGAACTCTGTGTTCAAAACCGTCCTGGATCTGACCTATCCCATCACCTCCATGTTCTCCGGCTCCGCCTTCAACACCAGCATCTCTAAAGTCTTCCACGACAAACAAGCTGAGGTGAGGGTTGCGGTGCCGATCCACACATGCTGTGGCACCCTGGGCTTTAGAGGATTTGGGCTGTTCAGCGTACCCACGTTTAGAGCTTTCTATGAAATGGCTCATTGTTATCCAATGTTATAATGCAATGTGCCTGGTTTCGAGTGGGGCTTGACCCGAGATATGTGGCATAGGTGAGAACAGCATCATACATTTGGACTTAACGGAGACTTTATCGTGTGTGTGTGTGTGTGTGTGTGTGTGTGTGTGTGTGTGTGTGTGTGTGTGTGTGTGTGTGTGTGTGTGTGTGTGTGTGTGTGTGTGTGTTCTGTATATCCCCAGGACCTGTGGCTGCCCTACTTCAACGTCACCACAGACATCACAGCCTCAGCCATGCGCGTGCACCAGGACGGTGAGTGACAGCAGAGCTGGCCATGCGTGGGCTACTCCCCGCCCTCCTCCGCTCTGTCGCTGGTTCTCATTGGATGGCGCTCGCTTCTAAGTTCATTTTAAAGCTTAGGTGAAAGTTTGGCTGTGACAGGTCGTAGCCGAGTGCGTCAGATGTTCAGTGTAAGAATGGGACCTTAGTTGGGGGTAGGATCGATAGTGGAGTGTAAGGATCCGCGTCAGTCTGTCAGCCAGCCACACACACACACACACTCAGGCCAACTGCCTTCCTATTTAACACACATCACAGCTACATTCTCTTCTGATGACTGAGAACTAATGTGTGAAATTGGCATGGTCTTGGAATTGCTTTTGATGTAATGAAGGTTTTAGCCAAATTGCATTTTCTGACAAGTTTCTAAGTAAGCCTGTTGGGTGATTACAGTATTAAAATGCAGGCCTGACTGTAAATGTTTTTACCTTATTACTGTTAATATCACATTTTAAATATTGTATTATTTTACATGCAACAACACTATTGGAAGGATTTCTTGTCACACTCTCAGAAAAACGTTATAGGCAATTGCACACGTTACATTTATTGTAGGGCTGTCCAAAAAGATCAGTCTGTGCATCTTTGCATGCAGTCCCTTGGCTTCACAGAATACCGAGGCTCTATGGGGTGACCACGTGCTTGTGTTATCTTTTTTCTTTTGACTGTTGAGCACTGACGTGTGTGTGTGTGTGTGTGTGTGACTGAATGGGAAATGCAGTGTCACTAACTGTAGATACAGTAGCATAAATCCAAGCTGATGTTTTCTCAGGCACCAACTCTCAGATCCCGTATGGGTTTCAGAAATTTTGAATAGTCCTTCAACGATTTGCATGATAATACACACAGGCTGCGTCTGCTGTTATGGATCAAACCTAGTGTAAACAATTATCTTTGTATTGTGAACGTGCCTTTTTGGAGCTGAGCCTGTGGATTCTGGGAGTTGGTGTGCGTGGATGTGGGGTCTCCCTTACGAAGCTCTGTATGCATTTGCTTGCACCTCGGCATGTGTGTACTAACTGCTGGAGCAACGTTTCACCTTTTTTCTCCTTCATCCCTTGTTCTCTTTCATCCTCTCGAGGGCCTTGGCCCTTCAACCCTCTTTCTTTCTTTTTTCTTTCTTTCTTTGTTGCTTTCTTTCGAACTTTTTTTTGTGTGTCAACGCTCGAGAAAGCTTAAGCGTAGCTCTTCGGTGATTATCCATTGACAACCCCTTCCACTTTATTATTTTGTCTGACGTGTCTAGAGAAGATGTCGGACCGTGTGCTAGTTGGTGTCCTCTAATGTCTTAACCTAGCGGGGGAGTAGGCCACTAGGGTTCGCTGTAGGCTCCCCTTAGAGCTGTAGTGACCTCTCTACCACCTTCCCAGAACTTTGTCAACCAGTAGGATCCAAAACACTCCCCCCCTGTCCGTCCCTCCCCCCCCCCCACCCACCCACCCTCCCTTAGCGCCCTAATGCCCCTCCCTTTGCTGCTACTCTGGCCCCTCTCCTTTCTCTCGCTTCCTGCTCTTGTCATGTAGACCTCCTTCACATTGTCACCACGTTGACTCTGCCTTTACTGTAGGGCTGTTGATGAGCGGTGATAGTTTTGTTTCTCATTGTGGGCAATTTCGAGAAGTCCAATTGAGTACAGAGATTTTATGTTTTATTTGAACAGATATTTTGTCTTGGGTCTCATTGGGTACACTGGTTAATCAGATAATAAATCAACAGAATACACTTTTTATTATGTAATTCCTCGGTAACTTATCCTCCAGGATATTGTGCCCATGAATTACAAGAGCTACGTCTGTATGTCAAACGCATATCTTCCTGTTAAATAATCTCCCAATGGCCTTAGTGTGTCTACCGTCTCTTTACTCTCCACTCTCTATCGCTCTGTGTCCCTTTCACTACGTGTGGGACACGCGATATCTCTTCTAACAGCAATGGTTTGTGTCTGTCCCCCCCCCCCCCCCCCCCGTTCTGACCTAATGTAGATCTAACCAAACTAATTCTAATTCAGACACTCAAAACATCAAACATACAGCCGGTCGTAGCCTAGGAAACCAGTATGAAGTCACAGGCAGACATTGTTTTGTTTTTTTAACTATCTGTGTCAAGGTTTCTGTGTTTCTAAGTCAAGGAAGTCAAGTCAATGATACAAGATTAAGCTAGTAATTCTAATCATTCAGGTAGATGGCCAGTAGGGTTATAGGTGTTGTTCTTGTTCTTGTTCTTGTTCTTGTACCAAATGTTGCTGCTGTGTCTGTGACCCTTGGATTTTTCCGACATTACAAGTATACCAAATTCAGATTGTGCAATGTGCTTTAGCAATGTTGCCCATTTTTGATAAATTTTCCTGTCAATCTCTTGCTCTTTCGCTCTCTCGCTCTCTCTTTATACGTCTCTCTCTCTCTCTCTCTCTGTCTTTATCTGTATCTCTTTCTCCCGCTCTGTGTTCTCTCTTGATCCCCCCCCTCCCTCCCTCCCTCTGATGTGGAGGCTGTCCATGTTTGATGTGTTCCTCCTTTTCCATCTCCATTTCCAAACAGGCTGTGTCTGGCGCTATGTTAGAGCCAGCGCCTCCTACACCCCCTATTTACCTCCCCTCTGCGACCCCAAGGATGGCCACTTGCTTGTGGATGGTTGCTATGTTAACAATGTCCCAGGTCAGAGTTCAAGTCCCCTTCCCACCGACCCTCTCTATCTAGAATAACCACTCGGCTTCCCTTCCCCCTCCCCCACCTCAACTCCCGTTTCGCAGCCCCCCCCCCCCCCTCCTAACCCACCCCACCCTGACCAGTCGGACATTGGGAACCCATGGTTTGGAAGGAAAGGGTTAGAGAAAACACAATGTCCAAAACATCTTATACTTAAACGGCCTGCAGTTAATTTCCTCATCTGAATTGGCTTCATGCGGTGGTTAACGTCGCACACCCTTGCACAATGCCAGGACGACTCCTTTCCCCTGCCTACTGATGGCCTGTCAGGGTCTTGTTCGTGCGGACGCCATGTTTCAGAGAGATGGTTGTGGTTGCTTAGGCTGCGTTGGTCCTCTTTATCATCCCCCAAGGCGCTGCAAATGGCTGCACGCTCTTTTGTTCTTTGTGCACACCTTCACTTGCTTTTTTTCTCTGAAGTATCACAAGCTTTCAAATATTTGCCTACGCTTGATGCCTTCTCAGTTTTTCTGAGCTTGGGTTTTTGTCACTGGGGCAATACAGTGGAGCGTGGCATGAAAGGCAGGTGGGTTTTGGCCGTTACTATAGCATAACTGTTACGGGGAGGTTAGTTTTGCTCTCATTAAAGTGTCAAATTGAGTGTTTGAGGTTGAAGCAAGGAGCTGATATTATTGTGAGTAGAAGCAAGCAGCTGATGTTTTTGTGAGTTGAAGGAATTTGCTGTAGTAGTTGTAGGTAGAGGAGGTTTTTTCTGGTTAGTATTGGCCAAGGTGTAACCTTCATCGCTTCATCTGTATCTGTTTATTTGTCGTGGGTTGCCGTCAGTCTCTTTCAATGTTTTTTTTTTTGTTTGTTTTTTTTGTCGACTTTTCCGAGGCTTGGTCATGTCCAGCCATGTCTCCTACAGGCCATGTTATGTGATGCTCCTTGATCTCCTTCCCCTGGCTTTGCTTGTCTTCCACCTGCATGCCCAGTATATGTGTGCATCTATATATTTGACTTGAATATACATGTATGGATGCCATTTTATTTGACCTTTCCCTTGTTTTTGCTGAGTGACAGAATGTGAAAGTCTTCTGGATTCTACTGTTGCCCTTATCATTCACATCATTCATTTATGTTGTGCTCGAACAAGCTTGGTTCCTTAAAACAAAACTATTTCTTTATTTTTTTTTAAAACCATTCGTTATGCGGCCAAATTGGACCATCTCGTAAGGTTCTGCAAAGCGATAATTGCTAGCGAAACCTTCACATTCACACACCAGAAAGGTCTGCTGTACACTTGGTGTCCTCTCGCCCGCCCCCCCCTCTCAAACCTCCACGCACAGTTGCAGCCACCCCTTTTCTCGGGTGGCGCTCCTTCTCCTTCCAACCCATGCAGCACCCAGCCTGCTCCCGCCCTCTGCTGGTCCCGAAGGGTACCACAAGGAAACGGGACCGCTCCGGGGCGGGACTAGCTGGTTGACATGTTCCTGATATGTTCACTGTGACGGACTCTGATCTCCAAACAGGGCCACAACCTCCACCACTACTCCTGGCGCGTCGTGAACTGCTTATGAAAAAAAAAGAAAACACGACATTTTGGTTTGAATTTGGTCTTCTATGAGTAATGCAAGCCGACCTGGCTCTTGGAGAGCGAAGTGTTCCGGTTGAGACACGGTTTGGGGATCAGAACCGCCTCGGTACCCTGGGTTACCCCCACCTCCACTTCCTTCCCTTTGTACACGGGCTATCCCACCCGTCTCTGTGTACCAGGTAAGGGGGTCCGGTGGGGGTGGTACAGGGGCTGAGGGGGAACAGAACCACACTCCCAGCCTGTGGAGCGACACGACCTAGGCTTAGCTGCCTCTGTGTTTGGGCTTGTGGTCTGTTCAGTGTCTGCACTAATCTGAGACGATACGGCAACATTATTGAGATGTTATCCCCCTCCCCCCCCTCCTCCTCCTCCTCCTCCCTTCCCGCTCCTCTCGGTGTGCCAGGCTCACTGTGGCGCTATGTGCGGGCGAGCATGACCCTCTCGGGGTACCTGCCGCCCCTCTGCGACCCCAAAGATGGCAACTTACTAATGGACGGTGGCTACATCAACAACCTGCCAGGCAAGTAGAGGTTACACTCCCCCCCCACCCTAACCCCTACCCTAACCTCCCTCCCCTCCCGGAGAGAAGAGGGGGATGGTCCTGGAGCACCTGGGCTGATGGGTTTAAGGTGTCAAAATAAGGGGTGGTTGGGGTAGAGTGGGTCAAAGAGATTAAGAACTCGGGTAAGTACTGCACGAAGCAGTGCGCGTTGATGGCTGGGAGGGGTAGCCAGGGTAGCTAGTTTTTCCCATTTGGCTAGTGGGACCACTTACATTACATTATGGCTAACATGAAAAATAGTTTCTCCATTTGGCTATGCCTGAAAAAAAGTCTAGTAAAGACAGAATATGGACACGTTTTAAGAGCGTTCATTTGTGAAGAAAATGCACCAAATTGATGGTATCCATTGGTGTCCATTTTAATGTCAGATGGGAAAAATTGGCAGGAAAATGTCCATGGCTTCTGATGATTTTCTAAAACGTTACACTGTCCATCTATAGATTGAATCAAGTCAACAGAGAAGGCGTTAATATCAGGTGACTGTTGGGCAGCTTGGTGTTTGGGGTAGAGCAAAAATAAAGGGCTTAGGATCAATCCACTATATGTATGTTCTTGAAAACATATATTTGATTTTCAAGTTAACATAAATAGGCAGCCATTTTGATGATCGCAAGGTGTGATTACAAATGGCTTTAGCTCCAAACACCAGCCTGCCTTGATGTTTTGTGTCTAGTTCAAATGGAAAACATGAGCTGCCCCGGATGTCTCTTTTTAATTTGTTATAGCATATCCATTTCAACAGGATTGCTTGGTATTTGGGGTGGGGAATCTTTCTTCTTTTGAGAAATATTCCACTGTCCTAAACACTGAAGTTTTCATTTAAAAATTTTGGTTAAAAAGCACCCACATTCACAATGCACTTGATTCAGTGCTACTATGTTTGACATGCATGGCATTGAAAAGATTTTGATAATTCTGCGGGGACTATCGTATGGAGTTGTTCCAATGTGTGTCGAGCAAAATATATTGAAGAAATGCAAGCTTAACATGTTTGTTTTTTTTATTGGGCTAAGTGGCCTTATTCCAAACACTTGCTATGGACACATTTGATCAACTCTGTTGGTTTTTCACATTCTGGTTGGGTACTTCTGTGCATCTGGTGCTTGTGGGCTCAACATCACTATATCACCCAACACACCAGAATTCTATTGGGAATAGAACCTTCTAGCAATATACAAGGTTGCCTTTAGTGCGTAAGATAATATCCTAAAATGGCATTCCTAAAAATGTACTAATGTTGATAAAACATTTTTTTTAAAGATTTGTTTATTTCTACTCAAAAATTCCAAGTTTCAGAATCCCATAAATTCGTTAATGAAGCTAAATGTGTTGTCTGTTCTGGTGGTGGGAGTTGGCACACTTCACAGTAGTGTAAATGGATGATGGTAACCCAAAACCTGTATAATGACCCGCGACTGGTTTCCTACCGTCTCTGCTGCCGGACTTTGTGTTCGTTTTTTTGTTTGCGTGGGGGTGTGTTCTGTGTGTGTCGACGTCGCATCCCAAAGCGGACATCGCCAGAAACATGGGTGCCAAGACTGTCATTGCCATTGACGTGGGTAGCCAGGATGAAACGGACCTCTGTAACTATGGCGACTCCCTGTCCGGCTGGTGGTTGCTGTGGAAACGGATCAACCCATGGGCAGAGAAAGTGAAGGTACTACCCTCTGGTGACCATCTCAATTAACATACTTTGGCATTCTTTTCAGACACGTCACCTACCCATATTTAGGTCACGTGCCCTTATGGTATAGGTGTTTGTCAGTCTGTAAGCAGTATGCCCTAAAGTCTTTGGTTATTTAATTAACGCTTAAAGTGCAAAGACTAGTGTGTGTTGTCCAGTAATTTTGCTGGGCTTCACTACATTTTCACCTGCTCCCTCAAGCCACACCCCTGACTCCCCTCCCTGGTGTGGCTAGGTGCCCGACATGGCAGAGATCCAGTCCCGGCTGGCCTACGTATCGTGTGTGCGGCAGCTTGAGGTGGTGAAGAAGAGTGCCTACTGCGAGTACATCCGGCCGCCCATCGACCGCTTCAAGACCATGGACTTTGGCAAGTTTGACGAAATATACGTGAGTCCTTCTTCTATTTCTTTTTTTGTGTTTTTTTTATCCCCCTAGATCTATTTCCAACATGAAAGGTGTACAACGGCAAGTTTGGTGTAAAATCAGTATCTAATTGCGTGTAGTCACGGTGGTGGGTTTCCCTATGTAGCTTCCCTATGTAGTACTGTTCCAGACTAAATGCTCCCCTTTGCTCCATGCCTAGGATGTGGGCTACCAGCACGGCAAGCTGCTGTTCACCGGCTGGGCCCGTGGGGACATCATTGAGAACATGCTGAAAGATCACCGCTCTGCCGACTACAACGACAGCAAAATTATAGACGTGAGGGTTCACCCATTCAGCAGCACATTCATAAAGGCCTGCAGTATACAGTAGTCTATGTGTGCATCCGTGCAGAGGCTGTGTCATGTGAATTCACACCACGTCAACCCCCCCCCGTGTCCTTTCAGTCGTACTCGTGTCCAGGGGCCGACTTCACTGACCTGGCCGAGATCGTGTCTCGTATTGAGCCAGTCCAGAGCTACGTGGCTGCAGAGGGTAAGAGCTTCAATGGGATCCTCGACACTCTTTAACACCACACAGAAACAGCCAGGCCATGCCTTCTTACTGGCGCTGTCCATAATCCTCCCCACAGCTGAAGAGTCTGACTGTCTGACGGAAAACGAGGAGGATGGAATGGACACGGTCAGGGAAGAGCAGGGCGAAGAAGAGGAAGAGGAGGCAGACGAACAGGACGACCTCTCGTCTGGAGAGTGGGGACAGAATGGGGTCTTCCAGACAGTAAGTTCTCGCACGCATGAGCACAGGTCGGGGGCTTTTTTTTACACACTTTGATCAGCAGCTTGAAGGATTCATTGATGTGCGTTGTCCTTTCAGGATGAGGAGAAGTCAGTCCGTCAGCGAAGGAACGCCGCCGGCGACTCCAACAGCTGTGCCGAGTTGTCCGACTGCTGACACAGGGAGGAGGGAGAGACGGGAGAAGAAGCAGAAAAGGAAAGATGGAGGAAAAAGGGCCAAACTCTTAAGTTGTGAAAGATACAGGATGGGTAGCAAAGGTTCACCCTGTGAACGCCTGCAGCTACTAAAAAAAACTGTCTTTTTTGGGGGGAAGCAATTCCCCCCTCTAACCTTTTTGAATTTAACCCCTTGAACTCCCATAAACGTAACATCATACTAGTAGACCCCCCACCGTGACTCCTTCTAAAAGGAGAGGTGGACTGAACCGTGTACCATCCTCCAGCCAGATGTCTCCCTCTGTCCATGCCGCTCCCTGGCCTTCCTGCCCTGTAGCCGGCCCTGCCCTGCCAACTCTGCACAGCCACTGGGAGCTCTTTGACTACCAACCCATGGAACATAACATGAACTCTAGATATGGAACATCCTAGTCTCTTGGCTCTGACTTGAACTGGAAGAGGCTGCCTGCATGCCCTGTCTGTATGTCTCATTATGTATTGTGCTCATTGTTGTCATTGATCCCGAAATATTTCATAATGTCCATGCATTGTGTGTGTGTGTGTGTGTGTGTGTGTGTGTGTGTGTGTGTGTGTGTGTGTGTGTGTGTGTGTGTGTGTGTGTGTGTGTGTGTGTGTGTGTGTGTGTGTGTGTGTGTGTGTGTGTGTGTGTGTGTGTGAGAGAGCAGATGGTGGAAGTGAACAGAAAACTGTAGTAGGCGTGAGATGTAGAATTTGATAGCTAACATTGAACAGCACTGAAGTGCCAGTGTTGAGTGAGAGGATAAATGTAGTAGCTAACTTGAAGTACATGGGGATGACTGAATAGAAAGCCCTATGACTGCTAATGTTTGTATAACTTGTTTCAAAAACGTTTTTTTCGCTTGTGTCTCAAGCAATAAATGAACATGCCTTTTCCATCAGAGTTTGAGAAACAATAGATATAAAGTAACTGTGGTGATATGAAGTTTGCCTGTGAAAGGACTTGTAGAATAGAAATGGCCTCCCTTTCTGTCTAAAGCTTACCTTGAACTTTGCTTGCATGGATCACTTGCAGCACTCTAAAGGCTCACTATTCATTAATGGGATCTAAACGCCAGTAATATGGACTTATTCATTACATCTTGACAGAACTATGTTATGACACACGTTATAATAATCATGTACAATAGACGAAAAGATATGAATGTCAATGCTGTGCTATTGGAACCTATCTAAACCTGAAACGTTCTTCTCTTAAACTCTTCAGAAAACTGAATGGTTTTGCCAATTCTTTGTTTTTTATTTATTGGATTATCACTGGCTTTTTAACATAGATTTTTGTAATGCTGAGCATAAAGAATTCAAATGTAGGTTTGAATGTGCTGTCGAGCTGGGTGGTCTCCTTTCCTTTTCTCTTTAGCTTGGCTTTAGCTATTTTGCACTCATAACGTCTCCAGACTGATTCCTTTGTTGGAAAATCTTTATTTATATTTTGGGGATTTTTTTTTTTATCCACAAAATGCTAATAAAGACTGACAATGTACAAGATGTAATTTTGAATTGTGAAATATGACAATATGCATATGGAATAATAAATTAAATTATGATGCATGTTTTTGACTTGTTTTTTTTTTGGGGGGGGGTTAAGTGCTGGACGTTTTTTTTTAACACCAAGGACATCACAATACAGTAGGGCACATCATACCTCATACAACTGCCTGGACTATGGCTATAGCATCTCCTCTTGAGTACCCTCCTGCATGCTGTTACACAATTTTGATATGTTAAGCCTATATCGTAAAATTAAATCCATTGACCAAAGCTTACAATCTGTATGTGACTTGATATTCATTAACTTTACCTTAATTAATATCAAGTCACAAACATTGTAAGCTTCGGTCACAGGATTTCATTTTACTACATGCTATAAAGAAAACAGTCAAAGGTGTTTCAAAATCCTTCAAGAAATCAATGTTTTGTAGACCAATATATTTTAGTTGTATACCTCTTTTTACAATTCTGTCTAAGGAGAAGATAACAGTGATACCAGTGCTGTGCCTGGTTAGTTTCCCAGACTATATAAACCGTTTCATTAATGTAAATATATATGTATCTATATACATACATTCATACATACAAACAATAGTGCCTGCAGACGAAACGTTTGATAAACTGTAGAGGCGTTAATATTTGGATTGAGTTCAACACATTTCTTGTTTTTTTGTCATATGCCAACAAACACAGAACACCATTACCGCTATCTGGTGGCAATGTGCAATATGCAATTAGGTAATCATCATCAGCCTTCTTACATAATGGAAATATTGAGGGTTATTATTTCCATATACCTATAATATTTATTTGAATGAATATTACGTGACTGGTTGACTATAGCAACGGTAAATAATAGTTTGTCGAGTTATGTTTACGTAATATTTCTAACTAACCACAGCATATAAGGGGAACTGAACATGTGGCTCAAGGTTACCTGCACAAGAGTTAGTTGGATGTGAAATTGGCAGGTGGTATTTGCCCAAAAAAACTATTATCTTTTAAAATATTTAATTTTAAGCAGTTATCAATAAAGTATTCCCAGCTACAGTACAGTAACATCTTCAAAATACATGCTGCTGCATGTTTGATCTTGTTTGGGTAATAATTAATTAACCTCATGGGATTATGTGATAGATCATAATACTTCATAATTTTTCCTGCATGGTCATTTTGTGACTTGTGTCATTATCTGTGACGCCATGAAAAATGCACGAATACCTTTGTCATATTTCATTTGTTAGTTGCTGTGCCTGAGTGTAGAGGGGAGGGCAGTGGGGTGAGAGTTAAACCCTACCATGAGAGGCAAACCACCTGTGCACAATTTTATTTAAGGTGGTGTGTTTCATCCTCGGGCATCAGAGCACTCTCGGCGTCGTCTAGACTCAGAGCTTCTTCTTCTGCATTTCATCCCTGAGAATGGCGCTGTTAGTCTTTCTGTCAGTCTTTGGTCTGGCTCTGATGGGGGCTAAGACCCAGCAGCCAAAACCTTGTGGTAAGTTCTATGCACAGTCTGACCAAAAAGTGGTAGCACTGTTTATTTGGCATGCCTTCATCTGCATTGTGACTGATTGTAGGATAACTTATACCCTCTCTTGTTTTGTCTGCCACACCGTCATTGTCGAAAGAGGGTTGATATGTTGATAGTGCACAATGAACCGAACAACTTATTATCATATTGCTCATTACCATTATCTATTTGAATAGTTGGTAGGGAACTGTTTCGATGTATGCTCGCTTGAAAGTACTAGTAATACCAAGTTGTTTTGAACGTTGAACAAATTTTTTCTTTTTTTTTCTTTTTTTTCTTTCTTTTCCTAAAAACCACCATAGTTGTGCCACCTCTGTTGACTGGAGATTTCTCAATGGTAAATCGAGCTACTTTTAATATTGAAATTTAAAGGCAGTAAGTATCTTATCTTACAACTTCTACAATAATAAACTTTCTGCATTTTTATTTCACTCACCCTTTTTTGTATGTGTTTCTTTGCAAACTTTTTAGGTTGCTAATGACGGAGGTGTAATGTTCAATGGACATATCAGTTATGACTCTCTAGGCCAGAGGATGCGCATCAACAACTATGGAGTCAGCCTCAGCGGCACCCGATTCATTGCCATTGACCAGATCATGCTTTTCAATGAGGTGAGGTTTACGAAACGTCTAACCTTGGTCATAAGAAGCTCTAACTGGAGGTTTTTGGGGCCAACCACGTGTAACACAGATTGATAACATCCTGTCGTCACACTTGGCACACAAAATATAATCCAAATGTCAGAATATGCATAAGATCTCCTTTCTCTATCACACTCCACCTTCAGGAAGTCTATTATGAGATTGACTGGATCCGGCACTCCTGTATTAAGAAGGGTCTGGACGGCCCCTTCATTCCAATGCAAGTCCCCCATGATGCCAGTTTTATGGGTCAGGTAGTTGCCGGCAGCACCTCTGGTTTTGGGATGGGCGTTCTGGTGAACAGCTGGTGGGGAAAGTCCTCCCATGGTAAGAGAAGGATGCCTGTATAATAGAGATAGCATGTTATGGAGGATCCATTCACAGCATGCATCCATTCTATTTGTTTTTGCCTGGCCCATGTCTCAAGTCTCACCGTATGTGTCTTTGCTCTCCAGAGCAGTACATGACCACAGTCACTGAAATTGGCTGTCTGCCTCTCACCACATTGCACCAATACCATGGCCAGGCATGGTCTTCTCTCAGGTCAGTGACTATGGCCTGCAGAAAAATACCAGACCCCATTTTTTAAAGCAGGTATTAAATAGTACAGATTTGTGTTTGTTATCATTGCAAGTATCTGGTGAAAGAGTAGTAAATACTTGACAATGGAAAATAAACGAGGAAGGGTAGTGTCAGCGATATGTCTTAGCTTCCTGCATATATTATAGGAAAGAGGGAGGTTAGGTGAGACGAGTGGAGCAAAAGCACCGGCAGATAATGCATTCCAATTGTATTGCATGTAGTAGAAGGGGAGTTATACTTGGGCTGGAATCCCTTTAAAGTAGGAAGTGAGTGACTCCCTATCTCATTCTTCTACAGCATGTACAACTGGGTGCTGGGAGTGGCCGACTACATGCAGTTCATTCCTCCTCCCATCTGTAACAAAGCTACACTGGAGGAGACCGAGGAGGCCGACACCTTCTTCACTGCCATCCGCTCTCTGGCCCAGGAGCCTGAGCGGCGTTAAGATGTGATATTTATGTTAATAAAATCTCTCGTTGAGCATTACCTTCAACAGAGCAGTGCCGTTTGATTTTATCAACAATAAATCTAGAGAAGCTGATAATGGGCCGTGATTTGATTGTGTGACGAGAAAGTGCAACGACGCAGGCTTCATAGGAGTATGGAATTGGAGAAGGAGGAAGGGAATGCTTTCTCTTTGGAGCGCAGTGCTTTCTGTGGTTTCAACATTGATCATGGCTAACACTGTCCTTGCTTTTCAATAAACTGAATCAGTGAAAATCATAAGAGAATGTTGTTGTAACTTTAACGTCTAATGAAACACGACACATCTCTATTTCTGTTACTCTTGCTATTAAATCATACTTTACATATTTAATAAATGTTTCAATAATCATGTATTTTAGCAGATAAAATGCTTAAGAATTTCAGATAAGTCCTGTTGTCAAGCAATAAGCTTAACTGGAAGCAGTATGTACATTTCCATCAAACATGTATGTAGCAAAAAATAACTAGGCAATAATGTCAGTTATGTAAAAGGGAAAAAAAATCTATGTCCATTAAACACATAATAAGCTATAGTGACTACAAACCAATTTCCAAACTCGTATTTTTTTCGAAGGTTCCATAGAAAATGATGAACTTACAATTCAATGTCCTCTAGCAAATTGAAAAGCAAGGAATTAAAGATTTGTTATTGGGGCCTTTGCAGTCAGAATTCTGGGACAAGAAAGTCTGATGCTGATATAAGTCTGATGCTTTATCTCCAAAATACCTACTTTCAGTTTTGAAAATCGTTCAGATTACACCACATATTATTATTTTTTTATGTTTAGAGAAATATATTATATAACAAAGTTATTATTTCATAATATTATTATTATTTTGTTTATTATTTGATTACTTACCCTTTACCACTTATTAATCCTCCTGGTTTAGTTAAACCAGACTGCGGACTTATTTAAAAAAAAATAGAACTTATCTCCACAAGAAAAAACAAATACCAGGTCTTTCTGTGGTTTTCAACCGTGGGAATTGAGCCAGTTGTCTATTTTACAAGTTACTTCCTGCAATTGAAGTGATATTCTAACTGGCCAAAGTTGAGGAACACTGCTGGCTTTTGCAAGTACACTCTCGTCTCTAAGCTTCTCTATCTCTACATAGTGAAAATGAAGTTTTTCCTCATGGTGTTCATCTTTGTGAACCTTTCTCTGATGCGAGCTGAAGCTCAACAGCCACAACCTTGTGGTGAGTAAAAAAGGAAGAAAAAAAAGAAGAGAATTAATTTAATTTAATTGTTGTTGTTTCTTTTCTTGCTTCACGTGTGATTTAGTGCTGAAATGTACTTCGTACAGTAAATCCTATTTCCTTCAACAAAATATTTTACCGTATCATTGTTGAACTTTCTTTTTTGTCAATTGCAGTGTCCCCGCTTAAGATGAGTGGAGGATTCTCCTTGGTATTGGTAGTTTTTTTTTGGGGGGGGGGGGACTGTCTCTTTGAACTTAAGATCATTAATGATAATCACCACTCTGTTATCCCCATGATAGTTCTTTTTTATTATTTCCATATCTCTCTCTCTGTTTCCTCCTATGCTCAAACAGACAACCTCTGAAGGAGCTGTGTTGTCCAATGGTATAATCAGCTATGACGCTAGTGGGGAGAGAATGCGCCTCAGAAGTCAATGGAGTGACAACAACCAGACATTCAGTTTGGACCAGCTGATGCTCTTCAACCAGGTCAAGAAAATAACGACCACGGGCTTGCGTTGGCTCTAATTTTAGACATATCTTTGTGTTCATTTGTGTATCTCTCTCTCTCTCTCTCTGTCTCTCTGTCTCTCTCTCTCTCGCCCTCTCTCTCTCTCTCTCTCTCTCTCTCTCTCTCGCTCTCTCTCTCTCTCTCCTCTCTCTCTCTCTCTCTCTCTCTCTCTCTCTCTCTCTCTCTCTCTCTCTCTCTCTCTCTCTCTCTCTCCCTCTCTCCCTCTCTCTCTCTCTTTCCAGGGTGTCTACTATGAGATAGACTGGAGTAAGTTTTCCTGTCAGAAGACGCGTTTGGAGGCCACCTTCCATCCCATGCAGGTACCCCAGGATGCAACATTCTTTGGCCAGGTGTTCCTGGGCAGCTCCTCTGGCTGGGGGATGGGTGTGCTGGTCAACAACTGGTATGGAACATTCTCCTCCGATGGTAAGGAAAAACCTGGATATTTACCTCAACACGTCATATTACTTTTTGGCAAATGTGTAGACAATTAAGTAGGTTGCTCGTTCTTGTTCTTGTAATTTCTGGAATTTAACTGTCCAACAATTCATACGCAATGTGATTAGCATTTAATTTGACGTTTGTGCAGTAGAAAGACAGGGGAAACTATTTTTGATGTGTAACCAACTTGGGACCCTATATATATCTTTGACATAAATAAGTATGTTTCCTGCTGAACGTTGTTTTTAGGAAAAGATTAATCTCTTTTCAGGTCGAGGTAAACATCCCTGAAGGGCGAAAAGAGCAAAAAGAGCCTGCAGGAATATAGTCGGGATATCTCACAGCTTCATACAGCATGCCTCTCTCCATTACAGGCCTGTACACCTTTGTCACAACGGAGATCGGCTGCCTGCCTATTACCACAATGCACTACACAGAGAAGACTGGCTCGACAATTATCAGGTCAGGACCATTTATCCAAACTGCATAAAGCACAATGACCACGATGGCAACATAATCATACGTGCCAAAATCCTACGTTGAGGACATCTCCCTTCAGGCGGCTCCCAAGTACATTTCACTGTGTGTTTAACACTGGTCTAAATGTGGAAACGGGCCTGACCGCCAACCCCAGTCCGTTTCCATGTCTCCGGACGGTTTCTCTTCTGCTCCACTTCTGTGTGTAAGATGAGTGCCTCTTTGTCATCCTCAGCATGTTTAACTGGGTGATGTGGGCCGCGGACTCTGACTTCCAGCCCCCTCCCTTCTGTCAGGAAGCTCTGGCGGAGGCCGAGGATGCTGAGGAGGCGGACACCTTCTTCACTGCCATCCGCTCTCTGGCCCAGGTGTCTCCCTCGTAGCTGCGGAGACATCACCGCTGAATGCCTCCGGGCCCTGTCGTTCATTCTTCTACCGCCAAGAAGAAATCTCAATCGAATGCGTCCAATATGGACATGATGTCGATGAGTTGGTGTTGTGATCTGTCTTAGATGGCATTGAGGGAACGTACTAATAAAACGTTTTATTGATGCTGAACCCTTCTTCAGATGTTTAGCACTTCCATGCTTGGTTCAGGCCGTAAGAATCTGTTCAGAATTAATCATAACACAAACACTGAGAAAGGAAGTATTACTGGTTTGTCAGTGGCCCCTCCGATGCCAACCTCTTCCTAAGATGAGAGTGGTGTCCACATGCACACACAGAATACTTATACACCCTAACAACAACATGTTCCAAACAGTTTGCTGGCTTAGTATAAACATAGATAATGGAGAAAGAATTGAGCGAAACAGTCATACTTTGTCAGCCCTTGCCTTCAGACCAGACTGAATTCTTAGATTATGATTAAGATGATTATGCTACTGCAGTAAAGTAACATGGTAATGTATAAACAATAATTATGAATCATCATCTATTGGAAATATATAATTATGTCAACACCACCTTAATTTTTTATTTTGCCAAATGAAACAACAACTATACTGAAAAGATCGGTAATTGAGTGAAATAATGCAAATACATATTTGTCCTGGCACTGTCTCCTTATATTACATGCCATTACATCATAGCCATAGTTTGGAATTAAACCAAGTTCTTACCCATTAGTCATTGCAGTGCATATCATGCGAGGCAAGAAATTTGCCAACAGAGGGCAGCAGCTTACTTTCAGCCCATTTCTCCCTAGACTTGTCCCCCTTACTTGTCATGGACTGAACTTGAAGGTACAACGACTAAAATAAGAATGCAGCTGTTTGCTTAGCGAGATTATGCTCATTACGGGATGGACCGTTTTAAACAATGCCACCCTTACACATCCAAACAAACTAAAAAGAACCCTGTTAATTGCCGTGGATGAGTCAGATGGTGCACCATTGTAAATACCGATGATTCAGACCCTTAACTACACGGCGGGTAGCTATTCTGTTGTCCAATTGGACTTTCGGATGCATACACTCAAGTCTATAAATGACGGTGCCCATGTGAGTCATTTTCCAGGAAGCACACTCTTCCGGGGTTTAACGTTATTAGCACCAATCACTTCCTGTGTGGTAATTACACTCAGAAGACACCAACACCTCTCAATTGGATCCTGTTGAAATGTGGCGTGCACGAAGCTCCTGAGACCCTTGACGTTTCATTAGACCCACATGGTCATGCCGGGAATGAGCACCATCCAATCCACCCTGTGGCGAAACCGCACGGTGACGGAGCCCAAAACCCGGGCGACACATCAGGAAACCGGGCGAGCGGACGAACCATGCCTAACAGGCCCGCACCGCTCCGTCCAGTTCCGGATACGCAGAATCCAGCAAGAATTTCAAAGCGGGCAAACTGCACAAGCATTCGTCATCCCGTTGTTCACACACATTCATGGGCATGTGGTTTGCCCACGGGGCGTCGCACAGTGCACCTCTGTTGTTCCCACTTGACTGTTCTAGTTCTGCCCCCCATCAAGGGCTTCTAATTATGGGCCCACCACGGGCAGGAGCCCAGCCCAGGTGCGGTGCAGCGATGGGCTGGCGGGGTACTGGTAAACAGCTGCGGTAGTCATCGTGCCCTGCCTACTCAGCTGTGAATGATGGACATGTGGGGGTCGGCCACCAATCATCTACTTCAGATGAGAGTGGCTGCTGCTGCTTCTCCCTTCCTCCACCTCTCTTCTGTCTTCTGCTCGCTGGTGTGCGCATGTGTTTTTTGCGCGCCTTTGTTGGTGTGTGTGTGTGTGTCTTTGTGCAAGTGTATGTGTGAGGGAGAAGAGAAAAATAAATTGAGAGATAGAGAGAGAGAGAGAGAGAGCAAACAATAGCTAGGAGAGTCTAAAAAGCCTGATGGGCAGGGTTACACCTCTCTGTTCTACCAGCATCCGCTTGTTTACCCGTGTTCCGGTAAGGCTGGCCCCTGCCGAGGTGTTACGCTCCCCAGTGACACGCTGGGAAAATCATGCCACCGCTCAGCACATGGGAAAAGACAAGTTAATGGATCGCAAAACTCTTCCACTCTCCAAGGACCTTGTTCAAGTGGACGCAAGCACATACACGTACACATGCACAATAAACAACATCAACGAAGTGAGTGCCTTCACACGTACGGCCGGGATCAGTGGAGAACGCTCCCGCAGAAGCACACGTTCGTCACTCTTGACATGCGCCCAATGTTCGGCACGTAACCAAGCCCCAGTGGAACGGGGGCACACGTCATCGCTGCACTTCCATACCACGCTTATATAAGTGACCAGCAACGCACAGAGCATCACATGCAATGGTACATTCTGTACCAAAACATCTTGGTGATTCGCCAAAAAAACTAAAAGAAACAGAGACGACTGGAGATAAGCACGAGGAGATTTGTTGAGGGGTCGTTTTCCCTGCCCTCGTTGACTTTCAGCACGTTCCTCAAATGCCGTCGTGGTCGGCAGCTGAATGTGTGCTCAAGTCCTTTGTGTAAACATGTTGTTCCTTTTCTGGGTTTATCCAAGAAAAATGTCTGCGCGCTGGAGCCCCATCTGAGTATGCATGGAGCACAGAAGGTGACATTTAGCTTGCAGTTTATCAGGATTTAACACGCAAATCCTCAAATATGTTTGTATAACCAACCAGCTAAATGGCAGGGTGTTAATCTTTGATTACTTTTTCCACTCCAAATGGTTCCCCTTTCAAACAGACTTTCAAACCAACCACTACGTATACAATACAGAAAACAGGTCAGCCTGGTCTTCACTATAAACTAATACATAGATCTTAAGTTATTATAAAGCTGCATGACAGTACTGTGAGTACATGTATATTTTGTACATGTGGTTACGGCAGAATTAATCTATAACGGTGCAACCGCCGTGGGTCTGCCTGACCACCATGGTGGATGGGAGGGCAGTCGGTTCACTCTTTTGGAGAGGGTGTCAAAGCCTGTAATGAAAGCAGAAATACTTTGATGCGACACCATAACAGGATAAAACCGTGGCTCCGAGCTGCTCACATGGTTCGACAGCCATGCCGTTAATTATTCCAGCCCATTACGTAACAGGGGCGGCAGTGCCGCTCTTGGAGCGCTGTGGCATAGCGTTGCCATCATAGAGACAGAGAGGCTGTTTTTGTCTGACCCTGGCTCACGGACTTGCTGTGATTAGACCAGGTCACCGGGCCCCTGGGCCCCTGGCGCCCCCCTGTAATGGAGGGCCACGGCACAGCCATCAGCAGACAGGAACAAGGGTACGTAATGAAGAGTCTAATTGACTTGCGTGATGGAGACTACGCAGAGCACATCATCATCACCCACGGATGGAGAACAGTGCTCATCCCTCTAGGCTGAGGGGCAAAAGGTCTGGGTAGGGCCCTTTCATTGAGCGTCATCACATACTTTGTGTATATGGAGCGAGTGAGCACATGTAATTGGTCAAAAACTCTGAGTGATGCATTGGTGAATTTGTACCTTCTACTTTTTTAGAAACTGTTGAAAAGCTTTTTTACACACTGAGAATCTGTATTTTAAGTGCCAGTTCACTTATAATTCTATAATTGTATACACTGCATATTATATTACATTACATTGCCATCCCACTAATTATATTTTCAGAGACTCCCATTTCTACGTTATATATTCTGCACACACACACACACACACACACACACACACACACACATTCACGCTTTGCTATGTTCTTTGCAATAAGAGGACCAACAACAATGCACATAAAAACTCGCCGTGAACTGCCATAGCAAGTGTTCATACAGTTCAAGACTTTCTATTGACTCTTTGAGTTGACACAGTGCACATTAACTTTACATGCCATCTTATCAGCACAACAAATGAGGACAAGTGACCTCCTGCAAAAGGATGGGAATGAACTCAGTGGTATTTGTTTGAGTATGTGTGTCTATGTGTGTGTATGCGTGTCTGTGTGTGTGTGTGCGTGCATGCGTGCGTGTGTGTGTGTGTGTGTATGCTTGTGTTTGCGTATATTTTTGATTTAGCTTTATTTAAAACAGTCCAAAAACATGCAGGTTAATTGGTGACTCTAAATTGCCCGTAGGTGTGAATGTGAACGTGAATGTGAGTGGGAGTTGTTGTCTGTCCCTATGTGTCGGCCCTGTGATAGACTGGCGACCTGTCCAGGGTGTACCCCGCCTCTCGCCCTGTGTCTGCTGGGATAGGCTCCAGCTCCCCCCCGTGACCCTGTACAGGATAAGCGGTAAAGCTAATGGATGGATGGATTTATTTAAAAGAATATCACATTTTAATCACGGTACTGTAAGAATCGCATGTGAGCATATGCCAGAGTATACAGGACTTAAACACACACACACACACACACACACACACACACACACACACACACACACACACACACACACACACACACACACACATGCACACAAAGCCTCCCACTTCCCAAGCACCAGGGCACAATCCACAAGTAGTATATCACCGCAAGAACGTACATAAAATTAAAACATTGGTCTGATAAATGCACATGCCTGGAAATGGGAAAAGTTAGATGGGAAAAGTTATATTGAGTTTTTCTCAATTTATAATTATGTGTAAAAAGGCAGGGTCTCAAATCTCCAGCATTAGCATAGGATCACTTATCAGCTTTAGACCATCATGTTAATTTGAAATTGAATCCTCGAAGAATGAAAAGCAAACTGGAAAAGCCAAACGGAATGCAATGTAGAATAGCAAGCAGATATTAGACATTGTCGAGTGGAGAATATCCGACAAGTTCTGTACAATGAATTGACTGTGCCTTGGGTCCAAACCCCTTATCAGTGAACAAAGCTACCCATACCAGTAAACAAAAGGGGTTATCAAGCAGCTGTTATAACCCACATGATACCACTGGCAGCCAGTATTTTTCATGGTTCTATTTACACGTGACTCCAAAATAGCTGGAAGACTGCTTGGACATGTAATAGCCTGGTGCTCTGGAGATAAAGTGGCATCCATTACATGCAATAGTGGTTCTTTCCTACGTGGACACCCTTCAATCTGTTGTTGCGTGGTGGCGGTGGCTGAGAGTACAGGCCCAGCCTACGGCCATTACGTTTGGAGAGGTGTGGATGATTCATTGGGGGGGTTGGCGGTTTGATGCAGACCATTGGCCCTCATCCGGTGTCTTCATCCACCCTCTTCCGCTAATGTGGAACAGGGGCGGAGGTCACTCCCAGCAACGGAGAAAAACAGTCTGATACCTACTGCCCTTCAATGTTCCCTGTGGTATTCAATCTGGTGTAGTTTTATAGTTTGGGAGAGCTGTATAAGAGTGGCAATGCTTACAAATCTCTGGACTTGTTGTCATGTCTGTTGATCTTTCTCAATACTTTGATCTTGAAGCCAATCAAACAGTGAGCCCACTCCCACTAAGTTTGATTCAAGTACAGTCATAACTCATAACACTATCCACTACAATCAACACAACACCACCTATGTATACCACCTACCCCCACCCTGCCGACCCCCAACACACACACACACACACACACACACACACACACACACACACACACACACACACACACACACACAGCTTTCACACACACTCACACACTCACACACTCACACACACACACACACACACACGTACACACACGCACTTTCTACTAATGATGCCTGTCCACAGATGGGCTCCTATCTCCCAGTGAGAGTGAACAATGAAGTTTGAAATATTTCCCAAATCCTAAACAAACGAATCCTACTGCTTGGTATAAGGAAGGCCGAGCCACTGAGCGTTGAGAGCCCAATTACCCATCTGGAGGCTGATCCCTCCGCATATGGTGTTTGTTGAGAAGACAGCCCTGCAGCATCCTCCGTCAATAGCCAGAAGCTGTTAGACCTTAGCAGCTAACATCTCCAAGCATAAGGAAGGACTGCAAGCGAAAAGAAATGAGAATGAGGATGGCTAAAGATGCCTGGGTGTTGCAGCGTAATGTAGTTAGTGTTCACAAAGCCTATGTCAAACTCTTCGTTGACATGCATTACAGCTAACTCTACGTGTAAGTTAATTAGTCGGTGAGTGGACTGAGATCATCATCCATAAGTGAATCGTTTAGAATGTTTATGCTATTGTACAAGTCATTATTTTCACGGTAGCAGAGCACTTGCTGGACATTGTAACGCACTTTAATGTTTGGGTATTTTAAAGATTTTTGAGGTGACAGATTTATGAGAACAAGCTAAAGTAGCCAGTATTTTTGAGTGGTATTACTAGCATACATTGAGATGTGCGCCCCACTCTCTCATGCTTTGCTAATACTTCAATTTCCGCAAAGACAACATCTCGTATTTATTTTTGATAGGACTGAAAAAATAAACACATGATCTCGTGCCATAATAGACATGCCAAAAGCCAAGATGGCAGGACATATGATAGTCCGTTGTGGGAATGATTGGTCTCTTTTTGCTGCCCCATTGATCTCCACTGGGCCTCTAAGGGAGAGAGAGACGTAGTGGTCGCTTTGGCTGAGGCATGCTAATGAGGAGGTGAGGTGTCACGGAAGTCATTATTAATGAAGGGGTGAAGAATTGTCCTGCAACACAACAAAAACCTCTTGGCGCCGCGCATCGAGATGTGTTCGTTCTCAGGATCTTTTCGTGAGATAAAGACAACATACACTGGGATGGACGACTCATATTTCATTTCCTGAATCCATGCTTACAATATGTCCAAAAAGGATGCCACGGTTGACACCGCTCCTTCCTCAAACTGATTACAGTCAACAGAAGTTAAAGAACATCACAACCATTTTTTTTAAAGCCTATAAATGTATGTTATTTCCAAGAGTGATGCTGAACAAGGTATGGTACATCAACCCCTATGGAATAAAGACCTTTTCCTTTCACGTGGCCTGTAACCAAGCAACTGACAGCAACATAATTATCATTCATGTGGTAAAGCATTTTCTTTTTAAAACACAGCCCCGGCTCTATCCACTCCCCCTCCCCGGACAACCACTACTCAGTTTACAATATAACATCTGCTGTTGGAATGAAAGAGGAAAGGGTGTATCATTGGGAAAGGTTGCTAGATTACTATAATTTTCTGTGTTTATTGCTTCTGATATCCCTTTAAAATAAAATATTTATTGTATATATATATATATATATATATATATATATATATATATATATATATATATATATATATATATATATATATATATATATATATATACACACAGTATATTCACATAATTTACAGGTATTTATTTTATTATAAAAATATATTTCATTACATATAGCCTGTGTACGTATACCTTGCCCAAGGCAAGGAGAGACATTCTCAGCTGAGACTACAAATGAGACTGCAGTAATATAAAAAAAAAATGTCACAAAGTGGACCTTTGACTTCTGCCTACTTTGAATGCATCAGAAGCAGACACTATGATTGTAATTTTTTTATAATATTGTTGGGAACGTGGAGGCACTTAAAGGTGATGAAAGCACTTTAGTCAAAAGAGCTGGGACGCAATTAAAGGTGTTAATGAGTGATTTTGGAATGGGTCCCTCTCTCCGCCCACTGTTAGCCTGCTAATTCCCCTCTGCACTGGCCTTGTAAAGTTGACTCAGGTAGTGGAGCTCGAACAGAATTAGCCCTATTCTGCCTCATTTGCCGGGGCTAGTACTTGGGCCCTCTGTAACTTCACAGGTCAATTTCAGGGGAGGGCACTTCCTGATTAAACAACTGTAGGTAAACAAATCGCCCGTCAAATTAAGCCTCTCTCTTTCTCCCTAGCAAGGCTGGGACGTTCTGTACAGGGAGTTCCTCGTTGGTCTTCTAGGGAATAGCATTGTGAGTCCTAACTAAGGACTGGGCTGGCATCGTTTGGAGAGATATGAAGTCAATGTCCACAGTGAGAGTACTGTGTGGGTGGTGGTTGTGATGCGACTGTGAGCACTCTGGTTGTCATGAATTTGAAGTGGAGCAGAACGTACTGCAGTTCACCTTAGTGAAACGGGGTGGGGGGGGGTGGGGGCGTAGCTAAAGCCGTTCGAGCACACTGAGTAATAAGCCGAGCCCATTGCATGGGCGTCTTAAATTTGTTATTGATTCTGCCATAACGCTTTGAGTCAGTTCTGCTGCTGCCAATTTCAGGGATTTGTGTAAGGGAACAGTGGCAATGACGTAGGTTTGGAACAAATGCTCATTTTTATGACAGGCATCCCCAGTCTTCCAAACTTTACGATGAAAACTATAGCTACGTGAGGTTTTGCAAAAATGTTCTTTATACACCACTGTCACATGCACATACACAAACACACACGCAGATGTGGGTCTACCTACAGCAGCCCATATTTTTATTTTAAAGTCGCGCGTACGCGCACACACACACACACACACACACACACACACACACACACACACACACACACACACACACACACACACACACACACACACACACACACACACACACAGGCACACCCACACCCACACTAAACAACAGTGTACAGCCATTGAAACAATGGTGGTGCCAGCTAAAACATCCATAATGATTTCATTGACGCCAGTGATCTACCAGCAACGTGGATTGTGTGTGCCATTTCGGATCATTAATCTTGTGCTGTTTACTCTGGGTAAATCACTCACCCGGGCACCTGTTGTGAGGATTTAATGACAGCTCCTGCCATGCAGCTTGTATGAGATAGAGCCAACATACATGATGGGGCTGGCTAATATCCATGCAGTGGCCATTAGTCCACAGGCTTCTCTTTGCTTGGGTTCACTCTCTCTCTCTCTCTCTCTCTCTCTCTCTCTCTCTCTCTCTCTCTCTCTCTCTCTCTCTCTCTCTCTCTCTCTCTCTCTCTCTCTCTCTCTCTCTCTCTCTCTCTCTCTCTCTCTCTCTCTCTCTCTCTCTCTCTCTCTCTCTCGCTCTCCTATTCCCAGCAGTGTTTACTTTAACGGGATATAATATGTTATACTTTTAGTTTTTTACTGTTTTCAAATTTGATCAGCTAAGACACAAAAAGTTGTTCAAATATGTGGGGGTAACCTTTCAGTTGAAATTCAAAACTCACTCTAAAATCTGTTTTCTCATCTGTTTCTCAAGTGTTTTCTGTGCTGAATTTGAGCGGCACTAACACGAGAAAAACCTGACTATCTGATTACGTAATAAATATATATACAAGCAAGATTTAAAATAGCTGTTTTAAATTAGCCTCAGCAAAGACAAACGTCAACGTTCATCACTTTAGGCCTAAAATTGAAGCAGCGATCTTGTTGTTGATAATTTAAGCAAACTATGACAAAGAGAAGGGTGGTAGTTCAGAAATTGCTTGCTTTCTATAAGAAAGCTTTTTTGGCTGTATTGATTTGATAATCAATATAAGTATTTGGGAGATAAATGTAAGCAACTTTGAGCCCAAAAATGCACAGTAACACCCCAAGCAAACTGTTACTGTTTTCTCAGACACTACCACCAGTTTTCCATGGTGTGTTACTTTCAAACTCACTTCTCACTCTGTCATGCTGTGGATCCATTTTTCTTGCTCACTGATCTCTCAATCCAGTCTACTTACTCACAAAGAAGCATCCCCCTGCCCCCCCCCCTCCTCTCTCTCTCTCTCTCTCTCTCTCTCTCTCTCTCTCTCTCTCTCTCTCTCTCTCTCTCTCTCTCTCTCACACTCTCTCACACACACACACACACACACACACACACACACACACACACACACACACACACACACAGACAATTTTCTCAATACCCCGACTGGTTGAGAGGATATGAACAACCATTACTGTTGTTCTAGCACTACAGGACCACAACTCGGGACATTGAGACAGAAAAAATATTGCTCTCCCATTTTCCTGCTATTTTCACCCAATGGTTGTATTGTGAATAGGGCTGCCAGGTGGGCAGCACGTGTTACCTGTAATAATGCATTTTATCCAGAGGCCAGCTGCCAAGCTGGTCTACTGCTACTGGAACAACAAGCAAGCAGATTGATATTTAGAGGGAACTTTGTTAGGCGATAGCGCAGAAAAATATGTCCTTCTCCCTTTGTGATCGTCATGAAAATATTATGAATCATGTAGACTTGTCTTATAAACGGCTCACTTTTCGCGTCCCCTCCCAAACCACAGTCACCTGAATCCTTGCCACCGCAACACCACAATGAATAGTTTACAGAATAGACATTCAGCAGTTCAGCCCCTAGGGAAGCTGTCTGACTGTGGATCCAACCACTGCTTTCATCCTCCTGATCTCTATTCATAAGCACTTTATCTATAGGGAAGAAATACAACTTCCTCATCTGTTTCCCCATTTGATACTGGATCTGAACACCCATAAAACCAAAGAATGGCAAATGGAGATACTAGCCGTTTAATTTGGCAGTTTAACAATTGTTTTCTTCCCAAGGGCCACAAAAGCAAGAGTAATTAATTAATTTAGTGTGGCCCTCGGGATGTTACTGAAATGTCTTCATCTTTGGCTTCTTTCCCTTCAGGGCTTCGTCTAAAAGGCATTATCGTCATTGAAGCCGTTTCTTGTCTTCGTTGATCAAACTATTTCATTGTAATTATCTGAGAAACTGAAATACTTGCACACGAAGCAAAACCTTGGTGTTCATTTAAGTATTGCCTGATTCTACATTCCCTAAAATCTGTGGTCTGCACTCACCTTACAATTCAAAGCTGAACGTCTCAGACATTACCATGCAAATCGGAGAAGGGAATTTAGAAAGTGGTTTTCAAAAGTCCCAGTTATGATAAACAGTTATAGTAAGTAAAGCTGAGACAGACCCCTGTCTGAAAAACGAACTCCGTTTTCATATTATCTTATATTATCTTAGTATTGACCCGAAAGGTCAAATGTCAGAGGGCATCTTTTCACATGACACGATACGTGTCTCTGCATGGACGATATGATCTGGTGCACATATGTGAAATGTATAAAATCTTGCTCATGTTTCCCATTTACCACTAATTAACCCTTCGCCTCTCTAAAGGAGTTACCACGGAGGCACACGGTTCTCTACAGGAGTATTTCAGCTTGGCTGGTGACTATTAGTGCTACTGCTTTAAGTTGGCATAATGATGGGATATTAAAGTACATGTGAGATTGTGGGCCTCGTGCTTGACCCTCCTGGAGAGGAAATTAGCCTTCTGTGGGTGTGAGGAGATGTCAGTGGATGCCCAAGATTATCCCTAACGACCACAGATAAGTCAGGGGATCGGGAATCAGAGAACATGCAAATGAGACTCTGAGATTTGCGAGCAGGGGGTCAAACTACTGAGGCCCGCTGAAGTGGAGAACGCTGAGAAGGATAAAGAAGAGGGAGAAAGAAACAAATGCCACGCAAATATTTCTGATAGTTAAAAACATGCCTGCTGCTAACGGCAATACATTCCACAGATAGAATGACTTAAACTGACTTCATTATCGTTGAACTTTAATTAGCAAATGGGCTCTGACACAAAACAGACACAGTTTCAAGTCAGAAGGACTGTTTACCTTCTTGGATTCACTGTCTCTCATCATTATTCATCATTTGAGTGGGAATGAAGGCTTGACCATCATGGATTAATTAACATTTATCATTCTTTCAAGCTGCAATAAACCTCTGTAAACGTGCTCTTTTTTTTTTTAAAAAACCTGGATTTAATATTCTCATATTGTAATGACAAATGATGTAATAAGATACCAACGTTTAATTTTGATAACTTTGTTGTGCATCATTATGTCTTCATGTAAATTAAAATATTGTGAGAGACCCCGTATTATGGTCATGAAGGTTTGGATAGGTGAGAAACATTTTCAAGCTGTTGCTCTTCCTAGATTTTTATATTTCCTTTTTTATACATCCAAGCTCTAAAGGATGAAATCCGTTTTTCAAAAGCATGCAATTTTCTGTCGGTGGATATTAAAAAAGAATTGATAGCTGCTTGCTCAGAATAAAATAATTTTTCCACTGTTACCAATGCTCTGCTCCATTCAAGTTATATTCCCCTTTCCAAGGGCTTTTTGCCCATTGGAGGAAACTTTCCAAGGTGCTTCTAAATAACACCAATAAATGTCCTCAAACATTTCATATGTCGTGCTCCTTACTCATTCCCTTGTGTCAACACAGCTCTTGCTCATGTCTAAATATGCGGCATCACAGATCATTGATAGACAGAGTTAGGATAAGGTCAAGGGGATTCTCTGAGCCAACAAATATGCTCCAAACCGCACTGCCTTATTACTGTCACATTCAGATGCACCCTGCACACAGCATGGGTTCAAAACCTGTCAAAACAGTGTCCGCCTGTTCTGTTTAGTTAGAAATGGTCTTCCGAGCTAAAAAATAAGGAACCTGGAAGTGAGTTACAACTTGAGTGCAGATACAACACAGCAGATAATGTGTAGACCCACAGACGCATGCTGCAACGTCCATGTCCGTGGGGGATAGGTCTTTTCCCCCGTACACTGTCACTGGAGCTTACCAGGTCAAGATCAAAACGGCGTGTCCCCCTGCCACAGGAACCTCTTAGTCGACCCTCTAGTTCTCTGTGTCTCGTCCGATTGGACTCATCAGAACAACAACAAACAGACATGGGACACATTAGCACGGTTTATCGCTTTGAAGAAGTCACGGAGCAGGGTCTGGATATGTGAGGGGCGTTAATGTACCCGCTGTTTATTTGTTCTCTACCAAATGCGTGAAAGCTTTATTTCATCTCATGAAAGAAAGAGGAACCACTGACCTCGACCGCCCCGCCCCTTTGTTCCCACATGCCATTGGCCCACTGTTTGTGGGATTTCAAGCATTTATGGGGGAGTTACTCTATGTCTCTGAATCCATGGTCACAGATGGATCACATCTTATAGTTTCTAAACTACCAGGTGGATACGTTTGTCATTGCTGAGAGTGGACGGTTGAGTCATTTTGGTTTGTTGTGGATTGCCGTTAATGCCGTCATTACATTTCCATTGTGCTGCTTTGGGGGTATAGATATATGTTGCTCCACAAAGGGGAAGTCTGCCACTACTATTGTTTGTTTTCCCATTGATGGAGGGTTTGTTGTTCTCTTTTGTCCCTCAAGCAAAGAACAAATAATAAAAAAGCTCTACCTGTCCTCAATTGCATATTGTCCCGCCAGCAGCTTGCCTCAGTGGTTTTACTCGCTAAATTTTAATTGATTTATTTTTTTACAGCTTGTTCAATAACAGCACTGCACTGCACAGATACAGCCTCACTGTATATTACGGCTACAGCATCATGTCCAATCTAAAGTTGGTTAAAGTTTAACAACGTTTTTATTAATTAACAGTTTGTTTGATCAAGGTCATTTCAAAATACTTTATATATACTTAGAGTGTAGAGTGTTAATGTCTCTTTTATCTTGACTTTGAGTCACTGTTTTCGTTTGTTTTGTAATAGCTGAACTACTGTAAACAGTTTGAATGTCCGCCCAAGTCTTACTCATAATAACACATCATACATTGCTGTGTAATTCCAAATGACAGTGGGAATTGGCAAAAATGGAGGGAAATGAATACAAAGTTGATGCAGTTTTCATGTGTTTTTCCAACAGATTCTAAGACATCTTGGTTGATGGTTACCAAGCGGTCACAACAACAATGGTGCTGATTCAAGGAACATAAACAAATAGTTATGAAAAATTGCCTTGGATAGAGTTGCACTTTTTCTTTCTTTGCCTCACGTTTAATTTACAACAACCCATAGAGACCCACAACTTCAGATGCAGTAATAATGATTGTAACTTTTGTTTTGCAATCAAACTGTCATAGAGCCATTGTGGTGGAGTGGGATGAAAAAGATAAATAGAAAAAAGGTTGTATACTATCTGTCAAGCTTTTTCAGTAGCTTTTTTTTTGTCAGATGCGTGTGCATGTCAGATGTTTCTTAAATTTGTCTCGTGAAAAAACTGTAAGTGGCAACTGTAGCTTAGCACATCGCATGTATTATAATGTATTAATAAATGCATTGATTAGGAACTATAACACAGTATGGATCCTGACACATTATACCATACCATCACAACTAACTCAAAGTCATGTTTGATAAGCCTACCGACAAGAAGACAATGCATTTTGATCAAGACTGACCACTTTACCCCATACATTTAGCCATGGCACTCTGATAAAAGAGGAGTTCCTTTGAGTCAATGGGACCTACAGATGGAGAGACAGTTGTCAGCGAGACACTAGTCAGTGAGACAGTAGTCAGCGAGACAGACGTCAGCGAGACAGAAGTCAGCGAGACAGAAGTCAGCGAGACAGTAGTCAGCGAGACAGAAGTCAGTGAGACAGTAGTCAGTGAGACAGTAGTCAGTGAGACAGTAGTCAGCGAGACAGAAGTCAGCGAGACAGTAGTCAGTGAGACAGAAGTCAGTGAGACAGTAGTCAGTGAGACAGAAGTCAGTGAGACAGTAGTCAGTGAGACAGTAGTCAGTGAGACAGAAGTCAGTGAGACAGTAGTCAGCGAGACAGAAGTCAGTGAGACAGTAGTCAGCGAGACAGAAGTCAGCGAGACAGAAGTCAGTGAGACAGTAGTCAGCGAGACAGAAGTCAGTGAGACAGTAGTCAGCGAGACAGTAGTCAGCACGTCGCCTAGTTCCCTAGTCTTGGAGTTGCCTGCCTATTCAGTGGAGCCCTTTCAGTCCAATCCTCTTTTGTGTTTGCATTAATTAATTTGACTAAATGTCAGTGGCTGCTGGCAAGGATGCAGGCGATTAAAGACGCTGATCATTTAACAGGTTGTGATTTTGATAAGGGCAATTAGCCCACAAGCTGCAGGGGAAATCAATGGGCTAAGACAAAGAGGCAGCCTTCTTGAAATCCCCAAGACTATCACTACCCCTTATAATGGCCGGGGAACAGAAGATCAGAAAAGGTTTGTTTATCAGAGAGGATCTATGCTTCATACAGGCTACCTTTTCAATGTAACATAAATCATTAAGGTGTTACATCTAACTTTGCACTGTAGTTGTTGGTATTGTTCTTGACCGCTCTTACTCTTAAAACGAGTAAAATAGAACAGATTTTAGAGAGATTATCCATAATATCCAATCTTAAAGATGGAATCCTTTAAACCGAACTCCATCTGTCTAGCTGTCCCGGCTCTGGTCTTTTCGGTCTCCCATGCCTGGGATTACCTGAGTGTGGCAGGTTCCCATGTATGACTGATGCCGAGGGCAGATAAATCTGGGCCTGTGGTAATGAAATACAGACAGCAGCTGACAAATGGCGGTCTTCACAGCCCCGGCTTATTAGGTTGAGCCTGCTTAAATGTCTCCTTAGCTATAGAGCAATGAGGCTCAGGGATGCTGCAGTGGTGAGTCAGAGAAACACAGTTTAGTGTTTTCCCCTGGAATGTATTCGACCCCGAGGCTTCTCTCAACTAATGGTATCCTGCCCATTGAAATGTCTGGTACGCTGCTTGTTGAGTTTGCATATGGCAATGTGTCTCTTCATCACACTATTCAGTCCAACCTTTTTCTCTGATCCATGTTTGAGACACGTAATCACCAAAACAGTTCTTCGTCGTAGCTGCGTCAGGGAGACATTTCAGCCACTGTGTAGGCTAGTATAGTGTAGTGGGTCATCGCAAGAGTGAAGAAGAATCAAAGACACAGAATAACGACCACGAGTCCTCAGTCAACAGCATCGTCGGATGTGTGAGCTGTGTGGTGTGCACAGACCCGAAGGGAAATGTCCTGTGGACCCGCAAGGTTTTATTCGAAATTCTGCTGCTAAAACGAAAGTCCAACACATAAATAATAATAATAATAATAACAATAATAATAATAATAATAATAATAATAATAAAAATAATAATAATAATAATAAAAATAATAATAATAATAATAATAATAATAATAAAAAGTTGTGTTTCCTATTACTAACACTCAGTGGTCTGTGGCAAACAATTGTGGGAGGGATAAATCTTTCTTATGGTCTATGTCATTTCAGTGCGTCACATAAACTTTTCCATTTATTTAAAAAAAAAAGAAAAAAGGAGTGATTCATGGTGCTGGTGGCTTTAGCAAAACGTTCTTTTTTTAATCAGTTGCACCTTGTTGCACTGGAGGGAAAGAGAATGAGGGGGCCACTAATGTGTGCTCTGCAATGCCTAGATGAATGAAATAATCAAACCGAGGCAAACGATATTCGTTGAGGGCAAAGCCGTGTGAGATGAAAGCACTGAAGCAAATAACACATATTACTCATCTTTGTTTTGGGGGAAAAAACATAGCGGTGAAAGCAAAACAGCTCTATATGTTATATTTTAGATTTAGATTTTAGATTACATTTTGGATTTTCAATCTCTAACAAAGTGTCAGCCTTGTAGTGAGAACAGTGGTATCATCTTTATTGAGGTCCATGCAAGAGCCCAGTTATAGCTACAGATATGCAACCCAAACGCACACACACACACACACACACACACACACACACACACACACACACACACACACACACACACACACACACACACACACACACACACACACACACACACACACACACACATTCTCGGGCCTACAGGGAGGGATAACTTCCAGTGTCCAGCTAGGATTCACTAGTGGTACAGCCTGGTCCCCTCATTTATCTAATTACCTTTGTTTTATGGTGGTCACAGTGTCCCTTGGGTCAACACTGTAATCTCTGCCCAATCAAATACCTCCCCGGGCCCTATACAAAGACGATAACTCATAGCCCACAGTTCTAAAGATGCCATTCCTGCCCACATTTATTTGCCGGGTTTTCATAGGTAATAATCCAAGACTGTCTGGCCACTTCTACAAATAAAAAACTGTGACACTTTATGTGTTTGCCCTCACACCTCTTGTTTTTACAGCTATTATGTTTTAATACCCACTTCACACATTGTCTTTCTACTTCAGCTATTTCAAATAACAAGATGATATTGTGACATTTATCCGACAATTCTGAGAGTTATCGCAATTTGTTTGACAAATCCCCTGTTCATCCAAATAAGGGTTTCCTCATCCATGTAAGCCACACTTACATATTGGTGTACAGATGTACTCCTTTGGGGGATGGAACCTGGTGTTGATTCCACTCCGGTGCTCCTTATTTCTACCAATTGAAGCATGTCAGTAATGACTAAATGCTGCATTACCTGGAGGACTCTCCTGGGGCCTGTGAGAGCGCAACGGGCCTATCTCTTTTCCCGCCCTCTGCCTTCTGCCTCTAACGTTGTTTTCATATTTTAGCGACGCATTCCCACTACCCAAATGGGCAGATGGGAGGAAGGGTCACAAAATGGAAGAGCGATTGGAAGGGATCGGAGGAAAAGGGGTAGAGAGGGAGGCAGGAAGGGACTGAGGGAAGGAGGGCGAGGGAGAGGCAGGAATGAGAGAGGGCCAGAGGTCCCAGAAATATCTGGCTGTTTATCATGCTCCGTATTCCCCTGGGGGTCCCTGTGAGAACGGACTACTGGGGGACCCTGGATAAGTTCCATGTGGAGTGGGTCAGCGGGAGACACTCAAAAACACACGCTAGCACACACACACCACACAAACACACAAACACACACATACACACACACACACACACACACACACACACACACACACACACACACACACACACACACACACCACACAAACACACACAGACAGACAAGGGGAGGCAGCTATGATGAAGAAGCATTAAGGAGGTTTACCCAAGTGACAGTAATCTGATAAATAAAACATTTGTAAGCATATTTTTGCAGACATTGTTTTGCTGACAGCTTTTATCAAGAAAAAGGGCATGGTGGAAAGGATGTTTGGTGAAAATATATCAGTATTGTAAACATCCGTATTACACAAGTGAGGGTCATTAGCTCTTGGAGAAGCTGAAACACATTTCACGATCACAAAAAGAGGACAAACTGTCTTCTTTATGTAGAACATCGCATAGACAGAGGCCATGCTGTTTGGAGGACGTCAATATTTTTTCAGCATCCCAGCCCCCTCGTTGGAAATGGTTCCTGTCCTGTTTTTACTGCTACGGTATGGGATATTGATCCTTCAATTTGCCAGAGAAACTTCACCTCGGTGTCAGTGATTCCGATTGAAACAAATGAAAGCTAAATGTGAACAGGACAGTAGATGTGACCCCCTCACCCCACAAATCTGTGCCCTCGTCCCTGCCACGTCTTCCGTGCGAGAATGAAAAGCCAGTGATTACCCCATCAGCGTGAGCAGCACTCTGCTCGCCATCTTGGAACTCCCCTCCAGCCCTTCCAGCCCGTTCACATGCCAGCTCTGCGTTCCTCAACAACTCAACATCGCCCACTGCCAATCCTCCTTCGAAACCGAAAGCTCTTAGGACCGAAATCAAACTCACACGAGTTTTCAAATGGGGCTCTGATAGTATCTCAGGGTGGTCACTGAGAGTAGTTCCCAGCTGTGTCCCAGTGGAGATGAACGGGGAGCTGCTGGGGTTGAAGGAAAGGTCAGGAGGGCCACAGAGAGTCTCCAGGGCAGTACTGTGGGAGGTGTTTTTCACATGAAGAGACCAGGTTTGGTCGATGCTCCTCAAAGTGATTTTCCACCCAAACATATTTCACTCCAGTCACACATACGCATAGTATTGACACAAAATGATACCAGCAGGCATTTGCACACAGCTACATAACACACACAGAAACAGAAACTCAACCACCCGCCTCTTCACACAAACAAACAAACACACACACACACACACACACACACACACACACAGAGAGAGACTAACAAACAAAGAGATACAAAACCGTATTGATTAAAAAATAAACTGAGAGAACAAACACTTGGGACTCCCTGCAGAGTCCCTGGAAGAGCCTGTCTCAGGCCTGACCTTTAGTGAGCTGTGAGGCCATGAATCCATTGGCATGGCTTAAAAGCCCTCCTTTGGAAGTCTCAGTATACGGATAAGCGTGATAACTCAAGTTGAGTAAAAAAAAAAAAAATGTTGTCAACATTTTAAAAGGGCGAAAATCAAAGGGCCAACCAGTGATAATTGCACTGACAGAGCACGCCACACAAGTTCAGTACGTAACACTTGGCCAGTAAGAAGACTAAAGCTGTAATCAGAACAAACTCTGACAAGCACAATGCAATCTTCATTCAATCCTTATTACATCAAACATGTTCTTTTTATTTGGTCTAGATAATGTCCTACTGTGCTTTACACTGTTGTAATCAATTCATTTTATATAACAATACTGTCAACCCATTTCGCAAGGCACTTGCTATTTACCAGATCAAACCTTCCCTAACAAAGAGGAGGTTTGCCTCACCTGTTCCCTTTTGACCCAACATCCTTCACTGCTCCAATATTTGCATTCAGCTTCACGACTTTTCAGTCTTCAGAAGGGCCATTAAACACACACAAAAGAGACTTTAGGGAAAACACTAACTAAAATATATTAATTTTCTATTTGATTGGGTGGAAAGGAATAAGTAGAAGCCAAGTATAGTCAAGAAAAGCACTTGATGAAACCACCATTCCAAAACACATCTATGTTGATGGCTATATGTATTTGATTGACAGGGTCAAACAAATGTGATATCCTGGGAATAGCACTGCTTTGGACCTAAAATATACATAACAGCATATAGATGTTTTATGTAGGCCCACAATGGCCTGTTCGATGCTTTTTGATTCAATGTGGCTGTTCCACAGAGTATACAGGAAGTGTTCCTCTCCAGTGTTTGCAGGTGGCGTAACTCGATTCCCCTATAAATATTGGCTTTCATATCTATTTCCATGTCTAGGGCCTAGACTAATTTATCACTTGTATCAACATGAAATATGGTCCATTGGTCCTGGGAAATATGATTACGTGGTTGATGTAAATGTAGATTTGCGGGTCTAACAACATACGCTGTGGAGTAAATAACGGTGGAAACGGAGGTAGCTGTGAAGTGGCATGATATCCACTAATCAGCAGGCCAGAGGTTGTTAAACAGGTATCACCAGCATGCCATATTTGCAATATTTCCCATGCGAATTAGCGTCTAAACGAGTAGACTTGATGGTGGGCATTGTTGTTTTTCAAACATGTGCATACACACACACACACACACACACAGAGAGAGAGAGAGAGAGAGAAAGAGAGAGAGAGAGAGAGAGAGAGAGAGACAGAGAGAGAGAGAGAGAGAGAGAGAGCGAGAGAGAGAGAGAGAGAGAGAGAGCTTGTAGTTTCAATGATGTGGACATGCTGTTTTGGCAGCACAGCTTCAGGTTGTAAACATGAAGTCTGAGCCTCTATTGCTCTCTCTGTGTCTCTTCCTCCCTCTCTCTCTTTGTATCCTCCTACATGTCCCCTTCTCCTATCTCTGGTAATACAATAGTTGATCAGTCCCATGAGACAGATGGCATACATATCCCCATTCCAGTGTTATTAAATCCATCTGTTTACATTCGCTCCTGCTTGCACATTTACTGTACCGCATGATTACCAAGAAGAATTTGTTTTCCTATGCATTGAGAAATTATGAAAGCTTATTAGCCTCTACAAACATAAATCCATCTAGTATTAGTTAAACAAACTAGTAGGTGAGGTTTTCAACACGATACCCTAATGTTGACAGTGGAGGAACATGACTGGCAACGCCTATTGGCCTTATTATCTAGATAAACAAAATGGTTGTTGCAAGTCATACAAAAGATTGACGTTTACATACAGGATACAAAGCACTAAACAAACGGACTGTTTTCATTAGGCCCATCATCATCATCAACATCATCGTCACAAACTGTAGTAATGAAATGGTCCAGTACTTAGTGTAATCTCCTTCAGACCTGTCCACCATTGCCCACCAGATGGATGAGTTGCCCACTCCAGTCCTCTCATTCTGATTGACACATGTGGACACTGACATGGACAACGGAATGAGTTTTCATTTTGTTGCAGTTACCATTATCTCTATAAACATCCTCAAAAACACCACACTATCCCTGTAAACATGCTTTGTTACTGAGGTGTTTTGTTCTGCTTGAGCTCACTGTGACATCAAGTATCAACTGTGTGACTGTTTTGTTGCGAATATGAAACCTTGTTTTTAACGTTTCCTGGCCCTGTGGTCGACCAACTGGCAGAGCAAATCACATCGCTGCTCCAAATAATCATATCCCCAAATGCTCTGTTGTCTCTGAGAGGATGAGAGATGATTGTTTTCCGTGATAATGAGCTCCGGAAATTTAGATTTTTCTGTACAAAGTGTTTTTCGGGGAAATGAGCGTTGAGTTGTCTGGCTCATCTGGCCCACAGGAGCTAATAAGGCAGTGAATGCAAGGACAAAAGCATTTTAGGGAAAACAGTTACTATGCACAGGATTGACCAATAATAACTTGTCTCTAGCCAGGCTTTATAAATTAATTAAACAAAAGGCAAATGTTTTAATGATGTAATAATAATATGTTCAATAGCATGTTATTCATATGGATGATACATTATTAATCATAACAATTAATGTAATAATGGATTATACATTATTAATTATAATAATTAATGTAATAATGGATGATACATTATTAATTATAATAATTAATGTAATAATGGTAGAAGGTAATTTACATTAGAAGCATCTTAAACAGGGCACTTCTGCAAAAGAGGCTTTGTCTCAGTCAGTCAACCCTGTATAAATAATAATAATAATAATCTTATTAGAAGCAAATGTAAGACAATCTGATATTTGTATGTCAGCAGTAAGTGACGCTCAGGGCTTTTTGAAGTGCAAATAGGAGAACACACTGTAGAAATCTGTAATCTTGGGAGAGTAGGGTTATTTTCTGTCGGTCTTTTTGATATCACTATTCTTTCCATGTTGGCTTCAGAAATTCTTTGTAACTATAACTGCAAATAATGAACGATGATTGTTCTTTGTGAGCAAAAATGGGAGGCTAGTTATTTTATGTTTATCGATACAGTATCCTTCAGTGGTACAACTAAAGTGTCTAAACAAAATAGATTCAACAAACAACAAGCAATGACTCATAGCTTTGACAATGCCTGTAATTATACTTCAAATTATGATATTGCAGGGTAGCCCACTCAATAAGGCAGATTTTGTGCTCACTCAATGCATAGGTTGTAATGTGTGGGTGATTAAAGTAAATGCTTTGTCAACACAAACCATTCAGCTCTGCCACGCAACACGCACACAAACACCCACAGACATGCCCAACCACACGCACAAGGATACTAACGCCAACCTACCCTCACACTAACACAAGAATATGAGTTCAAAAGTAAGCCAGTGTTGTTGAACAATACTTTAGACCAGCTGCCCACCTGCTTGCCTTCACTGAATTAATCTTTCCATGTGGGATATGGTGACATTCCATTGCTGTTCATTGGAAGGGTTCCTAGATTCAGGCGAGACCCCTCAGCAACAGATGTGTACTCTAACCAACTGGTCCACTCCCAGAGGCAATGCCACAGGGGACCGTTTCACTTTAATAGTTGGCTTTATGTAAAGGTTTTAATTAGGCAGAGCTGCAAAATAATATCACCAGGGTTTCTTGTGTTGTGTAGCGGGACATGAGTAGTGTGGCCTCCTGCTATCGGTTCACAACCAAGTCTAAATGTGCATCAATGGGTTGTGTTTATTGTGTTGATTCCAAAGGCATGCGGAGGCATTGTTGTTTGCGTGGGCGACAGAGAATGGAAAGGAGAGAGAGATTGAGCAAACTGCATAGTACCTGTCAAGTGGCTTGGACAAACTCCATATGATTCACACCACGCTGCACATAACAAACTGAACTTCATCTCTTTATCTTTCACACTGGGGTGGCCCTTCCTTTTACAGTTGTCTAATTACAAGGTATTTAACTAGTAAATACCTTGAAATTATATTACATTATTAGGTAATTACCACTGGTAAACAAGTAGGTAAATACAGTTAAACTACAGGGGACAAACTAATAAAAACCTCCACTATTAGTAAACATATAGTCAAATATAGTATATTATTGTGTAATCATCACAGATAAATAAGTAGGTAAATACAAACCAACTGTAGCTGAAAAACCATGAAAAACACCACTAATACTTGGTAAAAAATAGGGTAACCACTGGTACATAAACTGTGTACATACAGAGAAACTATAGATGAAATACTAAGAAAAACCTTCACTATTACCCATCAACTCAACTCAGTACGGTGTAGTTATGACCGTTGTAAGCTGGTAATGTGGTAATTTACCAGTGGTAATTACCTTTTCTAGGTATGTACTAGGTAAATACCTTGTGATTGAGGAACTGTAAAAGGAAGGGTTACCCACACGGTGATCAGAAAGCCTTCCTCTCCTAACGCACTTTCTTAGCAGAGATCTAGCTGTATCATTAAACAAAAACAAATGGGATTAGAAGGTGACCCGGGCTTCACTGAGCCTAAAACAAATCCTAAACCCCCTTGAATAGCACAATGCATAAATATTCACATTAACAGATTTTCCCTTGTCCAGTCCAATTAGGAAACTTGCGTGACTTCCCCTGCAATTATTTCCAAAGGTCAGACTCCACAGACACATGAATAAGCAGTTTTCTCTGACTGTTGTGAGATGAGCAGTTTGACTTGTATTTCCTAATAGTTTACATTTGAAACCGAATTACAAGCTCTAAGCTAATTACATGGGGAGTATGGGTACCTTTTCAGTGCCTCCCTTTTTTTGTGTTGGTTTGTGTTAGGGTTGTTCATTTAGAATTTGTTTTTTTGTGTGTGTGTGTTAGCATAAACTAAACTACTTAAAATGTAAAGCTAAGAGTCCGATGTGATGGCCACAAAGAAATAATATTTATTTCATATTTATTTATTTACACAACCACTGCTCCTTTGTGGTTAATGGCATTTTATAAAATAGCAACACTATCCATAACAATAAAAATATACACAGGTATTCTGAGACAACATTATCGTAAAACATACTATCATGTAACAAACTATGTTTGCCACATTAGGTATCTGTTACATTTACAAAACTGTACAAGTGATGGGGTCACTGGTGGTAGGACATATGGATGGCTTAACTGTTAAAGCACAGTGGGCATGATTCTGGTGTGTGTTTAAGCTGCAGCGATGTATTGTCTTTGGAGAAACAGAATGGCAATATTTTACAACATGGGCCAAATCCCCTCTACAAATCTCTCTACACAAGTACATTTAGACAATCTTCACAGATAATATTATTCACTGGTCCACGCACAAAGTCAATGTAATTCACAGTCCAAAGAGTTACTAAACAGTGTACAAAGAGAGGCACTCCATCATGCCATCCTTCTGTTGTCTCGGCTGCAGAGGATCTTTTTGAAAGACCGCCTGAAGTCATTGTTAAAGATGGTGTAGATAATGGGGTTCAAAGAGCTGTTGCAATAGCCGAACCAGAAGAAGAACTTGAACAGGGTGCTGGGGACAGAGCAGGATTCACACAGGGCCGTCAGGGTGTAGGTGAAGAAAAAGGGGAACCAGCAGATGACAAACACACCGATGACTACGGCCAGGACAAAGGTGAAGCGTTTCTCCCTGTTCTGGCGCCCCTTCCAGCGACTGCCCTTGGTGCTAGGAGCTCGCTGGGGGAGCTGATTGTCCCCAGGCTTGACTTGGCTCAGCTTGGTTTTCGCTTTGCCTTTCTTCTTTTTGATTGAGCACGGGTTACTCACTTTGTGGTCAGAGGACGAGGAATCCTCCATGTCCACCCCGTTGATCTCCGCCTTCTCCTCCGCCTCAACTCCTCCTCCGCCTCCCTCTTTTCCGTCCTCCATCTCCCCCTGCCGCTCTCCATTAAGCTTCTCATGGTTGTGGCCCTCCGCTCCCCCATCGTGGCCGTTCTCCTTCCGGTCCACGGCTAGCATTGGCATGTCTTTGCTCTTGCGGTCTCCCGGCAGGGCCCGTGTCCTCTTCTTGGCGATCTGGTAGATGCGCACGTACACCAGGACCATGATGATGCAGGGCAGGAAGAAAGAGCCGATGCTGGAGGAGATGATGTACCACTTGTCCCCGTTGATCTTGCACACAGGGCCCTCCTCCTTATCGCTCTCCTTCTCCATGGTGATCAGCGGGGGGAAGGAGATGACCGCCGCAATCACCCACACAATCACGATGATGCACTTGATCCTGCGAGGTGTCCGCTTTAGGTTGTACTCGATGGCCTGAGTGATGGACCAGTAGCGGTCCAGGCTAATGGCGCACAGGTGGGCAATGGAGGCTGTGCAGAAGAGCACGTCCAGCGCTAGATAGATCTCACACCACACTTTACCAAAGTACCAGTATCCCATCAGCTCATTGGCTAAGGAGAAGGGCATCACCAGGGTAGCCACCAAAATGTCAGCGGACGCCAGTGAAACCAGGAACAAGTTCTGGGGAGCTTTGAGGGCCCGGCTTGTAAACACAGCTATGACAACCAGGACGTTGCCAAACACTGTAAGAAGGATGAGAATCCCCACCAAGACTGTGAGGGGAAACGAGATCTGGATAGTATACGGGGCTCTTCCAGGAAGAGTCTCGTTTGTCCCATTGTCACTCCCCACTGGAGCAGGTCTGTCCAATGCCTCCATGAGGTCACGTGAGGTTAACAGACCTTGTCCACCAAGTGAGACACCGTTTCTCAATGTGCTGGTGATTTCTGGAAATTTTCAAGAATATTTGGGGATTTGTCGCTCCATTTTGTATGCCTATCGACAAAATGCAGTTTGGAATGTGGATGTCACTTCATCTGGAAAAAGGAGGGGCAAAGGTATAAAACAGTTGAAATGCTCAATTGAAATCACTTCACATTGCTCTTGCATGGGCCAATTGTCAGTGTATTGATAGTTCAATATATTTTAATATCATCCCCAATCAACTTAATTGGATTCAACAGAAGAAAAATAGTGCGTGAATATTGTGAAAATCTCCTTACCTCATACATGCAGCAGCCTGGGGTCTCAGATCCTTGGCAAAACCAAAAAAATGAATGGTGAATAACTTCTTTATGCAGGTTAATAACCGTAGAGATTCCACCTGGTTCTTGTTCATCTCCGCGGTGGAGTATGAACTCAGCTTCCACAGTCTGTCCTCTCTTCTCTCTCTCCCCCCACAGAATTATCCCTTCGCTGCATCTAGGTCCGCCTCACTTGCGGGGCTAATAGAGCGGTAATCGTGTTATCCCGGGTGCTGCTGCGGTGCAGTCTGTGTGTGTAGTCTCTCCTCAGTTCTGGCCACTTCGCCACTCCCTCTCTTTATAACCCCTACCTACAAGTGTGTTGCTTAGCAGCATCCACATTCACACCACGTGGAAATAAATGGCGGCATTCAAGTTTCTTTAAGAACTAATCTATCATAACCTAAATTGTATTTAGCACCTTCATGCGACCAATTCAGGCATACTCTAATTAACAATATTTTATAGTGATTAATTGGCACGTAAAATCATGAACTGAAAGTGAAAAACAAAGCATCCTCATTTGAATAGGCTATAGCATAATTTAACGTTCTTTGCAAAAAAATAAAATAAAAGTTAAATAGCCTAAGAAAAATCACGTTCTTTGCTGAACTAGACAAAAAATAGGGTTTAGTATTTCTGATTGGATTGTAAGCTTGAAGATTTGTGAATCCCCCACGTATTTTTCAGGCCGACCTATCAAAAGTCATGACACATGTTTTATATTTTTTATTATTTTATCATTGTTTTTTTTTTCTATTCTGTATTTTATGTAGGCCTATACATTTTTTTTTATAGATTCTTCACTTCCAAATGGATGAAGGCTGTATAGATATAGGCCTATTACAAAAACAAAACGCTTAATTTCTTAATTATACAGTCTATCTATCTATCTATCTATCTATCTATCTATCTATCTATCTATCTATCTATCTATCTATCTATCTATCTATCTATCTATCTATCTATACATATTAATAAGATATTATATAGATAAGATTATTAAGATATATGTATCATTAAGAAATTAAGAGTTTTGTTTTTGTAGTATATCTCTGTGTACTTCTGTGTGTGTACATGGTGGTGGCCAACTTCATGAGAACGCGCGAAGAGAGGATGCAGTGACACCTGTCGTTTTCTAAAGCCTCCAGTACTTGCCGCATGTCCCTTTTTTGTTGGATACTACAGGTCAGTAATCTAGCCTACAAAAATAAATTTGAAACCTTGAAGTGGTGAGAAATCCGTAAGCGTAGACCAATGTCAACTACCATTGTCAAATTCAGGTTTCAAATTTAGACCTATCGCTTGCGCAAGATCACGATGATTTTTAGCCTTTACTATGCCATTTAGATCTAGGAATTGTCCTCGCTTATATAAGCTTCACAATAGCAATATGCTTCTAAAGTCAGAAGTGGCCATACTAAAGCCACAGTGGCCTACTAAATAATATGTGTAATAACGAATCATAAAAGAATCCAACCCTATTATTGTATGCTTATAAATGTAGAATTAGCCTACTGAAAACGGTGTACTTCTAGTTGGACAATAGGCCTAATGTTAATAGAATTATTTTTACTTATTTATTTTTATGGAGTCTAACGCTAATCAACCAATTCACTACTGTGGTTGAGGTATTGTGGATTTACTTACTAATCCACAAGGGGGCTGCCGTGTATTGTGACAATTTCAGAGGAGCCTAGTCAAATAAAATCAGGCAGACAAAAAAATACACACACTAGCCTACACAAAGCAATACGATTAGAAGATTGCAATTTTTGATTAGCAGGGCAGCACGGTGGCTCGATGGTTAGCACTGTTGCCTCACAGCAAGAAGGTCCTGGGTTCAATCCCCACCTGACCCAAGGGCGTTTCTGTGTGGAGTTTGCATGTTCTCCCCGTGTTCGTGGGTTTCCTCCGGGTACTCCGGTTTCCTCCCACAGTCCAAAACCATGCAGGTTAATTGGTGACTAGATTGCCCGTAGGTGTGAATGTGAGTGTGAATTGTTGTCTGTCCCTATATGTCGGCCCTGTGATAGACTGGCGACCTGTCCAGGGTGTACCCCGCCTCTCGCCCTGTGTCCGCTGGGATAGGCTCCAGCTCCCCCCCGTGACCCTGTACAGGATAAGCGGTAAAGCTAATGGATGGATGGATTTATTTAAAAGAATATCACATTTTAATCACGGTACTGTAAGAATCGCATGTGAGCATATGCCAGAGTATACAGTGTGCATGTGTGCTTATGCAAACTCCTTAAAACCTTAAAAACTGCTTCCATTGTAGCCCTAATGGCATTTCAAAAGATACATTAAATATCATCCACTGTAAGGGAAATTTTGGCATAATTTCCCTTAAAAACACCTTTCCAGAAGCAGTCTCTACAGAGCCTTGTAAATAATGTTGTACTGTTGAAAGAAAGGTAAAACTACACCAAACAAGTACTAGGCATAATTATAAATTTGTAAATGTTTATAGGTTTATTACAGTCAAAAAGATGTATGTACATACAGAACATCAAACATGGTCGTTTTCATCTATTTGCAAAGCAGCATTCTTTGCAACATATTGGCTTCAGGATAACTGTCAATGAGTAAGCTTTGATTATGTTTGTCATTTACAACCAAGCAAACAATTTGTTTTTGTTTAATTTGCCAAGTAATACTTAGTAAAGGCATTCTGTATGTCTAAAACTGAAGAGAAGCATGTTAAGTAAAACAAATGTACTGAATCACCAGTCCGAATGCATTTCCTAGTCCTTACCGCTGTTACAGTAACACACTTTTCTTATTTATACACCTCAAATGGACCTTGGTCACCGTAGTTAGCAAAGAAGACTCACATAGAGGTAGTCATGTCTGCGTTTGCTCATCTTGTAGAAGGGAGAATGGCCTAACATTTACGGTTGCTGTCAGAACTGTGGACTTCTGATCTTATAGGTGATTATCTGTCCATACTGATGAAATCTGACAGACCGTTGACAAAGGTTTGCTTGGTACACGTAAGGCAGTCAAATCAATGTATGGTCGAGGAGATATTGGCTTGGTATTTGCAGTGCGATTGTATGTGGGTATGAGGGAGCAGTCTTAAAGGTACAATACACAGTATGAAGTAGCTGGCCAGTTTATAAACTGTAAATACCAAAGAGAATATAAAACAACACACCACGCCAAATAGTAAGCATTATTTTTGCTTTGCTCTGCCTTTCTCTTTTTCAAATGTGTCAACAGCCTATGGATACATCATACGGCAACGTCTACCTTTAAGGTCTGCTGACTATAGAGTAAAATATAAGAAAAAATGTACGCATTGACCAAAAGATGCCTATAACTGGTATAGTCCAAGAACATGAACCAAAGAAAAGGTTAACGAAAATCACTTTACCATTAAGGCTGCTTGTCAAAGTACAGTAGGTAGGTAAGCATTACCACAAAATGCTTTCCATACTCTTTGCAATGTACAAAAAATCAAAATGAACACCAAAAACCAACAAGTCCTCTTTGTACAATGCCTCTGTTCAAATCCAGACAAATCATGTCAAATGGTTTTCAACATGCTTGTTTCCTATATGACAAAACCAGGCAATAACGGGAGGCAGACATTTCTACAATAAAAAACAAAGGAACAAAATGATCATGGTTCTTACAAACGCTCTATAAACACCAATTAGTCTCAAATCATTTGAATGCACCAGTATAATACAATATATCAGACTGACCGACCTCAATCGACTGAAACTGGACCCATCAATGATTACAAATTGTTCAACTACATTCTGTTTTCCTAATAAATGCTTTTTTTAAGCGATTATGTTTCAGGTTCTCTTTAGCCAGACACTGACATACCCAAGCTTGCAAATGGCACATATGAAAAAGTAAAAACATAAAGACTCAATGTAATACGGGACACAGCACTCTTGCTGCATACCTAATGCACATCTCACTGTAAGTACTCATTGAAGGCATTTTCACACAATTGTTTACAGCTAAATGTAAATCCACAAATAAAATAGAAAATAATATTTTTTTTTTCTTCCAAAGCTTTTATATAAAACCAGGAAAGCAATGCCTCCGGTGTATTGTTTAGCGTGAACAGAGAAAGCCCTTTTTACATTTGTTGTCTTCTTTGACAGTCTTGCACTGTTACTACGGTAGGCTCAAATATGCACCTTGTTCTCCTTAATGTAGGGTCCAAACGATTTGATCTGTTTGAGAACCACCTGACCGGAGACCTACTCAAAAGATCAATGGATTTGTCCCAGCCAAGCTATGAGTCAAATCTGTATTGGTGTGGTTGTTAGATCTCTTTTCGTCCATTTTTTTTTTACATTATAAGTGTCAGTTCACAAAGCAGCAACAGGTTCTGCTGGTAAATAGATGCAGCAATACACTTGTGTGTCAACTTGGGTCTGGTTTGTGACAAGTTTACAACTCTGTAACACTATGTAAGCTGCTGCACAAAAGAAACTCAAACTTTCAAGACGTTTGAATAAAAAACAGAATCATGACTGAATATAGTATGGACACAACACATTTCCATAAAAAACCTTTCTGGGGTTGATTACCTTAGTTGGGATTTTAATGTACAGTGACAAAATAATACTAACTGAATACACATTTAATATTTTTTTTATAAACTAACACGTGACAATATTACTTTAAATAAACAATGCAGATCTGATTTAAAATAAGTCAAAATTAACTTTTTTTTTGTGATGAAGAGAGCAGATATGGATATTTTTGCTGACCATTTTTCACTTGTAGAGAACATGTTTCACTTAAGATTGACAAGTTGAAAAACTCCTCAAACAAGGTTGCTAGTTAATTATAATTTGAGCATGTGAAAGTCAGTATTTATAGGTAACTGACCAAACTTACATAACAAAATGCCCCCCATTCAACTTAATGAGAGACAGTTATTTTTAATAGAAGATGCCAATGTCATTAAAAGTGCATAAGAACAGCAGCATTGCCGGGACAGTGTGGACGTAAAAGCCAGGAATACTTGAAATGTGAAATCTGTAGAGGGTTCTTCCGATGAAAGCATTTATGTAGTAATGGCATCCACTTAAGGTAGATGGAATCCTGTTTATTGGCTAATCTCAAATTAAGCTCCGACAAAGAGTGACAGTGATGCCTTCCTTCAATATTCCTGATATGTTGGTCAATCAACAATTGTATGACAGCTATACAGCCCAATATTGAAGATAATTTAAAAAAAGTAAACATTACAAAAACTAAAATTGCACTCAAGGCAACAATCAGTATTTATATACAAGCATATAAAAATGTGTAGAAGATCACTTATCCCATCACCACATTTTTTTAGGTTTGAACACCCTTTCTCAGAAAAATGTATTTGACAACAAAAAATATAAAATATATTTGATATGGGGGCCAGAAAGCCACCAATTTCTGGATAACTCAGCTTGCTTAGTCTTTTTTTTAAAGAATCTGGGATTTTTGTTACTAGCACATTAACAACTAATGCCTTTCATTTTAATTACTTCTGATCACTATTTATCAAATCTGATATTTATTTTATTATTTTGATGGCAAGAGATATACAAAAAATGTATAATAAAACTAAAAGTTATAAAAAATTGAATAATTTATACCTTTTTATAATCATGACAAATGTTTAGAAATGAACCAGCAAATCATTCTGAATATAGGCACAGTTTTTCAAAATGTAAAATTAAAAACACCGGCAATAGACCTTTGTTCTCCGTTGTCAAACAGGCTATAACACAAACAATTGTAAAATATAAACAAAGTATCTAATAAAAAAAAAAAAAGGAACAAAAATGTAATGGACTATGGCAGCAGCAGTAAATTTAAAGTTTCAAATATGTTTTGTTTCTTGTTGCATACAATTGTATCTTCGCTCGTGTAATAGATGCTTGTAGTTACTGTAAATACATTGGCAATGGGAGCATGTTTTATATGGTTTAAAGACTTGCCACTCGAAATATATCTTCAGTTTTGGCAAAAAGTTAAAGATATGTCTGTCTTCTTACATGATTCGGAATGAGAAGAGATGGGAGGGAGGGTTGAGATGCTGAAGAGCATTAATTTCTCTGCAAATCCACGGAAAACAGGGAAATCAACTTGCATCCCATGGACAACAAAATGGACATTTCTTTATCTTCATTTCCCCACATTTTTGATTGTTGTTTTTCTCAAATTTACAGTGTATGACAAGGATGGTAAGGGCAATAAGGTCGGGGCCGAATGGTCTGCTTAAACCATGGCACGGTAAGGCCCTTGCATCTTGAGGAATTGGATGATGAAAGAGGGGCCTCCAGCAACAATCTGTGGTGGTAGGTGGCTGAGTGGACAGTTCTCAATGCTCATAATGGACAGCTTGCTGCAGAGGGCTAACTCGAACGGGAGGCTGTGCAGGTTGGGGTTATCATTGAGGTACAGCTCTTCTAAATTTTCCAGTGTACCTGAGAACGTGGAAAGAGTGAGAAGGAATGTGAAAGATGGCTGGATGAACAGATGGATAAAAAGGGTAAAGAGCACTATTTACCAATCTCCTCAGGCAGGTGCTGCAGCAGGTTTTCACCCAGACCCAGGTGAGTCAGGTTTGTAAGATGGCCAATGCCTCTAGGTAATGTAGTTAGTTGGTTATTGGTCAACACAAGTTTCTGTTGGGAGGGCAGAGGGAATGTCATACTTTTTTTTATAATTTAGCACAACATACATAGATTAACTAAAAGGCTGGCTGTAAAGGCTCCAGTATGCTTCAAGCGAAAGCGAAATAGTTCGCTATCCCCGAGGATAGGCGAACAAAAATCAGCAAAGCGACGTCGCTTTGGTTATTCGTTCGCCTGGAACTGCGCAGCCCATTTTTTCTAGCTCGGCGAACGCAGAAAAAGCAAACATCTTATGTGATTGGTTCAATTATATGGTGGGTGGTAGCCTGCTCTGACCAAAGCTTTGGATGGCTGCATTTGGTTTCCGGGTACAGCATTTACTGTTCGTTTTAGTCACTGCGGCACTTAACTAGAAAGGTTTGGAATTTGTTCTTAAGCTATGAATACTTTTGAGAGCAGCATAACTGAAGAAGTAAAAAAATATGAACACTTTTAAAACTCGTAATCAGACCTAATGCATTGTTGCGATTCGTAACATTTGATTCCCCCTGCTGTATTGGGGTGTAAGCTACCGCAAACTCAAATCAGTAGCAAACAAGTATACCATCACAGCCTCGGCTAACAAGCGCAAGAGAACCAAGCAAACAGGAAAAGTTGGCTTTCGCTTGAAGAATACAGGAGCCTTTAGAAATGGCATAAGGTTAAAGAATGTACGTACAAAACACAGATTTGCAATCATATGTGGGGTTATTCAATGAATAATACCTGTATGTCTTTAAGGTAGGCAATTTCGTTCGGGAGGGATTCCAACTTGTTCTCCTCCAAGTCTAACTCACGTAGTTTTCTCAAGTTCCCAAAACCATGTGGCAACTTTTTCAGGAGATTGTTGGACAGTATCAACACCTGTAACAACAATTAGGGTTGTTAACCAAGACAGTATTCATACATTTTCATTATAATCTTTGTTTTAGAGTTAAATGCACTGTGGTGAAAGACGAAACAGGATATTGAAAACACCAAAGGCCTCATCAAAATAGGAAAAATAACTTGCTACTGACTCTAGCTATCACAGCTTAAAAAAAACATTGGCAGGAACTTTTCGGCATAGAAAGGTTGGATTATCCAGACTATTTGAGGGCTGAGGGACTGATGTGGAAGTCACCTCCAGAGAAACAAGGCCACAGACATCCTCTGGGATCTTGGTCAGCTGATTGGTGGCCAGGTTCAGCTCCACCATGCTGGTCCAGGTGCCAAAGTCAAGCGGCAGAGACGTTAACTGGTTATCCTAGAAGTGTTGACAAGTGAAAATGTTTGGTTGTCACGGCACGAATAACGTAATATTTAATAGATTTAGTGAATCGCTTAACACAATGTTTTAGCTCTTGTCATGTGATGATTTTGTAAATGTGTGCATTCGATGTAACTTGATGTTGTCAAATTGTTTTGTCAATATAGCTGGAGCGCGCCAGATATCACAGCAAAAGCATCTTTTACAGCCAGACAGAGACAAGAATCAACCACACAAGTATAAACAGGCCTTACCTTCATGTTGAGCTTGCTCAGCACCTTGGCCCGGGAGAAGATGCCAAAGGGAATCTTGTTGATGCGGTTGTGCTCCATGTTGAGGGAGTAGATCGTGGAGAACTGAGAGGGGCCGCCGACAGGGTATGACTGGAAGCAGTTCCTCGCCAGCGTCAGACTGGTCAGGTTCACCAGACTGGACAGGAGGCCCTACAAAGCATAACAGGTTAAGCATGGCAAAGCCGGTGCAATGGAAACAATGATACACCGAACAGGTAAAGCATTGAGCTGTAGGTGGTTACGTAGTTAAGTAGTTGGTGTTGCGAGAAAATGCTAAACAACTGTAAAGACACTAGGTAGCCAAGACAAAATATTAAACAAACACAATTTAAATGATAAAATAAATATCTGTATTTAGGCACAAATTTATATGTTAAAGTAAAATGATTTATGCGTTCAAAAATATACACATAGCTCAATTATGTTATGTCAAATATATAAAAAATGTATTCTGCCTTTGATATGTATCTCACTGTATATGGGTGCTTCACTGACCTCTGGCAACACAGAGATGTTGTTGTTCTCCAAGTTTAGCTCTTCCAGTTCTCGGCACTTTGCTAACGATCTGGGGATGGCCGACAACCGGTTGTAGCGCAGACCCAAGCGATTTATGCTTGCCAAATTACCTGTAATTATAACAAATGATGCATTAAAGAGAAAGTGAGAAATGAAAACACAACTCCTTTATTTTCCTATTGACTTACTTGCTTATGCAGTGTCTATGCAACTTAACTTATGAGAAGGTACTGAATCTCACCTATACTCTCTGGAAGGTCCAAAAGCTCATTGTGCTGTAAATCAAGATTGGTAATCTGTGTGCAACTCCCGATCTCCTTCGGCAGGTGCTCCAACTGGTTATGGGCTACATCCAGGGTGATGAGGTTACATAACTCCCCTGTGAACAAACACATTAAACAAGACTTCTCAGACGTTCGCTCCTTCGGTATTACGCAAGGACCCAATTGTCCCACAGTCGGCACTCCAGTCATAACAACACCATCTACCTAATTGAATAGCAAATTGATCAATCCCAATCTGCTAACAGTCATTTATTTCATTTGCCCACCTGCCATGCCAAGCCCTAACTTCTAACTCACCTATCTCTGCAGGCAGCTGTTTGATCTTGTTCTCCCGGATGCTCAGCATGGTGAGCTTCGAAAGATTCCGAATGTCCTTCTCCACCGCTGTGATGCGATTGAACCGCAGGTACAGGGTGGTCAGCGATGTCACGCGGTACACCACGGCCGGGATCTCCCGGAGCTTGTTGTGCCGCAGGTCAAGCATCCGAAGCTTTTTCAAAGAGTCCAGCGAGTCGGGCAGGCTGGTCAGCGAGTTCTCGCTCAGGGCTAGGGTGACCAGGCCTGACAGGCAGCCCACCTCAGCAGGGAGGCTCTGGAGTTTGTTGCTGTACAGGTAAAGTTCGGCCAGCTGGGTCAACTCCTTGATAGAATTGGGGAGCATGTGAATGGACCTCTTGGACAAGTCCAGCCTCATGGAGTTCTCCTCCCGGCACTTGTTAAGCTCTTTGATCACCTCAGCGTTGCTGGATTTCTTGCGGGTTCCAGGAGCCGGGTTTGGACGTTTTATTGTATTGTCAACAGAAAACGCAACAGCCGGCGGCGCGCTGCTCGTGTCTTTCTTTCCTTCTTTGGCATCTTTCCCTTTGGTCTTAGGCTCTTTGCCACTATCTTTGCCAAAGCTAGCCAGAGCCTTGGCCTCTTTTTCCCTTTCTTTTCCCACCGGACCACCTTTGGGGTCCTTCTCTTTTGAGTCTTTGTCTTTCCCTAAAGTACTACTCATGACGACGTTTTCCACTGCCCTTTAGAGTTGCTCATGGGAGTTTTTGTCGCCGGGTTAGGCAGGCCAGGAAAAGGGGATTCAGACAGGCTGGAGGCCTTTATGTAAGAATACGTTGATACATACCTGTGAAATGAAGGGTCTACTCTAAAGACAACCCCTCAGAGTTAGAGGGTTCCTTATGTTTTTTCTACTACTCGTGTTAAAGCAACATAAGGGGGGAAATCCTTTGAAGTAGCTGGACTGGTATGGCAGCCATGAGCCACATACTTGTTTGAACTACACACAATCCCTTGGCCCTGGGTTGAAGTGAGTTAAGACAAGAAAGGTCATCAATGTTCTCATCTTTTGGGCTTGTGCTGTTGGAATTAAACAAGAAAAATGTATTTGATTGCCTTCATACATTAAATATCAATGTTTACATTCAATTAAATGCAAACACACTGTGTGCTGATACTGGTCTAAAACAGCTTTGTTAACATGACATCCCCATATGTCTGGAGTTATGTTCGTATTTGTTCGTTTACAACCAAAGGGTTTTAAGATGAAATGTTATTCTTGGTTTCAAAACACCAAACTAAAATGTCTGATGACACTGTGATGCTTTTCTCTGTTGGTCCTGCACGTTCCAGTCTCTAAAAAGATGATTAACACTTGTAGTATGGACAAGCACCACTAGAAAGAGGCCAGTCTGGCAGGATCAGAGCCGAGTGAAAAGGTTACCACTGCTGAGAAATATCTTTAGAAGCTACTTCCAAAGCATAGATTCCACACAAGTAATGGACACAGTTTAAAACCTAATGGATTGATGCCAATCCATAGATGAAAAGTTGATAACAGTCATGGTTTACTCATCAACTGTCAACAACCCTTATGGCTTAATGAATTAATCAGACAGGCATCGTTATCGACAACACATTCCAGAGTGAAAGATAAATGATAAGGGTGAATAACAACAAAATATCCAATATGTGGTAACAAAACACACATGTAGGCCTATATGCAAAACATGGACAGTTCAAACATCAATGTAGACCATGCAAGTCACACAATTATTATGTAATAGGTTACAATTGTGCCCAACTATTGTCTACAGTCTTTAACAGTGCATAATGACATTGGAGAAGAAAGACAAGTTCACTAGAGCTTCACTCAACTTCATCTTAAAAAAAACACTTTGCCAATTTACACAAGGCTAAATATCAAACTGATTAATAGCCTACAACTGTATCAGGAATGTCCTATCCATATTTTTCAGATGAGATAGTTTCTTTATCAAATACTTAAAATGTCAACCTTTCATTGTCTCTTCCAAGTATATGTTGCCCTGACTATGTAGGCCTTACAACAAAATAGTGGTCTGCCATAGCCTGCTTATTTTGTCTAGCTAGCCATGTGGTATGATATTTTACAGTTATGCCACTTGAGGGGGTAAGCCTATGCTATGATTATTGGAAATATAAATCTAGGCTACTTTGGTGTTAAATATGGTTAACTGGTTTATGTCTGGTGAAATAATGTAGACTCACAAAAGAAGTAACTTATAATTTATATATATATATATATATATATATATATATATATATATATATAGTTTATAATTAAATATATTCTTGGGAATTTCAAATTAATGAATGGCGTATTTGGGTTTGTTCTATAAATACTTATAATAGATCAGTTAGACAGAAAGAAAAATAAATATATAGTAAGATTTGATGGCTTCCAGTGTACTGGGATGGCAAGAAACGTGACATAAAAATAATAGTCGTAAACTGCTGCTACTGCTACTAGTACAACTCCCCAACACCAACAACAGCAAATCCGAACTAAAAACAGATAATCGTGAAAACAGTGCGACAAAGTATAACTAGAGTCAATCAACATCCACTTTTACAACATATTTGCATAAAATAGATGAATCCCAGTTAGCTCAGTTTAAAGCTAGCTCAATACATGCTTATTCTGAGACCGTATAATTGGCTAGTCCAGGCTTTTTGACGCACATTAGTAGCAAGTTACTTCATTATACTATGTAACATTGACGTAAATAATGTACACATAACGTACAAATTATGTAAATCATTATTTTGTGGCGAAAATATTCGTTTTTGGGTTAACTTAGCGGTTACTTGTGTCGTTGATAATATGCATTGCTGTGTCTAACCAAGCCATTGGAAAACAACAGAATAAAGGAGATTCCCAAAAGGCTACGTTAGCTATATAGCTAAATTGATAGGAAACGTCAACGTCGATGGCTAGCAGTGACTATCGCTACCGAGCTAGCTGGCTAGCAACATCATTAGCTATGCTAATAATACGTAGCAGTTCTTTACAGTCACGCCCATATAATGACTAAAGACAATTAATGCTAGCAAATGCTTATACAGAAGTGATAGCAATGTAACGTCAATTACATGTTTTGAAATAACTGTTGATGTCAGCCGATTGCCAAGCCTCAACCTAAACCAGCAGTTGACCGATTCCACTCGCTTCTACCGTAGTAGGCCAAAGCTAAGCAGCTGTCAAAAATGTAACACCATTCCAACCACCGCGAACTGAACTGGGGAACTAGCGCTGCAGCCAATCGTGCGCAATCGGGAGTACCCTTCATCAGTTTAACAGTTTAAGTACGACCGTTAACTACAATTAATTCCTAAATGTTCATGCTTGGCACCTTGCACAGTCAGTAATAAATGACAAATTGGTCATATTTTTTTCCCTCGCGTAGAAAATCAGAGAGAAAAAAAGAAAACACATTCTGAAAACAGCGGCCATTCCAAGCTGAACAAAAGAGTGCATTCTCACCCCACTAAAAACTACAACAGCGTCACCGACCTATCATAAATGCTAACAATGAAGACGGTTAATAACATCACTACAAAAGTTAGACTGAAACATGGAAATAATTCAGCTGTATGTAACAATATAACTGTTTTACCATCAGAGGTGTAACTCCGCCATCCTGGCTTCCTCCTCTTTTCTACACTGCTGATGAGCTGGTCCCCTCCCCTACCACCAAATTGCGTCACACGCACGCAATGGCAATGTATCACGAGACTTAACGAAATCAATGTTCACCAGAGATATTATTTAGTTGAAACCAAGCATAAAAGGTAAATTGGGGTCTACTAAAGATAAAATCACTGGATTAATTCAGAATGCATTTTGACACAGCATAGGTAAGCAACCTAAAACCGGGGATGCAAATGTTCGAGTTTCTGACCACTAGATGTCGCTAAAGGCGAAATGTATAAGAACAGCCAGAGGGCCTGCTAGTGGTCCGAATCAGTACTACTTATTACACAATCATGGTCTGCGGAGTGCGGAGCAAACACTGTAAAAACAAAATGCTCGAATGTTCATTGACGCTTTACTACCATATATAGTTCCTCAATAATTTTCCACTTGTCTCTCTGTTGACTTAATATTTCTTATAGTAACTTAGTTTAGTTTAGCTACATGTTATGTCTACAAACTTTTATAACGCAATGCCACCATTATATTCAATTTATGGGCGAAATAAATCCAACTAGGAAAAAAACTAAATTACTTCTGATATATTTGTAAAGAATTTACACAAAATCAATGAAGCATATATAGATGCATTCAGTATTACTAGCAAGTTAGCAAGCACAAATACTGCTTACTTCCACAATATCTTAAAATTAGGTTTATAATCTGATCAGTAGTATGCTAAATTATCTTTCCAAATTGTATAATGCATGTTTTGGAAATGTGTTGTGGCTACTTGACTGGGCTAAGTAAGGGAGCAAGCGTGCAATACATGCAATTTATAATTGATACAGCAACGTTTACCTCTTTTATTTTTTTATTTTTGTTGTTGTTGTTGTTGATTGCTTTGCTCTCCTAATGCAAGATGAAGCCATGCCTGATGAATAGTCATGTAGCCTGGTCCAGCCTATAAGCGTTTGTTGCAGTATCAGTATGTAAAAGGAAATTGGAAATATGTAATAGAATGCTTTGGGATGAAGGCCACACACAGGGACATGAAAAAAAACACTGCAAACAAATGAGCGATGGACAAAAAAAATCTAGGTAATTATTGGCGTCCGTGGGCAGAATTTGTAATACATATAATACATTATATAATATATATTATATATAATATAAATTGGACTTGCTTGGGAACTCTGAAGCTATATGCCAAAATGTATTATTTTTTTGTCACCTTCATCTCTGGCAGCTAGGTGGCATGCATGTTACGCTAGTAGCATAGCAACGTCAGCCGCACACTTTTCTTGGAAGTGGGTTGTGTGTGGATACCGACTTAGCCTTGGTGAGTTATATTAGCTAGCTACGGTTCTGTATTACGTTACATTTAACTAACGTATACAATTGACTTTAGCATGAAGTAACTGCATTAAATATGCATATTTAAAGTACGCTCTGCCAGCATAACATAAGTACTAACCTAAGCCTTTTGTATAGTTAATTAGTTGGCTAACCAGCTAGCTAGTACTTGCCATCTAAGCGCATTATCGTGCATTACTAGCTAAAAAAAGGTTTACGCTTAAACTGAAGTCCCTTATTTGATTTACTTAACTACGACAACATTTATTGAAGCAAAAGTGTAACATAATTTGGGGAAGGCAATTAAGGCACCAATTTATGAAGTTGATTACGCGTTTGCAAGAGCGTACGTTTACGACTTCAGCTAGATAATCTTGAAAATAGTATTTGGAATCGCCAATTTATTCATCCTTGCCGGCCGGCCGTTGGCTTTTCAGCTCCGTTGCATTATCCGCAGAAGCAATGCCAGAGGTCAAGTCCATATTCAAAGAGGTTTTGCCAAAACAAGGTCAGACAATTGCTACGTCTAAAATTCGTTAAGTGCACATAATAGGATGCATTCTACTTGATGCATCTTTATTAATTGAAATACTTGCTATGTGCTGCTTCATTACCCAGGGGAGGGGGGCGGGGGGGCTGTACTTCATTCTCACTGAAGTTTGACAACTCCACAGGGCAGATGTCCATGGAAGATGTGCCCACCATGGTTCTGTGTAAGCCCAAGCTTCTCCCTCTCAAATCAGTCACCCTTGAGAAACTGGAAAAAATGCAACTGGAGGCTCAAGAAGCAATCAAGAAGCAGGAACTATCCATGAAGGAACAGCCACATTAAACAGTATCAACAGTAGACTGGATGTTTTTAGGATGGACTTTCAAAGTTGGGCAGGCATCCACACAAGACAACCGAACGATATTTAAGAATATCAAGTGTTAATAGGGACACTGGTATGAAGATATGGGTATGAATCAGGAATGTCATACCGTTTAGTTATAGTGATGCAGAACCTGGCATGGAAACTGTTCCATTTTGACACAAAGCTTCAGTGAAGTCTGGTAGAAAAACAAGTCTTTCACGTGGTTATGCCTAGGTTAATGTTATTTCGGGTGTGTATTCTTTTTATAGATATTTATAAAATATCATCAATGTATTTGTTTTACTGTTACTTCCCACTAGTGTGCGCGCTGTTGATGTAAGGTTAGTATAATTTAAACAGACTTAAGACTACTGGCTTTCATGTGAGGGAACATAAAGCCTAAAGGAGAAATAAAATGTGATGTCAAAATTACCCAAATATTAACTTAATATGTTTGATATAACATTTGCGCTTATAAAGAAAAAACAATTTATTTTATTTTTTACAATTTCTTGAACAATCAAGGAGCAAGACCTGGTACGTTTCACACACCATCGTTCCCTAAATATAAAAATAAACACTCTGGACTCTACTTTGTGAAATTATTTGAGCCAGTACACAGTGGCACTCCTAGCCTTGTTGAATTCATTAATGACATCTTTTGTGAAATCTAAGGGGTCAAGGAAAACAGGTAACCTACAGCATAGAAACAGCAGCCGAATCGGGGAAGTATTGCTTTGAACCAATGCCCCCTTTTTTACATTATAAAGCTTTATACACAAACCAGTGATTCCTGTACAAACACTGCTTTCTACAAAACAAAAGGAGTGGCAGTGAAATCAAGAAAATACAAACATGGAATGACAGATAGGTGTGGCACTTTCTGGGTTAGCTTATACATCTATTGTAATACTTAAAAAAAAAAAGTAATGTACTCGTTTTACATTTTAATAGAAAGTGCAGTCTTGAGTTTCCTCCCACCCTTTTTATAAATGTTAATTCTTCAACAGGGGACAGTTTTAAGGTTTATTTACCCAGCCATCAGTCACAAAATATGAATTAGTAAAAATGTTCCTCAGTACTCAGTTTCACTGGCACTAAAGGTCTCTTCAGTAGCTTTCAAGTTTCAAGCGGCCACCATCTCCCTCGCTGACAAATCTCTTTCGGCCCCTAAAAAAATCAGACCATTGTAAGAAAAAAAGAAATAATAATAATTAAATCTTTGTCACTGCATAAAATGCATGATCTGAAGTGCCTTCACAGCTGAATGTTAGTATAATTTCTTAGTGTCGTTTACCGACATGGACAAAGATCCCGAAGTTTTTCCCCAATGAGGCCCTCACTGAAACTTATGTCAACAAACTGCTCCAAGATGAAGTATGCACGAGGGACATCAATGTTAATTTCAGCTATGTCCATATAAACTCTTTCATAACCCTGCAAATGAGAAAATGTTTGGTTTACCACCGAGAAGGCAGAATTTGTGCAATATACAATCTTAACACTAGGTGACAGGCACCTTACCCTTTTCATTTGGTCCACAGTAATGACAGAAGATACCCAGAGACATTTTAGCAGCTGCATAACCATCTTGAATGTTTTCTCTCCTTTGGATTCCAAGACCATAACTATAGCCTAGAAAAGACAAAACTTTGGTCAAAACATCCTTCTTGGTACCATTACACACTTGTCTCCTCGTCATATTTGTATGTATGTTTACTGCCAACTCACTCAAATTAATATGAGAAATATCATACCTCATAGACAAACTCGTGGTGGAAGTGAGGCACCTCCAGTTCTCTAAGGCATCTCTCAGCCTCCTTATTGTCCCCAGACAGGAGATATTCCTTCAGCAGCAGGTTCATCTACAACAAGGAACAAAAAACTGTTCCATTTGAGTGCCGAAGAGCCACAGCTTATTTACAGATTAAGCAATCATCTGTTGCTGAAGACCTCACCTCCTTAATGAGCTGTGAGACTGGTCTCTGTCCTCCGCCTGTTCCCCACAGGTTGTCGATGCGGAGGCCAACCTTACTCATCTTTAGCAGGACTGCTGCCCGGTCTAAGGCAGCCCTGGAGGGACAAAAAAACAATATTGGTGAAAATGTTTTTTAAAATATTCATATTGATATCTCCTTCTCCCTATACAACACATGCAATGCCTTGACGAAAAAAAGATGTCCATATTCTGATATTGATCACAATACCAAAGTTGCAAGCTTTAGTAGCTCTAAACCCACAAATAAAGATGGATTATGGATTTCTTAGTAAATCAATGTAACAGCATACAAACATTCGTCTACAGTACCTTGCATGTTGGCAGTCTACTTTGCCCTTGTAGCCCTCTATGTAGCTCTTGGACAGGATCTGGTCTCTGACAGCACGGGCAATGAACTGTCCCACTAGCTAAAAGACAAGGAAAATATTTTTGCATGTTAGGTAACGCATCGTAACAAAGTCTGCATGACCATGATCAAGTCAACCTTTTTAGGGAGGGACCGCTCTGTTAGAGATACACTGAAAGACCACAGCCTCAGACCTTGAAGAAATCAGTCAGCTGAATGTGTTTTCTAACCTAAACCTCAGTATTGACAATAGGATCAAATAAATTATGTTTCAGCCAGGCTGTGGTCTAGAGCTTTGAAGCTCAAATTTAACATACTGTAAAGTTGAGGGAAAATACACCAAAGGGCTAAAACTTAGATGTACAGGCCTCTGTGACGTTTAAGAGAGAAACTGACACTGGAACTAAATTATCAAGCTTCTATTTAACTGATAAAACATCTGGACTTGAAAATGGGCATGCACGTAAGTCTCTCAAAACCATTGCGTGTTTTCAAACAAGAGAAACAGGCAATGAGTGGCCTCATGGGCACGTGTGTTTGTTTACAGTTAAATGGACCCGTTACTAATAGTGTGAGAGAGAGAAAAAGAGGGACAGGGAAAAAAAGAGCTGGCTCTGCAGTTCCTGCCTAGACAAAGCCTTAGGTCACTGTCAGCCATTATCTCTGTGCAGACAGTGGCTGGTTTCAGCTCAGACCAGTCACAACAGCTAGCCTGGTAGGCACTCAGAACACAGGGAGAGTGGGCAATGAGGGAGAGACAGACAGCCCTTTTAGGGAGTAGAGAATGCCCCCGAGAAAGAAGAGAGTGGGGCAGAAAAGAGAGTGAGAGAAAGTGAGAAAAGAGGAAGGATGAATAACCCTTTTAGCCACCTACGCTGAGCAAGCATTTTTGCCTGTGCAGAGACAAAAGGCGAGAAATCTCATGTCTGCAACGGGTGAAAGGGAAGAGCTGAAACACACACACATGCTCACTGCACACACACAGGCTGCACGCCCACTGCACACACAGACCACAGTGTTCTTCCTGCCATTATGCTCAACCAAGCTTTAACACAGAAATTAAACTTTCCGCTGCAATGTTTAAATCAACTGCCAAATTTGACTTCCAGATATTGCATAGCATGTCTTTTCTTTTCATTGGAGAACAATAAATATCAGGCAGCCTCAGGGACATGTATAGAACATTGCGTACAGTAGTCTGCTCTATGCATACTTTGTATGATTGGACATAACTCAAGCACAGACACATTTGTAAATCCAATTCCTGAACTAAATAATAGAATATCCTAGACAGACCTGCACACCGTTCATAATGTGAGAGACTCCAGTGTGGAGACTGACCTGAGGCGCTCCAGGTGTATCCAGCACCAGGTCGGGCAGCTCTCGGAGCAGCTTGTCAAAGGCTTTCTCCATGTCGCTGCGGCTCAGTACTGGCCCACACAGGTCTGCCAGCAGCCTGGAGGTCAGCTCCCTGTGGCTGACCTTGGCCTCCAGGGCCAGGGCCACGGCCAGCATGGGCACCCCGCTCCGCATGGGACCAAGGTTCAGCCCCCCTAGCAGCTCCTGGACGGAAGGAAACAGGAGCTTAGTTTAACATATAGACTTTTTCTATTTAGCCCATTTCATAATTCTACATATTCCTGCCATGTTAGTCGTGTAAAAGTGGTCAAAGTGGTCAAGTTTAGAAGAAAGGGACTACCGAAAAATACTGTGAAGGACTTACTGCTACTTCATTGGTGTCGCCATGCTCAAAGTACTCCTGTACTATCGGAGTGACTGTTCTCTCAAAGTCACCCTCATCCAACGGGGGGATTACCGCCTCATACACACAGTTCTCCTGGTCAAAACACAACATTAACCATTAGGGCTGCCACTAACGTCCAATGGGTATATTGCTGTAAATTAAGCATTACAGTAAATCCTTAACCATCTACTGGAAAAACACTCGAAAAAAAGCCACTCATACATGATAGAACCATGCTACATAGTTTGTAAAGGAGGTCCATTATGCTGAGGGCTTTCAGTAGTACCTGAGCTTCATCGTAGTTGGGGTCTTTGACATCGACCTCTTCGAGGTCGTACACTTCGCCTGGGGGGCCCCACACACCTTTTCCCCCCGCCCCACCTGTAGCAATAAGGACAACAAAGGTGCCGGTTTACAAAAAAGACACGGAAGAAAAGGTAGTATTGTCAAGTAGGCTAAATTGTTTAGAAAATGTATCTCCTCCTAAATAGAAAATGGAGCTCTTATGAAAAAGCTGGATACAACGAGAGGCCAGTCCTACCTCTCTTTCTTAATAAACAAAGACAGACACGCACACAAACACACACACATGCACGCGGTGTCTAGTGTCCTGCCATGCTGCCCCTGAGAGTCATCTCCAAGAGGCTTTTCACTCAGGAAACAAGAGGCAGTAGGGATGATGTCATACTACAGGGGCGCTAGATGAGACACAGAGGTGACACTGATCTGTAGCCCTGGCACATTGACTGCAGTACTGCAGACACTTACCATGTACAGAGGGCCAGCATGATTGTCACATCAAACAACAAGACATCCATCCAACAGTTTTCAATGGCCAGAGAAACGCCCTAAAACTATTAGGAGGTCTACAAAAGCATTCAGATGCCTGCATGCGCATTTAGGAACAATTCCGTCAAACACAATTGAATGACAGCTAATCGTGACATGAGCTATCGATTTACACAAAGCTACATCTGTTTGGAGACCAGCGAAAACAGGTTGCAGACTATTTAAGTTGCTCATTAGCCGAGCAGATTGTCTGACTTGCTTTAAACCCCTCCCTAATTCCAGCCCAGTGTGACCCACTGCATTCGTCTATATATAGGCCAGCCCACATCAACTCTGTGTGTCTGAGAGTGTGTGTGGACCCATCCTATTCTAGCACAGAACATTCTGTACTTTAGGAGTTGCCCTGAAGGACTCCATAGATTGAGCCTGCGCAGCGTTTTTTTTATTTGTTCCAAAACTATGGTCAGTTAGCAGTTAATGTACAGTACAGCAGGAGGTGTTTATCCACACACTGCAGGGCGGGGTAGGTGTGATTTCTGAACGGCAACTAATCACACAAGCAGAAAAGCAGACCAAAAGTGTGCCAACACAGTGGACTACTTTACCTGTTGTGCATGCAACTGACTGTGCATCTATGTGTGTGTGTGTGTGTGTGTGTGTGTGTGTGTGTGTGTCATCATCAGAAGAGAATCATTGCTGAACGACAGCTGGGCCAAAAGTACTTTGACGTTCAACAGCTTCCGCTCCCTTGTAGGTGCATGACGCATCAGCGCTATTTATAAGGTGATTAGAGAAACAGTCTAGTTGGGTCATAAGCAAAGGTGTGTAGGCTTATTTTTGTTTTGATATATAGAAATAAGTAACAGTTATGATAATATGTTATAGGACTACAATAGGGCAGGTTGATCATCTTCAGTCAGTTAACACCATGCACAAAGAACATAGCCTTTTCAATGGCTTAACTACACAGGAATGGAAGTATATCGCAGCCAAAATTCAAATGAAAAGTAAAACAAAAAAATTATAAAGCAACAATAGGATTGCAATTTCGATTTCAAGTTATGTGTGCATAATCTGAGTCATAATTAAAATCCAAATGCAAACAATATGCTTGTATTTTCATTTTCATGTTGGTATACAGCCAATGTATGCCAAATTTAAAATGAAAAAGCATTGTCCATTTGACTTTTAGTTTCACGTGTCCTATACGCAACAACCTTGCCATATTGAAAATTCAAAAGTAAATGCTCAAATGACAAATCAATGTTCAATTTAATTTACTAATTGTCACTGCATTATTTGTAACAGAAATACAGTATATCTAAAACACAATGTGATATTGATAATGCCATTTCTTTGCCAGCATGGCGCTACAGCAACACAATTCAAAGCTAAAGCCTTATTGAGTGTGACGTGTTTTTGTGACAAAATTCTAATGGCTTCGCAATCCCAGCTGACTTTTAATTTTCAATGTCAACACTTATGCCTGTAGGTGGGACTTTCGTGTAATGTTAGTTCGGGTCAAAACGTTAGCATGTTTGTTGACATGGAAAAAATTAATATTTGTGAAATTGAGACAAGTCAACTTTGTATATACACATAAATCCTAAGGACATACTACCATTTTAACTTAGGTAGGTCCATTCAACATTTTAACTATATGATTTTGGTTTAGCACCACAAACAAATACTGGGAATGTGCATCCTTTCATTTGAAACTAAAAGTCAAATGGACAATGCTTTTCATTTTAAATTTGGCATACATTAGCCGTACATCAACATGAAAACAAGCATTCTTTTTGCATTTGGATTTGAATTATGACCCAGATTATGCACACATAACTTGAAATCAAAATTGCAATCACATTATCGGTTTATAATTTTCGAGTTTGACTTTTCATTTGAATTTTGGCCACTATATACTTCCATCCACAGGCATCGCAGGTCCCCACCTCCAAAGGACTAACAATTGCTGCTTGTGGAAATTTCAAGAAAGACCCGGCGGATGCAAAAGGCACATATGGGTTTCTAATTGGCTGTGAGGAGCTCGAGATCTTTTCACAATTTGTTTCAGTGCCAAGTATTACTGCCATCAAGCAATGTTACTGGTTTACTTTTTGTATTTCCTCCATCTCTCTCGATAGATTACAAATGCAGTGTGTGTACACGGTGATGCAACGTGTGTATAAATGTTACCCAATTGCTACATATCAAAAGCAAACATTGCTTGTTTCACACATCATCTAAACTTAACGCATATTGAAATAATTATCACAAGTCATTCCCTACCTTTCTTTGGCAGTCCTCTACCCTTGCCAAGCCGGGACTTTCTGTCAAGTAACTTGCTCTTGGGGCTGGTAGGGGGTGCAGAAGGCCCCCAAGCAGGGTCCCCATTATCACTGAAGGAGTCCCCTCTCCCCGAGTCCCTGGACGAGTTCTTCCTCAGCCTCCGCTTAGCCTTGGCCTTGAGACGTGCCTCGTTGATATTGCTATTGGACAAAATCACGTTGCCGTTGATCTCGTTGTTGAGGTTCTTGGGGGAGGCCACCGCTCCATTGTCTTCGCCACCTGATAAGAAGGAGTCGCTCAGGTCATCTAGATCTGTTGGGAGTGAGGATATGTTGACAAACCGTGGCTGGATTTAGGAAGCATTCATTTACTTTTGGGGGCCAAACAAGAATGAAAAAGTATCGGGCCTTAGAGGTTTTGTTACCAAGCGAATACATTTAAATTATGCCTGAAGCCTAACAAAAGGCTTGAAGTGAAATCCAAATATTACACTGTGGAGGTAAATTGTGATGAGCAATGATTGAACTGGTCCAAATGATGTCCTGAATATAGAATAAGCATAGTAAAATAACCAACTACTTCAGCATCTAAAATATCCTGGCCAAGATCATAGGGTGTTAGTGCTGCTATTAGAGGTCATAATTTGCATAAATTATTTTTTAGCCTTCTCTTAACATTTAGAGATCTTACATCATACTGTATTGACTCTTTGTTTCTGCTGTGGATGTTGTATGTTGTCTTATATATTGTATACATGTACTATGGATTCGATGGCTTTTGTATATACCTGGCTGTAACCTAATTTCACCTAGTGGGATAATAAAATTGACTTGAGGGAGACAAAAGCTGAGGAGACGATTTTAGGCATACCGACCACACTTGAAACAGAAGGTCTCACAGCAACTTACTTACCACTGGGGTTTGCGTTCAGCCAGGCTTCGCAGTCAGTAGCCATGTTTTACAATAGAAAATGGATTTGGAACGTAATGCGTGTAAATGTAAGGCTATAATGGCTGTCCGAGTACCTGCAATGTCAAATAGATGTATTATTTTGCAAGACCTATAAACTGACATAAAACACAAACGCATTATAACCCCGCCCACATACTCTTGGATAAACACAGATTAGAAAACGGTATAGCTAAAGTGTCGTGTGTTAGTCAACAAACGTGCAAAAATATCACAATGTGCACAAACAACAGCTTTTGCTAAAAGACTTGCAGTGCACAACTTCACTCAATATGCAGGAAAACGTTTTGCTCAAGAATGCATTAAACCGAGACCATACTAAATTAAAAGCTATAGCTGAGATTGAAACTTTAAGCCACACTCCAACCTTAAATGCTAGCTTGTTGGTTTGAAATCACAGATTATGCTCGTCGTTCATGTTTCATAACTTATTTTACTTTACCATACAAATCATAACGTTAAATTAGCTAGAGCCTAGACCGTGCGTTATCAATGAGAACCCTAGCGTAAGAAAAATACTCAACAAAAACCTATCAATGTAGATAGTTACAGAATTTTCTATACTTGGGGTAGTTATATATTTTACATGCATCTTTATTAAATATCGAATGTGCTAAAGTATCTACATTTTACCTCTTGCTTTTGAATAACTGAAAGGAAAATTACTGACCGTGTGTGTGTAAGAGTCTACTAGCCGAGACGTGAATCTGTTTGTTATTGTGTCATCTACCCAACAACACGGCACGGTGGATTTGCCTGTTGGATTTTTGATTGGTGGACGAGGGTTTTTAAAGCTGTGTGCACCAATGACAATAAAGGTCTGGCATGTTCTGTGTTGCTCATTACTCCCCCTAGTTTTTAAAGAACGTGCTTATATTTACATTGGGTTGTTAACTGCGTAGTTAGATACATTTATTTTCATCACATTTTAAAACAAAATTATTAGGCTGCCTGTGCAGATACAGTTGCCTACACAAAATTGCAACGTATAGGCATAACCTTAAAATAACATTTTGTTCACACAGCATTGCCCTAGCAGGTTTAGTGAAAACTCAGAGTCAGTTGACTCAAGAGTAGAAGGAAACTCAGGGTTTTCGGTTACAAAAAGCCATTGAAGCTCAACTCTGATTCTGTTACTATGGCAACATTATCCGTGAAGCTAACCTGCTCGCTGGCAGGTTTACTTCAAATAACCAGTTTCTCCTGAAGCCTGCAGACTGAAATCACTCTCAGACATGGCGTGCCCTTAAGAGCCAGTTGAAGCACAAATACTCAGAAAATCTTAGAAATCTAAGCAGAAATCTCCGTCGGGATCTGATGATCAAACCTCGCTGTTAATTATTCCCTAATGATTATCTAATCGAGCGTTTTTCTGCACAATCGATAATCCTCAGTAACATTCAATATTCTCTGCCCTCACATCTGTCTTATGACACACTGTGGACATGCTCTCAGTTCAGAACAAATCCTTTGTGTTGTACTTCGTTTCTTTGCCAGCGGGAGTTTTCTGTATAACATTGGTGACGCTGAGCACATTTCCAAGGCAACCGTCTGTCGGGCTGTTAGAAATGTGATCGTTGCAATCGAACGTTCATTGTATACACTTGTGTTGACAAGTCACAGACCCACAAGATACATCAAAGAGGAATTCCACAGAATTGCAGGTATCAGTCAAACCAAAAGTTAAGTTATTTAATGACACTGTGAGACTGTAAGCACTAATCAGTCCATTTTATACTTATTGGCCTATTTTAGGATTTCCAGGAGTGATCATAGGCTGCATACAGTATATGGCACACCTATTCCTATCAAAGCTCCTTCAGTAGGCCTTAAAGAAGGTGATTATGTGAATATGCCTAAATAGTACATTGATAGTATTTCAAATTGAAAATACTTAACAAAACAGCATGTTCTGCATTGTCAAGATCATACGATGCAGCCCACATCAGCAACGTGGAAGCAAAATGGCTGGGGCCTGTGCATGACTCACATTTTTTGTAGTGAGTTATATCCTATATAATAAATATTTAATTTCCTCCTATTGCATCTGAAAATTTGACCTGTTGCCTCATATCATAGGAGAGTTTGATGGTTACCTGCTCGGTGACAGGATACCCCTGCCAGGCCTGTTTGATGACCCCTTACCCTGATCCTGAGGCCGGGCCGCTGCAACGTTACAACTCTGCTCTCTACAGGACACGAGCTAGGGTAGAGATGGATGCTTAAGGCCTGGTTCCAGTGGCTTCGTGGACTCAGTCACCCCAGAAAGCCATGTGACATTGTGTCTTGTGTGATTCTCCAGAACATTGCCACAATTAGAGGAGAACACTGCCCTACTCCAACAGTGATTGATCCTGATAATGATGCAGACAACCCTGCTGACGCACGAGATGGAAGAGCAGTCAGACACAATATGCCACAATTATTTCTGATTGACCCCTCACCTCCCCAGTTCATATTCAGACTGTGCCTTTCTTTTGTTTTATGTTTTTCATTTCCTGCAAGTACAAATGCAGTACAGTAGTTATTCTATGATGTTAAAACAAATAAAATCATCCACCTGCTACTGCACCCACCTGTAACTGATGTTCCAGCAGTTGTATTTCTAGTTTAGTCTTAGCATCTGCAGCCTCATGGGGTCAGAGGTAAGTTGTGCTGTGGAAGTGGTGCTCATGTACGAGCTTAACTGAACCTGAACTTAACCTGAGTTTTAACTTAACTCTGAGTTGATTGAACTAATGGTTAAAATCACCTGTTCTGAAACTGACAATCTTTAAATGATCTTTAAATGTATATACAAGCACTGTTAGTCACAATATTGATTAAAACAGTCAAATGACATTACATCTGCCTCCACAAAGGGGCGATAACAGCATATGGGACAATTGTAATTGTGACACACTAATGTCTTCATAGAAACCCAAAATTAACTCCCAAGAATATATATACGTAAAACATATTAATATATTTTGAACAATTAATTCAAGTGTAATTAAAATAGTATAATTAATCTTAGAATTATAGATATATAAAAACTCATTGTAATTAATAATCAACAGAAACTGGAAAACAGACTAAATGGGAACCCAATCGCATGGGAGTCAAAGCAAATGGGGGAACTCATATTCTCTTATCTTTTTCTAATAATTTTTTTGAAGTGAGGTATGCAGGGCCCATTCCAGTTGCTTTCACAGTTGAGGCTCAAATTGAATTTGCTCCCATCTGTGCAAAAGACTTAATCACTATTCCACATACTAGAAAATATAATGGCACACAAAACCTTTCTTAAATTGTTAGCCAATATAATATTTATTTGGATGTCGTTACTAAGCTGGAAACCATTCTGATGGTGTTGGGGTCAATAGTAAGACAGCGTTTCAATGGTCCCCAAGGATTCCACTCATGACAAGCTACCTTGCTAGCTAGAAACAATGCTAGCTATTATTTGACAAAGACATCAAAAAGTTAGAAAACAAAATGGTCTTCAAAACTTTGTATAAAGGTATGAGTCATTAGTTTGTCCTTGGGCTGGCAGGGAAGGATCACCACAGAGCATGTGCATAATATGTTTTATGGTTCTGTCTCGTTTGTGATTGGTGCAATTTGAGATGTTACAATTTTCCCTTGATACAATTTCCCCCAGTCTCCCCTATTCTTTTTTATGGGAACACACTCAGACATTTTTATGCTTTGCTTTAACCGGATCAAGGGAGAATACAACTTTCAAAGAACATTAATAGTCTTCAAAACTCATAAACAACGTTTACTATAGGGAGTGTTAATTTAGTTGAGTAAAACTATTATCAGAAAATCAAAAAAAGGATTACAAAATATGAGGCTAAGTCAGATAGATTGACATAATTACTATGAATCAATGTCTGTTTCTTTCTTATAAACACACTTTAATGCAACTCAGATAAATTAAACACATGGTCCAGTTCAAGATTCTTTACAGTTAAGGCACAATTGCATTACATTACATAATGTCAAACCTGATATGAATTGAACCAAATCAAAAGGGAGATTACTAAACAATAGCCATCACTAAAATCCACTTAAATGGCTCATGGTAATATGTTTTCATATGGCCAAGGTTAAAAAGAAAAAAAGTGTTACAATTCTAGTAGACTTACATATACTTAGAGATTGTACATTCAGAGTTATCAACAAATACATCCAACCTGAGATTTATTTTCCTAAGTACATATTTTCAAGTAGGTTTTACCATTTGAAGGTATATTCTCAATAACATGACACTTAACGAAAAATCTTTTTGTCAGTCCAAACTTCTTATGTTATTGCATTTTGATATGTATTTATTTGAACAACACCAGAATCAATCAGCACTCAGAGATAAGTCCTATTTAATACCTCACACGTTTTCTAAACTGCGTAAATCTAAATATTTTCACTGTACAAGTGTGATATACACACACACGTGTAACAAACTGGCATTGCTTTATCAGCCTTGTCATTGGCATGTCTAATACGACTGGTGATTGATAAGACACTGCTAAATGTATACAATCAAACAGGGGGATAGATAGTTAACAAACTTTAGCAGTCTTTCCCAGCATTCCCAAAAAAGTAACCACTTGTCAGGACCAGTGCAAATGTTCATGTTTCATGTTTTTCTCTCCATACGTGGTTTGATGTTAGACATTCTAACCATGCCCACACATACACAAAGAGGTATTGTGATCTGTTGTAGGCTGTACAGAAATTGAAAAGCCGTTGTCATTCTGCAGTTGACGGATCAGCAAGTGCGCCTAGTAGACTTTCCTCTGCTAGCTGAGATAAGTATTTCTGTAAAGTATGGAAACAAAATTAAAACAGGGTAAAAGAACAATGAAGATTTTTATTTTTTAATTCAACAGCATTTTTTTATTATTACATAATTTATCTAGCATTTTAAACCCCAAATTTCCATCAGGTACTGTTGCCTACACTATTTACTGTTCGTATTGCAAGTTGCTTTTCTTAACAGTCCATTCAACTGAAAATGTGTTGAGATGGCTGTGATTCATATACGGTCGTTGATTCTATCACTTACTGTTATGTCTTGTTAAATCATCACCACTTGACTTTTGTTTAAGAAGGTGAGACAAACTGTGAAGCCTGAAATGGAGAACAGTCCACTGTACTGTTAACTTTCTTTCTCTCTCTCTCTCTCTCTCTCTCTCTCTCTCTCTCTCTTTTTCTGTCTCTCTGTGTCTAACATGTCAGCTTTAACGAACAGCACAACTGTTTTTTCAGTCTTTTTTCCTCGCAGAATGTAGTAATCCGTCAGGGAGATCTATTCTCTCTGGTCAGCCGCAGCTGTGCTCCAGGGCAGGGTAGTGGTTTCTGTGCCGTGCAATTGATGGGCACGAATGACACAAACCTGATACAAGTTCAATTTACAGGGATGTGTGTGGGTGTAGGTGTTATTGTCTACACTTTAAAATATCTCATATTTATTTACCTGAAGGTTTCTGTAGTGGACTGTGCTGCGGCAGTGGGCAGTTTTGGCTGTCTCCTCACTGGTGTAAAAAAGCCCACACAGTTTACAGTAGAAACCTGTCCTGGGCACAATGAATTCCACTCCTAAAATTATAAAAAGGTCCCAAAGAGAAACACAACAAATGTTCTTATTGACAATAATATGGCTTTATTTTGCTCGCTGTATTAGATTAATCTTTATTGTAAGTATTCAAAAATGCAGTTCCCTTACCCTGTCTGTCTTGTTGCAGAATTAAATAATGACGGACAGTTTTGAACACATAGCACCAAAGCAAGAAGAAGCCATAACTGTTGTATCTACTATGATCACGATTAGCTGTCATTTTGGCCAATCTAGTTTTAATAGGCCTATCACTTTATCTTGGGCCATGTGCTTTGCCATGTCATTCTGGATTAAAAAATAATATATATACACATCTCCCACTGGTGCTCTTCACAACCTATTATCTAAAATAGACAGAGTGGCAACACAGCTGATACTCTCATTCCTTGATTATCAACAGTAATTATGGCAAACATTTAAAAGGTTGTTCATGCGCTAATGAATGATTCTGCAAATAACAGCATATGATGAGGCCAAAGTGTTGTCTTGGACCATGACGCCGAAGAAGTACTTTTGTGAACACATAGAGTTATGCTCACCTAATGGAATGCTGTGCTCACTGATGACTTTATCTTGTCCTCGTAACGGGGACGAGGCCTCAATGTCACTCTGATTATGATTTGAACATTTCATTGAATTATAGACAGCTGTAAAGGGAAAAGAAAAAAAACCTAAGCACAACAAACAACTTCTTGCAAATATGATTTGCAAATGTTACTGTTGTAAAAAGAATGTGCACCTTGTTTAGGGGTTTCATCTTTCTGCTGCACCTCTTTATAGGGCTGCACCTCTGGGTTGTTTACCTCGGCGACAAGTGCTAATTCCTGGGTCTTGCTCTCTTCGCACACACCCACATGGTTAGACAATGTCCCCTGCGACGACACACTCTCTGATACCTTGGGAGTTAAGCAAGTCTCCTCCAGAGCTGCCTTGAACTCCGGAGTGGGGAAGTCATTGAGATCTGAGCCTGGCTCTTTCGGTGCCAATGTGTTTAGTGCCTGGTGGTTGGGGCTTGATCCCAACACAATGTCCACAGCCTTGTCTTCTGGGGGTGGTTCTCCGGGGCCGCCTTCATTCTTCTGGCTCTTCTCTTCCACTGATGGGATCTCGTGCATTGCAGAGCAAAGGCTGGGGCTGGACAACAGAGGGACGTCCGCCTCCTCCTCAGCAGGGTTTTTGGGGGAGAAGGTGTCCTCAGGCAGCTCCGGGAGGTCTGGTTCTATGATGGAGTCATCCTCTCCACCCACCTCGTCCACCGTGACCAGCTCCTCCATGTTCCCGGGGTACCAGGACTCTCCCTCTGTGTCGTCTCCGCTCTCCCACTCCTCTGGCTGTGGAAACAGAGAGGAACTCATCATCCCATTGTAATCCATGCAACAAATCAGTTTTTTTTTGACTTGACAGAGATGGAGGAATGTACTGTATTGTTAAATGCTTACTCTACTATTTTTGTCTTTTTCATGTTCTGAGGCCTCGTTGGGCTTGCCGCTTGTCTCTTGTAAGGGCAGTTTCTCTTTGGATTTCTGATCATCACTTGCATCTCCCTGGAACGAAATACATCTTTATTGCCATTTAGCTTTCCAATAATTAATTAAACGAAATGATAATGACTTGCATAGTTTTAATACTTTTTTGTGTTTGATGTTTGTATACATTTGGTTTGCTTACATCGTTGTCCGCTTTGTTTTCTCTCTCCTGTTTTTCAGTGGCATCGTGCCTCCTGCTTGGTTTCTTGCTCCTACCCCTGGTTGGTGAGCCCTGCCTCTTCTCCTCGGCTGTCCTGCTAGACTGAGGCTCCTCCGACCCATCGCTCTCGGAGTGCCGGGACCTGCTGTGGTGGTCATCCCTTCTTTTTGTCTTCCCCTCGTGTCGCTGGTATGGTGGCCTGGACGTTTTCTCCGACTTGTACAATGGCTCCTTCATGTAGAAGTCCTCCTCCATGTTCCTGTAGGGGTTGAAGGCCATTCCCTGAGGGCTGCCACGGGGGTACCTGTCTCTGCTGCTTCTCGTCCCCTCTCCGCCTCCAGCCCCTCCACTCGCACCTCGTTCTTCCCCACACCTGGGGCTCTCCCGCTCTGCGGCTTTCAAATAGGGCTTCCTCCGCTCCGTCATCCGTCCGTTCGCCCGGTCCTCATCTCCGTTCCTGCCGCTCCGCCAAAGGGGCTCGTCCCGCTCCCTCTCCCGTTCCCTGTCCTCCTCACCCCTGCGGAGATGAGAGGACCAGTCCCAGGAACCGCGGCGGGGTCCTAGGCCGTTGCTGCCTCGCTCAGGCCCCCTGCAGGGTGCCCCCTGGGGGCTGTGGGCAGAGCTGCAGGAGGTGAAGCTGGGGCTGTGGGAGGGGGGGCTCAGAGAGCCTCTGATGGGACTACGGGAGCGTGCTCTCTCTGGCATGTACCTAGAGACACATGATGAATATTATATTGGATAGGAGAAGGTGATTTATAAAAAGATTTTCTACGAATTATGTTTTGTGTAGAAAGAATAGCTTATGCAGTTGTGGTTGAATAGTTGTCTCACTGGTCAGATTCCTGCATCTCGTCCCTTTCTCTCTGAGAGTGGATGTCCTGGATGATGGAGTCAACATCTTTACCTGGTTTCTGTGGGAAAGAGAATCAATAACCCCAATTAAAAAAAAAAACTGTCATAAAACCAGTATATATAAAGTGAAATAACAGATTAACTGTTCCTATTGACTGTTCATTCGTGTTGGACGTTTACCTTAAGTTGGAGCTCTTTGTACCTCTTGGACATGCGGATGAGAAGTTTCTGATCATTGATCATGGCTGGTGTCAGCTGGTAGTACTGAACCATGGCCTGAGCTGCCTCAAGGTATGCCATTTCCAAAAAGGCCTAGAGGGAAAAGAACCGATATAGACATATGTTGTCCAATGACAGCTCCATGTCCCGTTTTATGGCAGAAAGGGTGTGGGATAATCTTGTAAAATCTTCATGTAGTGTCCTTTTTCATTTGCATTATAAATCATTAGGACAGTGACTATGTGTTCAGAAATTCCTGTAACCAACACCACATTTTTAGTATCAGAGCCTTAAATGTGATAGGGGTCATATAAATCAGTCAATCATGCTATCTCTGATGAATACAACCTTGGGCCTTGAGTAAGACATCATTGTGTTGTGATAAAATGGATGATTGGTCATAGGAGAAATGGGGACAATCCACTTTAGCAAATGAATAATAAACCTTTATTTGTAGAGCACTTTCCTTAACAATGTTACAAAATGCTTGGACAATAACATATATGACTGTGTCAGATCCAGTGTAGGCAGTAGAAAAAGAACTGTTTGCCCAGGGAGACACAATCGTTCCCATTTACACACTTAGACCTTAAGGAATGCTGTACCTCCCCTTGATTACACACGTGAGCATGGTCAACATCCCGTGTGCCAAATATAAAGAGGATATTTACATAACTTTGTTGATTACCTTTGAATCTCATTTCATCTACATTTTTTACAATTGTATGTTTGTTTTGTTAAAATTGTACCTGATGGGTTGACCGCATGAGGATGTAATTAGTGACTTTGCCAAACGGTAGCCCTAAGTTGATGACATCGTTCTCTGTGCAGCTGCCTTCTGGAAGATTACATATGTGAACCACTCGTCCCGGAGGGGCCTTTTTCAGTGGAAATGGCTGAAAGACAAAGACCAATATCATACAAATATAACTATGAGATAGAATCGGAATGCATTTTATTGATCATAAGGGAAATTCAATTGGCCATCAAATAAAATTAAAATGTCGGGACTAACAATAGCGGTGTCATTAGAAAATGGTTGGCTTTTCAGTACTGTGTAATGTAAACAACATTACAACTGCGGTGCATTGTTCAGATCATCTGTGATGGGTTTAGTAAAGCATTCCACAATATGTAGTTGGATATTAACATTGAACGATGTTCTAATATAAGGGGTCTTTCAAGATATTCAATAACGTTATGGATACATAGAAGAGTACCGTCCACACAAAGCTGAAGGTTATAAGCAAACTGCATGTTTTATTGGCCTTCAAATTGATTCAGCATAATAATTATGTAGTAGTGCATCCCTTTCAATACATTTCATAATCTGAGTAATAGGTTGATTAACTCCTGAACCTTTAGCTTTTCGGAAACAGGAATGACAAGGTTTTACGTTTTAAATGAATTTGTTACCATTCTATAACAATTCTAAGATCCATCGGAACAGCTTTCAACAGTACTCCTTCACCAGCTCACGTACCTACTGCAGTTCAGTAGGTGTTCTAGTATGTCTTGAATGTTGCCGAGGCTGAAGTGTATTCATACGTTTCATGTTTAATACATGAGCATGTCAGACTGAAGTAACTTTCACTGCAGTTGTCCTGCTTGTAATAAACCTTCTGACTGCCATATCAGAGAGACATTATGGGTAATAAAACTGTTCTCTCCACTGCCGTGTCAGCGTTCCAAAATGACACGGTGAGCAGGGAAGGAAGGCGGATGTGTTTTTCCCTCGCCATTATAGATTACACATAAGTAGCATTGTGGTATTAATAATAGCCCTGTGAGGTGGGGCATTGACAGTGATAATGAGAGTTTTCTCGTTTAGATTTGGAGACATGTCATCTGACCAGGCCAGACATCCCAGATCATTTGTCACTAATCCTCTTGGATCGCCAAGAATAGCAACCCCCTCTGTGTCTTGCTTGTCTCCCCCCCCCCCCCTCCTTTTTTATTTCCCCGTTTTAGATGTCTGCCGCCTTCCTCCACTAGGCCTTATGTGCCATTCTTCTATCTGTGTAGTAGGATGTAAGTGCATGTTGGGCTCTCTCAACAGTGTAAAGTGACCCTTTCTCCACCTGTTATCTCTTTTTTTTCTGTCCCATCCAATGCTCTGGTGCCGCCTTGGGCTTCGGATGAAAGTGACACCACAGGCCCAGCACTGACGTTGACGAATCCAGCATGTCTGACTAATGGTCAACAAAGTGAGTGCGTGTGGCGAACATCAACACTCCTCCTCCACGATTTGACGGGGAATAGTCAGAGGATATTTTACATGTAAGAAAACAGACAACTCTAGCCGTAAGATTGTTTTTGTTTATGGAGACACAAAGTAATAATGTATCCCGTGTCAGTCGCTTAACGATGCTAACCAGACAATAGTTTTCCAAAACAGACAAAAAGCCGTGCCTCAACGTCACAGCTAAGTATATACCGCAACAGCTTCTGTAAGTAAGCACCTAGAGAGTGTGTACCCGTGTACTACAGGCAGCACAGAGCACAGTCTGATTCAGAGGCACATAATCTGAGTGACAGGTTGTTCCTGAGATGTGCCATCCTGCTTCCTAGACAGCCACCATCCGGTGAGGTCTCCTGTCCGCCCTGACAGACAAGCCCATGTGTGGGACAGGCTGGGGCTCGATTCCCCCTATATCAACAGCGAGGGTCACTGTTAATGTCAGGGTTGCTTGTGTGCTTGTCCTCATACCATAAGCCGTGTTTAAATACACATGCCACAATGAAATACATGTCAAATGCATAAGTTCTGCTTGAAACATAACAATGGAAGTGTATTAGCATTTGGAATCCGTACTATAGGCTCATTGTATCTCAGCGCAGGAGCATATTTATCTATAACTACTAATATAATATAACATGTAACTAACATCATGTGCACACATAAGTAGTGCATAGTGAGTAAATGTGCCACTGTAATAGACTTAACTACAACTCAACACTCCTTTCCCAATGCCTGATTTCAGTGCCTGTACCGTCACAGTTTAATGCCTTCTGGCCTTCCGTCCCACTTGAACGGTTTCAGATGTGAGAGTGTTAATTCTATGAATGGCTCCATGCCAGCGCTACCCCCACAGCTAATCTGTCCTATGTGTATAACGTGACCCCTATATGTCCATAATACTGCAGTGCTCCCCCCCCTTCACGGCATCTACTTTCATGACAAACCTCCAAAAATGATCAATGATACCTATATGTTCATATGTGTACAACGTATGATCTGAATTTCAATTCATCATTTTGCCAATCCGAATTAAAAAGAAAAGGTCAACCAAATGCTTAGCCTAATAAACACGTACAGATATAGCCATGCAACATGCTGTTTATGTCCTGGCAAAACGGCAGAAATAAGAGTCTTCCTCATTGGTCACTGCACTAGCTGGCTCCCGGCCTGTGGGACGTGTGGTAGGATTGGAACTTGTTAAAGAATCTACGGGTTGACCAAACCAGAGCAGATATTTAACCATTCACTGTCAACCCAACTGATGTGGTCCTTAAAAATACACGACACAGCTCCGGTGGCACTGTCAATGCCAATGTGCTGCCACAAACACGATATCACAGACGTACGTCTAGAAATTTAATTGTTTGGATGATTAGGGATAAACCTCTGATATCAAATGCCAATATAAGAAGAGTATTTTATTGTAGTTTGGCTGTGGTATGTACAGCCAAAAAGAAAAGGATTCTCAACTGAGGTTCACTACACAAATGCAGCCATCCAGTTTGTCTCAGACACACACATCTTTAAGGAATTAATGATTTGCATTTAGTAGGATAACAATTATTCCACAGTTCCTCTTGCCAGTTTAAAGCGGATACGGCACCAAAAGTGCATGCCAGATATCCGAGCAAATTCCCCCTAAAGATCAATTACTACCATGAACTCAATCTGAGTTAAGTACATAAAACAAGATTAAAAACTCATTTAGTCTTCAGGATCACATCACAGATTTGCGTTTCAAAAAAATGTAGGCCACATAAGATGATATTATCCCCTTTCTGTAACGTTAGACACTATATTGACTTTTGGGCATATCCCCTGGCGCCCAGAGGGACAGTGCTGTTTGTTTATCCAGAGTAAGATTGTTCTTGCCTGAACCAAGAACTGGTCACAAGGTTTATTTTCACGTACTTACACAGAGGAGAACGCCGATCGTGGGCATCGCATTACCACTGGCTCAGAGCGTGCAACATGACTCCCCCGCTGCCCAGGCCTCCTGGAGATATGTATGGACGTCGGAGGTCTCAACCCTGGCCTAGCTATTCAGATAAGTAGTTAAATGTAATCCACTGTTTATTTCTGTATGTCATGTTGAGCTGCTGGGTGCTACTGTTCTCAGCAATTGAGCAAGTGGTAACCACAATTACTGTGAGTTCAGTATGTATGTATGTATGTATGTGTGGAAGTGATTGTGTGGCTCCATTGAAATGTGTTCACGCTATTGGAAGGCTTGGGTTTTCCACCAAACAGTAAAAGTTCCATCTGTTGTCCTGAGACAGGTGTGTGTTTATGTGTGCATGTTTGCCACAGCGACGATGAAAGCCCTCGTAAATCACCACGAGTCAACTAGAAGGCTGCAGGATTGGTAGAAGTTCCCCATCAATGCCTCACACATCCTGTAAGTAAATCGTTATCCAGCAACAGAACAAAATCCATGAGCAAATCATTGCACTTTGGCTGACAACATCGTAGCAGAATGACAGGTGGTTTCAAAGGAAGATACTGGAGTATTGACTATGTTGATGAGGTCATGCCTCCAGCCCACACGGTTTCCTGGATCAAAACCGTTGGCTAGATATACAGTATTATGTTGTTGCCAATTGTCTACTCCGAAAATATCCGTCTGATCACTTGAGAACACAATTGAGCCCAGGAAAAAATATTTTACATTTCATTACTGTATCTTTTACTTTTTACCTAAACACTATTGCGTGTTTTTTTTGTTTTTTTACCAATAAAGAGCAAATGAGACCTAGACATTTCAGATAAAATTGCTCAGAAGTTGGTACTCTATACCCCTAATTAAGACATCAAGGCAAAAGCAATGCCTGCTTTCTCACACTCATATTCATACACACACAAAGGCACACACCCCCACACACACCCACTCACACACACATTGCTCCTCGGGCCGGATGTTGTTATGTCTATAGTGGTATTGTGGTCACACTGCACTCATAGTGGACAGCACTGCGGTCTAGTTGGTGCTTGTGAGGAGGACTTGATTCCCATGCTATGTGTTTGTGTGTGTGTGTGTGTGTGTGTGTGTGCGCGTGCGTGTGTGTGCGTGTGTGTGCGTGTGTGTGTGTGTGTGTGTGTGTGTGTGTGTACTGTATGTGTAAGCTGACTGTTGAAAGGTTTTGCTGGACAACGGTGTGGGTTTTCCTGTCCTTTCCAAAGTCACATTTTCCTGGTGCTTCTCATCTGGAGTGTACTTTACATGGACCAGGCCACATTGTGGCTGTCCGTCAACAGCTGCTATTTTTCAACACATGGCGAAAGACGAGGGCACAGTAGAAAACACTTTTGGAGGGGGAAATTGTTGGGCAGTGTCTGTGAATGTAAGATATGGCCATAGGAATCAAAATATCTGAAAGGTATTTATGGACGCCATCAAACGTACGATGCCGAGGAGCTCAAAGTTGAGAACTGTGAGAACTTTGTGACATTGCACAATTTGTTACAATAGTATGACAACAGTCTGAATGTAACCTGTGGGTAGCCATCTGTTTTTTCCTGTCAACCTTGGTGATGAAACTATCTCCCTTAGCCATGTGATTAAATCTGAACTAGGTAACATGTTACATGACGTATACAGCAGTATGTGTTATATTTCACAGTTGTCTCAGTCCCGGTACCATGCACTATGACAATAAAGTTGAGTTTAGTCCAATGTGTCTATGGCACATGTAACCCTAAAATAGTTCGGCAGAGCAGCATCTAAGACAGAAGGTCATTCTCTCCTATATCCACATTTGAAGAAAAGATTGAGGTCTGACTGCTAGAAAAAACGCTAATAGCAAGTTTGTCAGGTTATTAGTTATAATAGAAAAGAGTTGTCAGTCGCAGACAAACGCCTGACTTTGTTGTTGTCAACAAGGGTTACCGTACCATTCATACATTCTAAACCAATAACACAGGCAGATTTGTCACTAATGGTCTAGCAGCTACTCAACCCTGATGGCAAATGGTAAACATATAAAGTTGGGTAACTTCAGCATCAGAGTGCCTTCATATTTTGTTCTGTTTAAAAATGTATATTATTTTAATTGCATGAATCCTTTTTTAAGCTGCTACTATTTTGCTGTATTTATTGCCAAGCAAAGTCAGTGATATCAACAAAACTGTGCTATACAAAAGCATATTAATGCCACTGAATGTTTATAATAATGCAATAATATTATAAATATACATCAAATCCCCTTGGCAAGCGCTAAGTCCACATGGAAAGCCATTAGTTCAATGCCAAAGATAAACATTTGCCTGACCTTTGAACCAGGCTGTAGTGAGGTAAATCCAATGCCTGACATGGTATAAGTCTTTATGGCTGCAGATGGTAAATATTGAGCATTCGATCCTGAGGATACATCTGAAAAAAGGGAGAATTAGCAGTTTGCACGATTACAATATTTTACATCTGAGTTTGTTTTTATCAGGGCTGTTTGTGAAAGGCCATGTAAAAAAAATCTTACATAAAAAAAAAAAAATGTACTTTTAAAAACTGCACAAACTTCTCTTTCTACATTTTACGCACTGGTTAAGTTATTTCAACACATCAAAATGCACCGCTTATGAAAAATCAGCCGTTTCTCTCTCAGTCCACCAAAAAAATTAACCATTAGCTCTCGTCTATAACTGTTTTTCCCTTTTTTAGTTACTTACAAACTCTGCATGATATGCTCGACAACTGAATAAAGTGGGGATATCCGAGATTATTGCCAAGGCCACCTACCTTGATTGGCGGCGTCAGAGTAAACCATGGAATTATTCCCCCCACTGTTCAGGCATCCTTCGGATGACCCAGGGAGTGCATAGTGAACGGCTCCAGCTGATATGACAGGGGGGCTAAGGGGAACCAAACGGGGGCCGCTTTAGCATTTAGCCTTTACCTCCCCTGCTTGCACGCTTATATCTTGTGACAGAGCTCATATTCAGAGAACCATTAAGACAGCTGTACAGTGTACGTAGCAAGGCGGGTAAAATCAAATGTCTTCATAACTTAGCAGGGATAGTTACTATGCTTTCAAACCGTATCAAGTCCAGGATAAGAAAGAGTGAAGTCTAATGGTGACAGCTGCAACATCTTTCAAAACAAGGTCAATTCTAATCAGGACAGCAAGAGCATATAGACCCTTATCTGACAAAAGATTACGTTGAAAACATGAGGCAAATGTTACACATCTGGAGTGAAGCCTATAGCTTCTAGAAACGCTGACAAATGGATTTAAAGACCTTCCATAACTCACCTCTCAGCGTACAGTGATCGATTCTGAAGGTGTAGCTTTCCCTTCACATGCTGGTCCCAATCCTGCAAACACACATCCAACACACACCACACACAGACACCCACATTCACACATTTGGTCAGCCCCGTCTCACTTAAAGTTTGTTATCTCCCTCGATCACTCAGACTTGCTCTTTGAATCTCAAAGCTCAACGGTGCGTTCGATTAAAGAGACGACAACTTGAAGCAGGCAGCAACTGTCACTGAAACCATGCACGTTGTTATGTCTGTCTGCTACTGTAAACACGCCTTTTTCTCACGCCCATCACAAGGGGAGGGCATTCAACCAAAGGAAAAGACTTCACCGATCTACTATGGCAAGATAAATACATGTATTAAATGGACGAGATTCATTTAATGATGTAATGCTTTCTTTCAAATTCTACACTGGTTCAAATCTCGGGCATGTTTTCCTAATTTTCTTCCTCCTCACAGATGTAGTTTCATTGTTTCTCAATGGACAAAACAAGGACATGTTATCCCATCGTCTCCACCCCTCCTTGGCAGCTGGCTCACCTTCAGATTGTAGACCTTCTTGTCACATATGGTGCACTGATGAGGCAGGTGTGACGGTGTGACAGCGTGGTAGTCGTTGACCTGGTGCGGCTGCAAGGTCATGGACCCCACAGACAGGGTCTCCTCACCCCCCTGCAGGGGCTGGTATCCCAAATAACCCTGCATGCCGCCGGAGCCAAAAGAGGAAGCCCCCACAGTGGAGTTAAACTTGGGGTCTCCTGTTGGTTCCTCCGGGTTGTACAGTTCTCCTCTGGCCCGAAATGGCTGTCCTGTGGCTGTCCACACTGTGGCAGCGTTGGAAACCATATCCATTTTCCCGGTGTGGCTGAGGTTGGCCGGGCCTTTCCATTGCTCCTCATGACTGGTGGATGCAACAAGACTACCTTGTTGTCCTTTGGATTCGTGCCCATAGAAATCTCTTTGTAAGCCCACATGGTTTGGCATGTTAGCCTGAGTACTCATGGAACCGTACTGTCCACCATCTCCTGATTTGGCAGACGCCACTGAGGTGCCTCCCAGGAAGCCACCATACTGGAGACGTCTGTCCGTATCTGAGGGGTATGTTGAGCCTTCCGCCTTGCCGTAGTCTGTTCCATGCTGATTGGCTGGCTGTTGCCCTCCCGTTGCCCCGGCACCGTATAGGTTCAACCGAACATTCCCAGGGTTCTGGTTAAAGCCCCCACCCACCAGGGTACCTAAGGCTGCATTTGGAGGGGGGAACCCCATTGTCCCTGTGGGGAAGGCACCCTGAGGGTTTCCCACCATGGCAGACGTTCGGAGCTGGTTGAACAGAGGCTGGGACATGGCCACATTGGAGAGGACCTGGTTGAGGACGCTAGCGGCGGTAGCAGCGTTGCCCCCCACAGCGCTCTGGGCCAGTTTGAGGCGATGGAAAGTGAGCTGGGCCTGCAGCTGGGCAAGCTGGAGACTGGCTGGGGTCAGCAGGAGCTGGCTCTGCTGCTGCTGCCCACCCTGGCCGGCACCACAGGCAGACTGGATCCCCAGGGGGAGGCCCTTCTTGTCGGACAGGTCCCCCGAGCTGATACTGTAAACAAACAGAACAAACTGCTGAATGAGTGTGTTTTGATGCAGTCATTCATTTTCGGTGTTGTATTTTTTTTCAGGTTACAAATGTACAGGAGTTTGAGATTCACTGCCATTGTTCAGAAGGAAAATGCTTTACAAAAAGTGGACATCTCAGGAAGTTTAAGCTTTTTTGGGTAAAGGAACCAATCTGTTTAGTCTAAAGCATAATTTAGCCACTTGTCCGTGACCCGGTTTGAGTGGCCCATCCCATGATATTCTGATGAACTCTCTCATATGCAGTCTAAACTTAGTATTCTCATCTATTAATCACATCAATCATGTAAATATGTGCCGTCCCTGCCCAGCCTCCTGGAAGGCGAGAAACCTATTGGATTAGATCTGGCATTGGCCCAAGGGACAGTTGTTCCAGACTGTGTTCAGCCATGTTATCAGGAGGGTACGGGAAGGAAAAACTGCCTTTTTTCTTTTCTGTGTTTCATGTGTACGGGTGTAACCTCTAGTGGACTCAAGGTGTTCTATAAACATGAATTCCGGGGACATTTTACAAATATGGATTTGTACAACTTAATATTTTGGAAGAATTAGCACCTCACGGTCTGTGGTTTGACTGCCTTCAGAAGTGTTGTCTTACAGCAGCATACTCACATCATAAAGTCAACACTCCATTGCTGTAAAGGACCGCCATATTCCGTAGGCCATATTGAATGATTATGTTTCAAATCTTTTTAATACATGTTTTGTATATTCATAATTATTGTTCCCACCAGGTGTATTATGAATTTCTACTTAGTATGGTTTACAAAAAGAAAATGTAAACATTACCATGTGCTAAAACACAACAATGACTTAACAAAAAAAACATTTTGGGCAGATTTTGTCATACATTCACACTAGTGTGTGATAGAGAAGTAAATGGGAGCGTTAGGACACACAGCAGCTGCCCTTTAACTGCCTGCCCTGGCAGCTTCTCGCTACACTGGCCTTGTGGTCATCCTTTAAGTCCTGCTTTACGGCCTACAAGCTGTAAAACCTCTACGCCTTCTCCAAGTGTCACCATCCTTCCCTTTCACAAGATAATATCACAACGATTCCCCTGTCACTATCCCAGCCAACAAGAGGCATGTCATGGCCCTGTTGATGGACTGTCACTCACCAAAAGGATAGAGGAAGGTATCACAACAGCATAGGTGGACAAGCAGGATGACCCATTGCAAAATAGGATGGAAATATTGTCTGGAAGGTAGCTCAGCTTGCCAATAATATATCTAAGGTGATGAACTACATTCAGCAGTGTAGTAGTTATATGAATTCATACTTTGTGTACTTATTGGGAACCTGGAGGATAAAATCTAAATGCTTACTCACCTAAGGCATGTAAGCGTAGCGTTAAACTCACTTTGGACACTTGACAGTCTAGCCTTGTCCCCTCCCTGTTGTACACACTCTTATCTCAACAAGCATGCTGATGGAAGGATATACTTACAGTGCTGCAGTCTGTGACTCACATCTATTAATACTTAAGGTCCCTCTGCCAGCCTGACACACAGAAAGTCCTTAGAGCTAGAGACTAATATGGCCTCCTGGGCAGCTGGGTGTGTGTGCTGAGCATTTCAAACCAATCTCGTGATACTGCGGGGCTACTCATATCAGCCGGGGTTCCGGTTCTTGAATTGAATCCAGGTGGGCTGGACTAAAAAGGTGCCAAAAACGTTACACACACAAAAAAATATGTATATAAATATATATATATAATCCCTTGAGCGGGAATTTATTGTGAATAATTTATTAAATTTTTCTGTTAAGCTGTACCAGGTTTCATATTCTATACTCCTTTTGTAAGGTTCAGAACAAACCCAACACATTCAGCCTGAAATAACTATAATGTGATACAAAAAACATTGTAGGGTCAATTAGGATCAATTCTGAATCTTATTAATCGGATCAGAATGTTTCTCCAAATCTCTGACTGGAATCATGGTTGCATGTGTTGTGCCTTCTGCAAAGCTTGTACCATGTAATAAAGGCGTAGCATACCTCGTGTATGCCATAAAAAGCTTCTCTCACACCAAGTGACGTCATGCTGGAGTGTAGACCGAACACGGCAGATAATATCCATCTCACCCTCGAGAATAACTAGAGGTAATTTAGGAACTAAAAGTACATCAATAAAAAATTGTGTTTGATAGTCTTTATTTAATAATAAATAAAACGTTTGCCCTTTTCCAATTCCCATGACTGCATGACAAATTGTCCAGGAGTAAACATTCATTCAAAATGATGTGGATATTTCGTACAATAAAATTACAAATAACTTGCATGATTTAATATTAGTCTGACCCTTTGTTTATCATGCCAGTGGTAGGTTACTAAGCCTTTAATTTCAGAATTTCAAAGACATTGCATAATTACTTACAAATTGTTCAATGGTCTGTTAAAAAAAAAAGAAACTCGCCACTTTAAATGATGTCTGTGCAACATTGTCTCCCAGTTAATTTGCGTGGCTTCTTCAAAAGCAGTATTTAAAAAACATTTGTATGCTATTATTTTATGTTGACCAAAAGTTTGGAAACATAACTTACTTTAAAGACTTTTGAACCAGCAAGAGCTTTATAAAGCTTTGTTTCCCTCGTTAAAAACGCAAATAAATATCAACTGAATAAATTATTTGGTCCAAACATTTGAAATTGCTACCTTTTGCCTATCTGGAATTTCTACTTGCTTTTATGCATTAGTTTATACTAGTAATACATTATATAAAATGAACACTTTGGCAAGAAATATTATTAAGTTTTTGCCTCTAGAGTAATTGAATATAGAAAGTGTAGAAAAAATTATTTAGCAATGTACAAGACGTCCATGCATGCTTAACATGTATAATACATAACATAACATAATTGCATAAAATGCAAAATACAAACATATGAAGTTAAAAACAACATTTTCCACTTATTCAGGTCAAATAGGAATTTAATTATTTGTAACTATTTCTGCTTTACTTGTGAACATCGGCTCTCCGCGTTCTCTGCCCGTGTAAACGGCAACCACCTACGGCAGCTGGGGCTGTTGCTTCTCTCGGGCCATGAAAAAGCAATTTGTCTAGATCAGGGCTCTCAATAGTACTCTTAGCCTGTAGCTTAATTGCTGCAGACAAATTACCCCAGGAAACCACAATTGTAAAACATCTCAAAACTGAATAGGGACAAATGCTGGCAAGTTGTATGCTCTATCTGTAAGCTCTTAAGATATTGCAATGTACACTGCACAGCATGTAAATAAGAAATACTGTTAACAAAATAGAGGAGTCTTATGAATAACTGGGACATGTAGAATTAATATTAAGTTTCAATAGTCAGCCAATAGACGAGATATTTTCAGTAAACATAAGCTTGCAATGAAATTCACAATAACATTAAAACAATAAACATTGAACATGAGTTAACAAATATTTACTCAATTTGAAAGGTCAAATATAGAAGTGAATTTTCAACACCAATTAATTTCCATCAGCCTAATGCAATTCTTAGTAGTAATTCTAGTGGAAAGCAATTACTAAAATCTAAAGAGACCATGATCTGTCCAAAGTGCAGTTGAAACACCCTTAAAACACATGCTCTTCAAAGTCTTGCAAATTAAATCTTTACAAAGGTGACATCAGCACTTAACAAACTGTGTTTGCATGCTTGTTTTGTTCTTGCAACAGAACCTCGCAAGGAATGCTTCTAACTTAAAAAAAACCTCGTGTTAATTAATTAGCCAAAAATTAACGACCTCTGGATTTTGCATTTAACCAATCGTATTATTAAGTCTCCCACAGTAACCAATATTTTAAGTTAACTGATGGTCCCATTGCAATGAAGTTTCTCAAATTTCTTGACCAAATAAACAAACAATCACAAACAAACACAAGCAGACCCAATTCCCCTACTATAGAAGATATAACAAACATAAACAATGGGTCAAAAATGGTCTGCATGGAATGCTCATCAGACGTTTACATAATCCAGCCCACAGCCAACTAATGCCTAAGACGTCCTCAGAGACCTATTATTCAAACTGAACTGGGTCTGTTTACCACAACACAACACCCATCTCTACCACACTTACACAACCCTTTGTAGTATCACAAAGGAACAGAATAGTCACAGACCCACCTGAAGCAGTGGCCCTTGGCGAGTCGCTCGCAGAGTTAGAACCTGTGCTCTGCTCTACTACTCTTAATATGACCTCTGCCCAATAGCTGAGGCTGAGGCTGAGGCATGCTATCACCTCCCTCTCCCCTTTAGCTGGATGGCTAATGCTAACACAAACCCCACCGCCCTTCCCTAGTGAGGGAGCCCCTGCCCCAAGCCCATACGGTATTTATCAACGGATGGGACAGTGGAGATTGGAGTGATGAAATGTCACAAGTGGTTAGCATGTGTGTGGATTGGGGTTGGCAGTCATGGAACATGCACACGCACTTACAAAAATCCTTTACAGCGAAGGCTTTCTTGTGCTACTGTGTCAAGGGGTAATTTCAGCTACTTAACTTTTAACTTTATTTCAAGAGTTAGCCTGGAGTTAGCAGCACTTGTCAATAATCCAATTAGTACAATGTATAGATTAATATATATGTTGATACTCTGTCCATTCTAGTAAAAAGAAAACAAAAAAACATTGAACACATTTCTAAATTATTTTCAAAATTCTTTGAATTTCTTTTTTAGAAAAAGTTTTAAATGAATTCTTTTGCATTACAATAAGATTTTTTTTTCAAATGTTCAAAATCGTAAAACCTTATTAATTGAGTTATTGCAAAGATGATGTATCATTATGTACAGGGTCCAGTATGTTTTTCGTTTGACGTTTTTATGCCATCCTTTCGGACTAGCTATAAACGATGTACTGTAAGCACTCAACCATTCAATTTGGTGCCAAAGCGACAGATTTACAAGCCCTTCGTCAGTTGGCATTTTGCACAAGAAGAAAACAGCCTGCTTTATACTTAGACTGTTGTAACTAAATTGAACTGATAGATTAAATTCCATGCTCAACTGACACTATCAATTTAAGTATGCCTAAAGGGAAACTAACGGAACGTTTAGAAAAATTCAAATGAAATGTTTTGTTTAGTTTTTTGTGGCAAAAAACAAACGCCCACTGCAAACATGAACAGTTCTAATCAGTTTTGGATTGACCTGCAAGGAAACATACTTTGACTAAAGTTATTTCAAAGCATCAGCTATTTATGGATCACCCTGATTCAGGGACATACGCATTTTGAAAACTGAGTGTGACTATGGGTGTGACTTACCTGCCAATCACGCATGGCTATAGGGCTATGACATTGGAACACCATGGGGACCTGGCGTTGCATTTTTTACTTATCCTAATTTGGACCACTAGGAGGTGCTAGAATGTCTTCTAACTTGCCCCAGGGGACATGGCATTTATATAGATCAGCCAATGGAGGGCACTGTACACTTTCAGATGGAGAGCCTGGATGCCCAAATTGCTTAGGTAAGTTTGAGTTTCCCTTGCAGCCAGCCCAAACCTGTTAGTATACACAACTGTGAGAGTGGGGTAAAAATGTGTCAAAGATCTGCTTGATGGCTGAAGGGATGGATATAAAAAGTATTGGCTTTGAACTCTAGAGAGCTAATGTTCAACTCCAGGAGGAGGCGGTGCAACCTTTGACCCCTCCCAATGCGACATAGCCAATTAATCACATTCCTCCTTCCCAACGAACCATTTCAACAAACCCAACACCTTGCTTGGCCAGTGCTTAGTGCTTAGTAGACATGTGACTCTGGTGAGGGGATGCAGAGGCTTGGGGTGAGGTCTGCCAGGATGGGTGAGATAAGGATAAGGAACGTGGCTCAGCTTGCCTGACTGGCTCCACATTTGGCACAGCTGGGAGGGGTGGGGTAGGGGGTATGTCTGATTTATGGTCCCCCAGGAAGGTCTGAGGTATCCTAGCTGCAGACACATGGCTTTGGCCCCTCCTGGCCCCCAGGAGACTGTAGCTTCCAGACAGGGCCTTCAGTTTGATTCACGTCCTGTGGCAAACAGGGTAGGGGGAGCGTTCCCTCTGAGACGTTTTTTAAATGGGTCAGATTTATATAGGTGGTTAAATGTAGGCTTTTATTAAGTGATAGTTCAAGATAAACTCAACTTTAATGTGCAGGGGACCATAAAAGTGCCACATCTTCTCCTCTATCTTTTGACTATAAACTTAGACTTAACATGTTGGTGTGTTTTTCACCCACTGACTCAACACATTCACTCGACCAAGGGTAAAAAAAAACCTTACATGCACAATGTTATAAGCACACACGCACACGGCAACTCAATGATCTTGTTTCAGCCATTAGGAAGGTGTAACATAGGATAAAGAGGTCATAGGGCAACATGCAGGTCATATGGAACATTCTGGGTTGACAGCTGCCTCACAACTGTGGGACCTTGAGAGCATTCCAACAAATATGTTCCAGACCAGCAAAGAGAGCAGTATGCAGCTCACAGGACACAGAGACCCCTAGAGGGCTGTGGAGACCCACCTGCTTTACACGTTGTCCATGGAGTAAAGAAACAATCTCACAATACAACACTGCAGAAGCATCTGAAAAGTTACAATATGTCAACCCCCCCCCCCTGTGGCTGATGATGATGTAACCATAAAATACATTTCTGGCCGAGACACACTCCGATCGACATAATCCAACTGTGCATGCCAAGGATTATGTAAAATCAAAATAAAAAAGTGTTCCGACCACCTCCTGACCTCGAATGCGTTTACCGCTCCACAGCTTCTCCATCCGCTCCCTGAACTGAGCTCTCTAAAGCAAGCCCACCAATTCCCAAGCTCATGTTTTTCTCACACTACACCATTTCTCATCTGTGCTATCGAATGTGCCGCAGAGACGACTTCAAGATGTGCTCGCTGACGAGTTTCCGAGGAAAGTCCCCCGGCTGCATGTGACCCGCTGACAGAGGGGGAGCGAGAGCTGACACAGAGAGCCTGTAGGCCAGTGGGCCGACCCCCCTAGGGCAGAGAGCGGACTGCCATCAGGGACCTCCTGGGGGGAAGGAGGGGAAAAGGCTAAACTTACTACAACGTGTTACATCATTGCCATCCCATGTATGTCCTGAAGAGCTGGATGACTTTGATGAAGTCAAATCCTCATTTTTTTTTATGCAGACTCAAAGGGCTATTATGTGTGACTGCGGCCATGGACAGGGGGCGTATCTCGCAGGTTTAAAATTTGTACTGCACCGTGAGTACTGTTTTGATCACCTTTGTTAATAGTTTCTAGGCTTACGTATCGTTCATACTGCACCCAAAGGTGCAAAAGTGTGGAGGCGTCGGTGTCGGGCATTTACAAGAGCAACGCAGAGCTCTTTGGGAGAGGTGGAATAGGAGAAACAGTGTTAGCTACTACAGCTACAAAGTCCAAACACCCATTTCCCGTAGAAATGGTGTGTTTTGCATTGGCTTTTGCAGTTCTGTCTTGTGGCAGCTTCAAGAAGACGTAAGTGAAGTCCACTTGACGGCACACCATAGCCGAGCGCGATAGGAAATAGGGAACCCCGTTACAAACAGGTCCAGTTCTTTGTACAGGAGGATTTGATGACAAGGAAGCCCGACTCTTCCCCAACAGGGGACAGCAACATCAGAGCTTTTTTAGTGTCCATGGTGACGTAGCGTTATCTCCCTCTCTCTCTCCCATTCCCTCCCTCCATCTAAGCCCAAAGCAAGCGTTGCATTTTGCCATCTGTCAGCTCCGTCAAGCTTGCAAATACCACTTGCGCCCAGTCGCACCCTGCCATCGTGTGTTTTCTCAGCCAATCACAGCCGAGCTCCTCTCCACCTGCTTCTTACCCCTTGCCCGTGCAGTCCACACATGGGAAACTATGCCCCCGTGCCAGAGCTGGCTGGCTGGCTAGCTGACTGACTGACTGGCTAGCTGACTGACTGGCTGGCTAGCTGACTGACTGGCTGGCCGGTTGGCTGGCTGACTGGCTGGCTGACTAGCAAGCTGAATGACAGGCTGGCTGACTGGGGAGGCTGCGTGCACCCCTTGAAAGTGATAGGATGAGATGCATTGAATTCCCTGTGTAAGGAAGCACACGTGTGTGTCCTGTTGAAACAGATGGAGAGTGAGGGGAGAGACCAGAAGGAGCATCCGAAAAGCTCAATGTGGGAGTAAAAAAGTACAAACAGATGGAGAGAATTGGGGGATGAAATGAAAGTGTTGAAAAAAGACAAGAACATAAAGGGAGCATGGAAAAGAGTAGGGCAGGGAGAGTGGCATGAGCCGGTACAGGCTGACATCTTGTGTGCATCAACGTCTGATCAAGAGGACCAAGCTCGCTGAATGTGTTCACTGTGCAGAAAGGAATTTATTCATGATCTGTCTGTTACAGTCTAGACAGGAGATTCCCCTCTGGTAGTAAGTCCTGGCAATATTTTTCATTTGAAATATAATATATACATGTTATGAATTAAGGGAGTACCTTCTCATCAGCTAAACGGTCTCAATAGAAGGAATCCGATTTAGAACGTGTGTTCTTTGTGAATATATTCTGATGCATAACAAGCCAGAGATAGGAGATGGAGGATTCCAACTGTATCAAGAGGAACAGATGGCCAAAACCAAACATTTTGAGATAAACAGCCAATGAAACACATGATGTGTGTGTGTGTGTGTGGGTGTGTGTGTGTGTGTGTGTGTGTGTGTCTGTGTGTGTGTGTGTGTGTGTGTGCGTGCGTGCGTGCGTGCGTGCATGCGTGCGTGTGTGTGTGTGTGAGTGTATTTATACACACACATTAAAAAACAGGGCTCAGAGCTCTCACTGCACAGGATGGGAATCTGACAGTGATGAAAAGAGTGTTACCGCCATATGGCCCGATGTGTCTCCCTCTCTGTAGCCACTGGCATCGCAGCCACTCAAATAGCCATTAGAGAAAATTTGCCTAAACAATGAAGACAACCGAACGGAGTGATTTAACAACAGCTGGCCCCGATGACAGGAGAAAGAAAATAAAAAATAAAAGGGAAAAAGCCCCGGCAGGGGAAGCCAGTGTTGGTGATAGGGGAAGCCCTGTTTAAGTCCCTATCTAAGCCAGTGGACAGAACGGGTTGGCTATGCTCTGGTGTTTTGGCCGCAGGGGGATATCGTCTGATAGAGCCTCGACATCAATGGTGGCCCAGCCAGGGATTCCTCCATTCACTACACTGCATGGTAGCTCATGTAAATCAGTGCAGGGGGAACGAAGACAAGCATAAGTGAAAAATGGTACGGCAGGGTGTGTGTGTGTGTGTGTGTGTGTGTGTGTGTGTGTGTGTGTGTGTGAATAGCATACCCGGGCCCCATCTACTCTCGTTCAGATAGATGCATTAGATATTCTGCGTGTGAGCTTATCACCTCCCATGTAAGCCTATACGCTGTCGCAGAGCATGCTCGCCTGTGAGTCATAGAGCATGCCCTCTGAAGTCAATTGATCATAGCATAGCCTTCATCGCTAGGTAGAATCGATGGTATGGGTGCACTATGAAACATGAGGGCCACGAGTCAGTCAGTGTATGATCAAATAGCAAATGGGTGTTGAGGGGGGTGCCTAATGTGGAAGATTACAATGATTTATTGTTTTGTCAACAGGTCGGAATACCAGTATAAGAGAAGGCCATTGTTCCAGAATTGCCAAAGTATATTTTAGCCATATGTTTTTGTAACCCCTGAAAGTCATTATTTTAAAACTTTTTTTTAAAATTATTATTCCAATTCAAACAACAGTACAAATAATTGTTCACTTGTGCCAGAATGGGTTAAATTTTTTGTATTTCATGCAGTCATTATCACCTGCGGATCACCTCTTGAGTCTTGCCAGTCTGTATTCGTTTACCGTCTTCCAGCTAGACAGCATTGGTTTTATCTTCAGTTTACGGCCAGGAATGGTGGGGGACTACTCTGCAAGCCACACGGGGTACAATGTTACACTGGCCCATTATCTTCAGCACACTGTCGCTGACAGCTGTATCTATGGACCGGTCCAGCAACAGAGATACACAAAAACACACTCACACACAGACAGAAAGGCATAAAGCCACACACGCCAAGAAAGAAGCACACGTATGCACACTCACTCCATCCGTCCATCTCTCACTCCTTCACCCACTCACTCACTCAGTCACTCGCAGTTACTCATGTCAGCTACATACACAACCAATAATGTCTGTTATGTAGGAAACTAACCTAGTCTTTTATGAACACTACAAAAGTAGAGCCTCTCTCTTACAGATAGTTTATGTGAAGGTGGCATAGTTGCGTATGTGGATGTAACGCTGCTAGACAATCGGGGTGCCATTAAGGAAAGCTCTCTATCGCCATGCACCCAACAGCAGCCTTCCTTTGGCCAAACCCGTTACCCCGAGGGCCAATTGATTAGCGGGAGGTTAATGACGGGAAGCTCTTTTAGCAGAGGCCGCAACCTTGTACTGACAGCCAGATAGTGGCCAGGCCCTCTTCCCCGTCCCGGAGGGCTGCTTAGGTGGTCCATTAGCATGCCTGATTTTAAATCCACTGTCCTCTGTCCGTTCGTCCCTGACACTCGTCCATGATAGCAGCGGGACGGGGGTGGGGTGGGGGTGGGGGCTTAGGCTCGGAATAGAGCTCGGACTGGCTTTCCTTTTTTTTCCTTTTTCTTTTTCTGAGCAGGCGCCGCAATTAGAGGACCCCCGGGGAGGAGAAACGATTGGCGGAACGATATCTCATTAAAAGCCTATTCCAGGCACGGTGAGTGAAATAGCAAGCCCCACTACTGAGACGTGGAGCTAGGCTTCCTGACTGGGACATACCATAACGGCGTGACGTCCTGGCTAGTGTTTGTTTTCAAGAAGACAGTCGACCCGCTCGTTTTAATGAAAGCGTTGTAGGGGATGAGGAAAGGACGGAGATGGTTGTTAGCGAGGCAAAATCCGCACGTACAGGGCTGTGTTACGCAATCTCCTGCAACCTGGGACCCGCGGCCCACGCTGCTGCTGTGATTCATGTCAGATTCCCTCTTGACATTTGTAGCTACCGCTCTATAGGTTCAGTCCACAATGGTCGTATCGTGTTAAGCTTTGTCATTCCAATTCATCATCTCCAGATTGCATCCCGGCAAACTTGCAAACCTAGTTAGCTACCTTTTTTTGTTAGTGCTTTAGACGGTGTGTGAGTGCGAGCTGTGGACTGACTCACCTGACTGACTCACATTATGTGCCATTTCAGGCCCCCCACTATTTGAAACACTGAGACGGTGAACGTCACAAGAACAATCAAAACATCCTCGCACTTTCATGCAGTTAAGACCAGAAAAGCGTGGGGGGGGGGGACTACTGGCTCCACAGTTATTCAAATATTAATAATATTTAGGGGGGTTAGATATGAACGCACCTTCCGAGCTGATGTGGCTTCAAGTCAGGAAATGCAATTAGGGGCTGGATTAGCAGGTGGCATGTTTGATTTGCGAGATGATCTAAATGTGTCCTGGGGGTGACTAAAGCTCTGCCACCGACAATGATGGATGACTCAGGTGGTGTATGGACATTTGTCCCAAATGGTTTAACTGGTAGAGGCTGTATTTCTGAAACTTTATCATGGAACAGTTTGGGTAAAACAATAAGCTACAGTGGTCGGGCTAGGGCTTTCGTTTTCTGCTCAAATCGGTCGAAGTTTGGTGGCCATTCATTCGTTTGTTGATGTTTAGCCGAGAGTTTGGCACGGACCTTGTCGTTTTTGATTACAGGAAAGATACTCAGACGGGGTCTTGATGATAGACCGACCGGTTCTCATTGGTGTGTGACGACACTCAGCTAGTTCATTGGACAGCCTGTTCCTGTTGCCACCCAGGTCAGTCCATTTATATCAGCCGATGTGGGGAGACGTTGTGTTAATCGTATTGGTATAAAGGTTGGCAGTGGTGCAGGCAACATGCAAACACAGTGGGACTACGATAAGCAGCCGCGACCAAAGCGGATGAGAAAATATAGGAATGTTGAGAGAATTGTAGAACGTCCACATGTGTTAACTTGAAAGATTTCTGCTTCTCATAAACAACCAATGTTGGATTTTCTCTGCTGTCATAATATGATGGTTCAATAAGGATTTAACGTCTACTGGCAATAGCAACACAGTGCATCCTAAATTCATGTTAACCTGGGGTAAAGACTTTGACACAGTACATTGAAAGCTGTTATCCTATTTAAGAAACATCAGTCAGATGAGAGTATACAGCCGCTGACAATACTGGATTACGGAAAATATGTCTCCCCATATGCTCCACATTAGCTGCTGGCCAAAGGAACACCTGGTGTACAAGGAAAGGTGACCTGTTTTTAACTGTCATTAAGCCTACAAAATGTCGGCAGCTCCTGATCACACGCGAGCCTCATTTGCCAAGACATGTCATGTGACTGAGACTTGATACCCAGCGCGAGCTTCATGGTGGATATCAGACATTGCTCTCCATTAACATTGGTGTGATCTATATCTAAAATTACAAATGGTGAGTTGTAAAATTATATATTAACCCCTGTTGGTCCCCCACCAAACACACCTGCTGGTAAATTCAGGCAGAGATGGGGGGGGGGGGGGGGTGTTGTCGTGCCTGATAATTTATATACGGCACACCTGGTTCAAGAGATGACATGTGCTGTCCATTTGCCAAGCACAGTCAAGACCACATGATATACATCCCTAGTTAGCCGCCTGTTTCAAGAAAACAGGGATGTATATCCTTACCACCATTACTATTAGTTCTTTATATTAATAATCTCCACAAATTACTTTTCAATTGAAGCAAGGCCACTCATTGCCTACTATAGTTAGAGACTGTATTAATGCCTAGCAAATATTTACAGTTTGTCTTACTTTGGCTGAGAGTCTGTTCTCACAGATTAACAGATTGGAAGTTGGTAGCGTTACATTTTAAAAAGAGGTTGTGAAATTGATTGAAAGATGTCACCGCAGCATGGCTGTATTCACAGTCATCTGCTGACCCCATGGCAGTAAATTAGAATCACTTGAGAAGGTAAGTGATCCGTACCAAAAGGATACACGTAAACGCTGATTTTAGATTGCCCCCACGATGTTTGACTCCTCCGGCAAACACATGTTACAGAAAACTACGTAGGCACATGTAAAAAGTGCTTACACAAGCAAGTGTACTTAGACAGAAACACACATTTCAAACAAAACTGCAACTAGGTCAATAAGCCCTTACGCAGCAGTTTTCTAAATCCTGTAATGCAAGCCTGCACTGTCTTTGCACTCACAGAGCAGGTTAACCTCTATCCTTATGAGCGTTGACACATTAAGTAGTAAGTCGATTGGTTTGCGGACAGGAGCCTCCCTCTCTATATGGGGCTCTCCAGTTTCACTAGTTTTCAAAACGATCTGATGTCAGCCTCCCACAACCCACCATTCACCCTCGTGATCTACGGGCCAGAGGAGCAGGAATTAGCAATCGATCGCCATGACACCGCTCACACAGGGTGTCTTGATATTGCTGACATTTACTAAAGCAGTCGAGTTAGTCACTTTTAAGGTTGCATTGCTAAAGGATTTGATCAGTTAAGAGTTATGTCTTCCAAGGCATTTGAAACATTATGTCATCGTTATGCTGTCCTGTACATTCTTCTTCAAAAGTGCAGCCCCCTTTAATTGCAGCTCCCATCTCACACCTTCTTAATCTGTCTGTACACACTTCAGAAATGCCCACTTCTTTGACGTTAGCTACTGTACATCCGTTATTTAAGGGGGTATATCAAGACAATCCTCAGTGTTACAGACTACAATATCCATTTTCCCATGCATGTCAAAAATGGAATAAGTTGTTAAAAAGCAACTGGTTTTCTGGGAATTTACCATGTCTTCTCAGGTATGCAGTCTGGTGCTGATCATGGATGCATCATGGCAGGGGTCAATGTGATTAATGATATTACAACCTCTCTTGAGAACAAACTATCCTGTACTGTTATCTTCATTGATTTTACCAAGACGTTTGATACTGTAGATCACTCCATTCTCATCAGGACTGCTGGTTAAGTTAAGGAATATTGGTGTCACTGATCAATCGTTTGCATGGTTTGCCAATTGCCTTTCCAGATAAGTACAGTGTTTAAAATTGATAATGTACTGTCACAACCCTTGTCAGTTACTAAGGGGGTCCCCCAAGGTTCCACAGTAGGTTCCACGCTCTTCTCAATTTAAATCAACGACATAGAGAAATCATCAAGAAGCTCTCGGACCCATATGTCTGCAGATGATGCAGTTATGTACTCTATTGCACCTTCATAAACCCATGTGCCTGTCCAAAAAGCTTTCAGGACATCCAACAGGCATTTTTTGCCCTTAGCTTGGTGCTTAATACAAACAAAACCAAGCTAATGCTGTTTGGGAGAAGGAGCACTTTTAGACCCCATGGGATCACTGCACATGATGGAAAGGAGTTGGAGCAAGTCACAACCTATAGTCCCAAGTATTTGGGACTCTAGATAGATAGTGCCTTGTCCTTCAAAACCCATATAGCAAAGCTTCAAGCAAAAAATGCATATCAGGCTTGAGATTTTTTACCAAAACAAATAATCTTTCACACGCTCTGACAAACGTATTTTGCTCAAAATGACAATTCTTCTAATAGTCGACTATGGCGACGTCATGTGCAGAGCTGCATGCAGTGGAGCATTAGATACACTAGATGTGTTATAACACACAGTCATCAGGTTTTCCATTAACACTGCTTACTCGACCCATCACTGTAATCTGCACTCCTATGCAAATTGGTCCTCTCATTACACAAGACGCAGAATCCACTGGTCTGTTTTCATCTATAAAACCATACTTACTCCCCTTTATCTGAGGTCCACAAGGAAAAATGTCTCCCTCGTGTACAAGCTAAAGGTCCCCAGAGTGCATTCATCCCTGGGTCGCTCCTCGTTCCAGTTTGCAAAAGCCAGTGACTAGAATGAGTGGCAAAAATCACCAAGACTTGATACTCTAGTCTCTGTTTCTGCTTTTAAACCTAGAGTCACGGGTGTTTTGAAAGACATCTGCAATTGCAGCCCTTTAGACCGATTTACTTGTTTTTATTTGTTTATTTAATATTTTAGAAGCCTCATTTTTGTCTTAGAGCTGATAAGTTGTCTGTTGTATCTCCTTGAATTGCGACTGTGATTGTTCCGTATACAGTGCCTCCGGAAAGTATTCATACCCCTTCACTTTTTCCACATTTTATTATGTTACAGCCTAATTCCAAAATGGTTTAAATAAAAAAAAGGTCTCAACATTCTACACACAATACAATATAATGACAAAGTGAAAAAAGCTTTTTAGAATTTTTTGTAAATGTATTAAAAATACAGCACGGTGGCTCAGTGGTTAGCACTGTTGCCTCACAGCAAAAAGGTCCTGGGTTCAATCCCCACCTGACCCAAGGGCGTTTCTGTGTGGAGTTTGCATGTTCTCCCCGTGTTCGCGTGGGTTTCCTCCGGGTACTCCGGTTTCCTCCCACACTCCAAAAACATGCAGGTTAATTGGTGACTCTGAAATTGCCCGTAGGTGTGAATGTGAGTGTGAGTTGTTGTCTGTCCCTATATGTCGGCCCTGTGATAGACTGGCGACCTGTCCAGGGTGTACCCCGCCTCTCGCCCTGTGTCCGCTGGGATAGGCTCCAGGCCCCCCGTGACCCTGTACAGGATTAGCGGTAAAGCTAATGGATGGTATTAAAAATAAATAACTAAAATATCACATGTACATAAGTATTCACACCCTTTGCTGTGACACTCAAAATTGAGCTCAGGCGCATCCCGTTTCCACTGATCATCCTTGAGATGTTTCTACAACTTGATTACCTGTGGTAAATTCAATTGATTGAACATGATTTGGAAAGGCACACACCTTTTTATATAAGGTCCCACAGTTGACAATGCTTGTTAGAGCACAAACCAAGTTATGAAGTCCAAGGAATTGTCTGTAGACCTCCGATACGACCATGTATCGAGGCACAGATCTGGGGAAGGGTACAAAAAAAGTTCTGCGGCATTGAATGTCCCAACGAGCACAGTGGTCTCCATCATTCGCAAATGGAAGAAGTTTGGAATCACCAGGACTCTTCCTAGAGCTGGCCGCCCGGCCAAACTGAGCAATCGGGGGTGAAGGGCCTAGGTCAGGGAGGGGACCAAGAACCCGATGGTCACTCTGACAGAGCTCCAGTGTTCCTCTGTGGAGATGGGAGAACCTTCCAGAAGGACAACCATCTCTGCAGCACTCCACCAATCAGGCCTTTATGGTAGAGTGGCCCGACGGAAGCCACTCCTCAGTAAAAGGCACATGATAGCCCGCATGGAGTTTGCCAAAAGGCACCTAAAGGACTCTCAGACCATGAGAAACAAAATTCTCTGGTCTGATGAAACCAAGATTGAACTCTCTGTCCTGAATGCTAAGCGTCATGTCTAGAGGAAACCAGGCACTGCTCATCACCTGGCCAATACCATCCCTACATTGAAGCGTGGTGGTGGCAGCATCATGCTTTGGGGGTGTTTTTCAGTGGCAGGAACTGGGAGACTAGTCAGGATCAAGGGAAAGATGAATGCAGCAATGTACAGAGAGATCCTTAATGAAAACCTGCTCCAGAGCGCTCTGGACCTCAGACTGGGGCGAAGGTTCACCTTCAAGCAGGACAACGACCCTAAGCACACAGCCAAAATATCAAAGGAGTGGCTTCAGGACAAGTCTGAGAATATCCTTGAGTGGCCCAGCCAGAGCCCAGACTTGAACCCGATTGAACATCTTTGGAGAGATCTGAAAATGGCTGTGCACCGACGCTCCCGATCCAACCTGATGGAGCTTGAGACGATCTGCAAAGGAGAATGGGAGAAACTGCCCCAAAATAGGTGTGCCAAGTTTGTAGCATCATACTCAAGAAGACTTGAGGCTGTAATTGCTGCCAAAGGTGCTTCAACAAAGTATTGAGTAAAGGGTGTGAATACTTATGTACATGTGATATTTAATTTTTTTATTTTTAATACATTTGCAAAAAATTCAAAAAAACCTTTTTCACTTTGTCATTATGCGGTATTGTGTGTAGAATGTTGAGAATTTTTTTTTTATTTAATCCATTTTGGAATTAGGCTGTAACATAATAAAATGTGGAAGTGAAGGGGTATGAATACTTCCCGGAGGCACTGTAGTTCCATTTATGTACTGCTGGACTCTCCCTTGGTCAGGCTGTTGAAAATTAAAACTGGTTCTCAAGTGACTTGCCTGGTTAAATGAAGGTTAACTAAAAATGAAAACATTTAATCTCCCTCAAACTGTTTGTGTGTGTGTGTGTGTGTGTGTGTGTGTGTGTGTGTGTGTGTGTGTGTGTGTGTGTGTGTGTGTGTGTGTGTGTGTGTGTGTGTGTGTGTGTTTATGCGCGCGTGCGTGTGTGTGTGTGTGGTTGTGTAATGTAAGCCTACTTTCACAGCAGTACAACAATGAAATTTTATTTTGTTATCTTTTTTGTGAATTGGATATTTATGGATTCAACTGCTGCCAACATGCTCTGGATAAGTTGTTAACCCTGTGGTTTGACCACACTTAAGTCTCTTTTAGTTCAGGGTCAAATACCAGCGTTATATCGGCTACACTTGAGGAATGCATGTTTGCTACAACATAAAAGTGTGACCAACATAAATAGATGAGTTACAATGTGTCACATAAAGTGGGAAAAGCAAGTCAAGGCAAAATATACCATGGAAAACAAAATCTAAATGAAAGACAGGCAGTATTTTGATCATGACTTTTGTACATCACAGCACGCTTGTTTTAATTGGAGGCTTAAGTTCTACAAGCAATATTGTATGAAAGGGCATGCTAGAATGTTCTAAAACCTTTCAAAATGTGGAAACACTTGTCATAACACATTTCACCGTCACTGACAACAATCAAAAACTGTTGCGCTTGAGACACTTATTAGTCCACCTAACATAATAGATATTGTATAGTGCAATGCCTGAAGATCATTACCTTGTCCTCCTAGAGATTGAAAAAGCTCAAAAACAGCCATTTGATAAAAACTATGACTGCAAAATTTTAAATCCACCTTCTGATTTGAAAGTTGTACAAGTAACCTTTCATTCAGGCGTAATTTAGTACGTGATTATGAATCATTACACGCTGTTCATTATCACCCCTCAGCTTTAGCCTGCCATAGCTCATGGAAACACCATTGCACCCTCCTTAGTTCAAATCTCTCACAGGGCCAAGGAACTGAGGCAATTGTCCGAGTCTACAGACAGCTATAGATAGACGGACTCCGGAATGGTGGACCGCTGGTCACAAAATGTAATCCCTCAATTTAAAATTGCCAGAAGTTAGAGCCACTTAAAAACAATGTTCAGAACAATGGGACTATGTCAGTGGCTAAAATGCATCAGGGGAAGGTCGAACCTGCCCCCCTATAGTTTGCACAGAGTGCTGCCTGTATTAAAATAGAAAAACGTATTAACTGTCGGATTATCACAAGACAATCACACACACTCATTATAAGTAATAGCTTGTGCCAAAGGACTGGTGGCTATTTTCTGCCCTCTGGTTGTGAAAGTAAAGCATATGAGCACCCTCTATTCCCCTCTCCCCCGTCCTCCTCCCCACGCTCACACACACCACACTCTCATCCAACTGTTTGGAAGAGAGAAAGGTTCCAGGAACGTTTCATATAAGAGGGTTTATTAGCGAGGGACGTTTATGAAATCTTTATATAAGAGAACAGTTGTCAGGAACCTGCGACAGGTGACAGTCAGCTTTTGGACCATTGCTGCTTGTAAAAATGGATGAAAAGCCACGATTGTACAGTGTGGCAATGCAGGTCAATGGCCCACAGTAAAAAAAAGGTGGTTGCACTGTATCACATCATGAAAGTATATTGTATAAACAAACTATATATACTCAAACTGTAGATATATAGTATATTCAAAGATTATAAAATGATAATAATACATTTTATTTGTAGAGCGCTTTACATAGTAATACAAAATATGTATGTGTGTGTGTGTGTGTGTGTGTGTGTGTGTGTGTGTGTGTGTGTGTGTGTGTGTGTGTGTGTGTGTGTGTGTGTGTGTGTGTGTGTGTGTGTGTGGGTGTGTGTGTGTGTGCGTGTGTGTGTGTCTGCATGATGTACAATGTATTTATATACCACCACGGGTGAATGTTTAGTTTGACATTTGGTAGTTCACATTTCTGTATGTCCTATGAACACCAGGTACGTGAATCACTGTTAGCCTAACATTAACGAGCTGTCATTGCGTCTTGTGTAAGCGGTTTTGAAGTTTTTGTATTCTATTCCCCATCCTGTGGATGAAAGCAGGATGCCTTTGGGGTGAGCACACGTGCTGCAAACTCCCTTCGCCGTCAGCTGTTCGCTGGAAGCCCATTGGAGCAGAGCAGAGCAGGGCAGGCTGCTGGGTTATCAAAAAGCCCCACTCCCCCACTGTTAAACCTGGTGAGCAACATGCATACAGTACATTCATTACATTCATAGCATATGTGGGTCAGTGGACTCTATGTGTGTTTGTATGATGAATACCTTAATATAATACATTATATTACCGGTCTGGATAAACGATAAACTGTAAACAGGGAATAAACTCATAATGATATTATTTTTTTTACGTACATCATCTTTTCACATCAAAACAGTTGTTTGTGTGTTCGAGAGGAAAGGTGGGTGGAGAGAGTGCAATAATAGGAATGATTGCACAGGACCCCGGGTGCTTTGTCACTAAGAATAGTGCCCAGAGTGGCTATGTTAACATGACGCCCCACCGGTACTGTAGCTTTTTTGGCTTTGCCCACGCAAGTTCAACATCTGACTTCAAACCATGGATTTGGCCTAAAGTCACTGGAGTGGGCTGGGGGAATGACACGTTTTAAAACGTCACTCATTGCAAGTTCATTTGTAAATCATATAAAGGTGTTCTAAATGCCAAGGAAGAAAGGAAAGGATAGTGGCAAAGATATGGAAACTATATGAAAGATCCAAGCACTTCAAGTATATTTATGTTCTGTAAACTTGTAAAACACAAATACACTCACAAAATCACAAGCACAGAATCACATCATACCAACAATACAGATACACACACGCATGAATGCAAAGATATCTCCCATAAAATGTCCAAATGATGTTTGAAATGCTACTCTTGGTCCACTTCCTATTTTTACAATCAAAAAAGGGCTATCTGATTTAATAAGTTCACAGCTGGTGTCTTACGTAGTCAAGGGTATTCTCTATTAAATAACACACTATCATAATCTCATATTTGTTAAATTTAGCTTGCAGCTAGACCTTTTGGCTGTGTCAACTTGCCACTTGCACATTCTGATACAAAATAAAGATTCAGTAATTTAAAAGGGATTAAAGGAGTGAATGACATAATCTCTGGAGAATAATAAATACTAATTCATTTTATTTGTAAAGAGCTTTTCGAACACCCAAAGAAGCTTATTATGAATATTTAAGTAGAGATTGTTGCATTTCAAAATGTAAAAATGGTCAAGATTAACTTTAAAAATATAGCTTTTGTACCAAAAACACAACACATAACATTGCTTCTTTTTTTTAAGCAATATTGTCTTTTGTTATTGGGCCATGAAAAAAAGTAACATTTTAAAGTAGATCTCGTAAGATCTCATGAATATCTTTGCATTGCCAATGTTCCAGATGCTTAGCCTTGTTGAGCCTACGAGCTCTCCACCTGCACACCAATTTCTGTGGGGACAAAATCATTAACAACCTCACCATGGATATTGTTACCACTTGGTGAAGCTAGACTTCTTCTAGAGTTCTAATGACACTACACTTTATCAATAATTCCCCCCATTATTTAGTATTATTATCTTCAAAGAGGGTTTTATGGTGAAACTGAACTTGGGTAACTTCATGCACCATTGATATACAGGTCTAAATCCTTTAAAATGTACAAAGATTAAATGTACTGTCTCTCTGACAGATTGTCTTAATTTTTCTTTTACAGTGTATGTTTGCTAGGCTCTGTTTAGCACTTACAAACACATCTCAAATGTCTTTAGTTTTGATGTGACTAATAGAGGCCCATTATCTAGATGGATGTATCATGTAGGGTCACAACCATCGACAAAAAAGGTCCAACAATCCTCCCACCTTACATAGTTGCATCCAGTCAGCAACAACTTCCTACTGTCATGCAGATAAACGCACAATCGCACCTATAGTAGTGTTAAATATTATGTCAACAACAAAAGACATAAAGAGAATATGGACTTTACCACTCTTCATCCCATTTCTGGGAAGCCATTTGCAATACAAGAAGTAATGCTACCTCTGGAAAACCAAGCTTGACGGCAGAGAAGAGAATGGCCAACCAGGAGAACCCTTGCTGCTGTTGCCACAGAACTGTCATCCATTTAACATCAAGATTAGCCCCAGTTGTTTCCGTGTGTCAACACAGCAGTGAACACATGCTCAGTGTCCAAGCCTTGGTAGTGCTCAGGGGCGGAGAGCCATAGGAGGTACGGCCATAAAGACACTATTTCCTTAAGGGAAAGGGGAAGAAAATGAACCAATATCTACAAATAAGGCTGTGAAGTTCCACCCTGAAGTTGCTAGTCGCTAGGTCTGATGTATTATTGTATTCTGTGGGGCAGATTAGATCTAGCCACAGGGACAGTGAGAACACGTCGCAAACATCCTTCCTTCTGGTGGTAATTCTAAACCCTTTTATAGAGGTGACGGGGACATCCAGTATTTTTACATCCCCTCACCCTTATTCTGTTGTCACTTCGGCTTGGGTAAACTATTTGCTTTCGTGGAGCGCGGGGATTAAAGCACACCTGTTCTCTCGTCCCTGAAATAACAAATAAAAGGTTGGGGAATTTATTTACTGGGTTTTCAAAGCAATCATCTAGCTGTCAATCTAGCTCGGGTCAGATATCGATCACAGTCCAACCAAGCATTGTCTGGACAGGGGTCAGGACAATATGAGGTGTTGAGAAAAAGAAACATGGCGCCAGCTTTGGGATGCGTCTGTCTTGTCAATGGAAACACAGTAACTGCCACCTTTCTCCTTATCTTCTATAGTGGCACCCTTTAGACAGTGAGGCGGATAAATATTTTACAAGGAGATAGAATTTATACCACTGTGTTGCATATATTACAGCCTCACTCTCTCTCTTTCTCTCTCTCTCTCTCTCTCTCTCTCTCTCTCTCTCTCTCTCTCTCTCTCTCTCTCTCTCTCTCATTGTCTAAAGATATTGTGTGTGTATTGCCATATCCATGTGAGTGGCCAATGTTTCTTAGAACATGACTATTTAATACAAAAAATAGACATAATCAAATGCAGGATCCTCCCACTGCTTACAGACCTATTAGCCTTATTCAACTTAATGTTGACAAAAGGTTCTTATTTCAGTAATCAAGTAGGAAACAACATTGACAATTCAAATATCGTTCAAATTACCTTAAACGTCCTTGAAAGCAGTGAATAATTTTTTTAATTTTCAGAATGGTTACAGTAAAGATGGAAACACCATCCAAGAACTGCCCAAGACAAAAACTACAACAAAAACTACAACACCTTTAACATGGCAGAGGGGAGACTTACCATAAAAACTAATTTGACCACTTAACACACCAAGGGATATACCTTTCCTGTGGCATTTTGCACACGTCTGCCCAACCAGAGATAGACTGCACAGAAGACTCTCCGAGAGAGAATTAACTTAGCAACTGGTAGAGTAGGAAGCAGGGTAGGTAAAATAAATAAAAATAAATGTACGCAGCAATTTATTGACGCGCTAAATTAGAATCATAGGTAAATTCGAAAAAGTAGGAGAAAAGGTTTTACAGTTTCACTTTCTTTTTACAAGTGAGTACAAAATGTAAGACAACCACAACTGGAGTTTGTTAAAGAGACCTGTTTGAACCAGTGGTTTTGACCCACACTAGGGTCATTGCTGAGCCCACACTGGGTGCTGGTCATCAAGGCTGCCCCAGGAGAGGTCACAGACAACTTCTTCTCTAGTGCCCAGCTGCCGGAGCGTTATAAAGGCAGCAGCTGGGACGCAAAGGATGATAAAGTCAAAAAAAGTCATAAGGGCTGTCTGGGGGGGCTAAAAGCATGCTTACCCCAACACATTGACGCAATGCTTAACTAATGCATTTGGCCTCAAAATTTATGAATCCGATCTATCACAGCGCTGTCCGACTTTAAGACACAGCAAGGCACAAGGCAGTGTGCCATGTTGTTGTAGTTGGTGCAAAGCCTTGGCTTAGACTGAGAAGCCATAGTCTTGTGAATGACTAGGAGAGAACAGGTTTTCACATTACTGAAAGAGTACAACCTGCATCCTGTAACCGTAGAGCTGAATTGACAGGTGGCACTAAAGCCTGGCTACATTAGACCTCATTTCAACTAGTCAAGATGATGCATGTTTCAATCGATAATCATGTATATTTAAAATATCACAACAAGAAAAGGAGTTAAACATTTTATGGTAACTAGCTGAAAATGGTGTTTATCATTTTTCAATGAAATACGACATAATTTAATTTTGTTGATGTTTTGTTTTCAGGCAAAAAGGTTGCTCAGTGATTACACCCGTTGTATCCACCTACAGTCAAACTTTGTTTGAGTCTGGAGTTATGGCTACACTTCAAAAATAATATGTTTTCTTTTTTTACTTTTACAATAGTAACTTTCACAGAATTAAAAATGGATGACAACATCAAGTCAGTGGATTATGATAAAACAATAAATAGTAGTATATAGCATATATAGTGCTCTCATAAGAGTGCAATCAATTTTCTAAAGTTTTCTCAATGAACGGCACCAAAAGTCAGTAAACCAAGCAGGTCATAAGGTGCTGCCTCTTACACATAAATTGTGGATTCAAAATAGATTCAGAGGACAGCAAAGCCATAAAAGGAAAGCTCTAGCCTTTCACTTTCTAGCTCAGCAAACATCATGGCACCATTACATGTCTCTGTATTTTGCCCAAACACAAACTAACATTAACACAAACCAAAATCCAACCCATTTTATCATCAGTTTTAGGTTTCAAGTGCACAAAACCTAAGGCAGAATAGTATTTTGTTATATATGAATAAAATTGAAATTATATTATGGATGATATGACAGGGCTCCGTGTTGGCGTAGCACTCTTGCCATATTGAGAAGATGAAGTAGTACTGTTTACGGGTCTTTTTACAAAATGGCGGTGATTTTGTGAACTAACTCTATATCCCTTGATGCAACTTCATGATGAGTCTACAAACTCCAAACACAGGCATCTACTTAAGCTTTACAAGTGTTAATTCTTAGAGAAAGCATGATGTAATTACATTCCTTAAGAAGCATTCGATGAAAAATAAAAGCCTTGGGGCCTATGTATAAAAAGGCTTATATAAAGTAGTAATTATAAGTTCTCATATAAATCGAGTATAAATTAATCCTTATTCACTTCTACTGCTAAAAGGTAACAATTGTCAGTGGGAGTTTCTTCAGTACTTCAGGAATTTAAGTAGATAATAATTCAAATACATTTCAAATTAGAATAATATGTTTGAATTATGAGCATAGTAACATTGGTCTGATCTCAGTAAAAGTCCCAAAAATGTGTAGTTAAAGAGATCCACTTCAGTTCATGTAATGTCCCGGCTTATTTTTTCTCAGCCATATTTAATAATATTATTTAGGCACAAATACAATTTTTAATCACAATGAAATCTATTTAAGCTTGTTATGGTAAATTAGTACATTCAAATAAACAAAAATATTCCTGGAATATGGGATAAGTGCATTTCCTGTTGACTGCTACCTTAATTCATTTTATTACATTGCATTAATTTACACTGAATTTAATGCTGTTATAAATACATTAAAAATTGGAATTTGCATGTTTATTCTACTAAAATAGGAAGTTTATGATATTTGCATTTTTCAAGGATACAATACTTTTTATGAAAGATTGCCTGCTACTATATGATTGGAATTAGCCAGCACAATATAATTTTTGTAGGTCTATTTTGACTATCTTTCAACCTCTGTGTTTTGTTAGTTTCAACTTCTTATTCCTAGTAAATTGGAGTCATTTGCTGGTGATTTGAGCTTAGCATTTTTTTTTGATACAGCAATTTTTGTTTTGCTCAGAAAGCAAATGTTGCTTTTAGTTTAATTTATATACTGTACTTATATGTAAACATAAGTTAAACAAATTAGACGGCTTGCATAAAGGGACTGCTAATTCAAGTAAATATATGTAACTTCTGTAAAGTTAAGTTTACTAAGTGAATTTGGGCACACATTTTGAGCAACAAATAAACCTTTGCAAAATCCTTATATTACAGTTAAAAACATAATCAACCTATTAAATGTGTGACCTATTAAAAACAACAATGTGCAGAAGTCAACTTCCTTCGAATCAAAAAATGTACTTTTAGCATGTATCATTAATTTTGATCAAATCAAATGTATTCTGTTCTATTTGTATTGGTAACATTTTCTTGGGGTAATGTTTAAGGTTTAAGCATACACTATGCTCCGTTTACTGTAGACATACGATCCTTCAGTAAGGATTGTAACTTATGAGAAATTATATTTACATGTCAAATCAAACAGTCACAATGAAATTCGTTTTTGAAGTTAAAGCAAGTGTGATTTTAACATGGACATTCTTTCTTTCTCAGGACTCGCAGTGAGTTTGGAGTGAAATTGTTGTTATTCTTTTTTACTTTTGGCTAAATTGTTCCTTCTTAGCAATTGTATTTATCTTCTTATCTTGTTTTTCTTTCTTTCGTGTCTTTTGTTTCTTCCTTGTATGGTTCTGCTTGCCTGTGTAAATCACATTGACTTGCCTTTGTGTATGAAATGTGCTGTACAAATACATTTGATTTGATTTTAATTAGACATATAACTGAACCCTCCAATGTGGCTTAATTACAACAATTCTGCAAAGAGTAGGCCAAAATTAAGCGTTTAGTTGCAGTTAATGCAGCTAAAGGTGGCATAGCTCCTTATGAAGTTCAGAGGGCAATTACTTTTTCACAGGGTGTTATGAGCGTTTGATAAAAACAAATACTTCAATAAATGAAATAATCATTTAAAAACTCTATTTTCTGTTAAATTCAGGTTGTATGTGTTTTATGATTTGTTTGAAGATCCGAAACAATTAAGGAAAATATGAAAAAAAAGAGGAAAAACAGCAGGGGGCCAAATACGTATTCCCGCAACTGTATCTCCTAAGCCCCATGAACCCAAATCATAGACAAACAGGTTGTACCATTTCACGGTGCATGCACCCCTATATCCTTCAGCAGCACGTGGTCCTTACCTCTGTGAGAGATCGTTGGCTGCTTTCTCTCCCAGGTATCCTCCACCTTGGCCATTGCCTGTCATTTTGTTTGGCCCGTTCTTCACACTTTCAATTGGCGCCCCAAAAACACTCTGATCCCAGGCCTGCTGCATGGCTAAACCAGGCCTCCTGTCACCACCTTCTATCTTCACCTCTTTCCCCCAAACGCCTCACGCTGGCTCCAAAGAAATCGGACACCGATGGGACAAAGTTCTCTCCCTAGAGGGAGGAAAGCCAGAGGAAGCAGGTCGGTGGAGTGGAGAAGCGGCTGTGGACTACTCTTACAGGAGCACGCTCCCTTTGTGGCACTGCTGATCGACAGCACCAATGGCAGCAAAGCCCCCTTTAGCCCCTTTTCACCCGCTTTCTGTCCGTCTCCTTCTCCCTGTCCCTTTCTCTGTCTCTCGTCTCTCTCTTTCACACATACACACACACACACACACACAAATACACTCTGGTACACGTGAACACATAAACTTCCTTGTCTGTCTTCCCGTGTTCCCCCTCTTCGACACAAGTTAAAACCAGGAGCAGAGCAGTTTCAAAGGGAAGGAGCCACAGGGAGGGTTGAGTGAAGATTTGGAGGAAATGACAGAGGTGGGCTTGGGAGGGGGCAGGAGTGGGAGTGTGTACGTTCAAAGGCACTGGTGGACCAATTGGGAGTTCCTGACCGGGACAGACGCGCAACGCAACAACAGGCACACGAATCCCCCCTCGGCCACCACTGATTAGCACCTTTCCAAAAGACCCCCCTCCCCACACACACACACACACACACACACACACACACACACACACACACACAATAATGCACCTACACACACACACAAAGGCAGACGGAGAGAGGGAGAGAGAGGGACGAGCTGGGGTGTTAGGAATGCTATCAGTCACTCAGTTGGTGTCGGATCCATTTAGCTGCTGGGCCGCTGGAGAGACTAGTCCTCGGGACACCGTGTCAGATTATTCACATTTTGTGGTGGAGCGAGTAGCTGAGATTTCACATCTGTGAGCCAAACGCTTGGACTCGTTCAGCTATAAATCAGCTTGCAGCGAAGATTACTACTGAGTGAGAGCATGTCAGCAACACTCGACTAGGCTCACATCAGCCATATGGAAGAGCCGTGGGACTGGCAGGGAGTATGGAGCACACATAGAGTTGTTAGCTGGGTAAAGAAAGGGTTATCGGGGGAAATAATATTGCAACCGCTGGCTTATGATGGTATTATATATGGGCTTCCTCGCTTTGCTGCTGGATAAGGCTTGAGTGTATGAAAAAGAAATTCCACATTGGAATATGCATATAATGCATACTCGTAATTACATGCCAGGCAGGCTTTTATCCTAGCATAGCAGAAACACAACTTTTGAAAAATGACAGGGAAAGTATGGTGTTCCTCAAAACTGGGAGGGGGCTCTACATTTCATCTTATAATTCTTCTGAGAATAGAGGTGCATTCTTGCTCTATTAATTTCTCCGCTGACTGCTGACGACGGTACGTTTGGGTCGTTCAGCGGGGCACAAGGAACCTGCTTTAGTTTCACTTTCTAACTAGAGAAAGAAATAAATCATAATAGAGCAGAGCCTCTCGGTCGCCCACGTCCAGGATAGGAAACATTTAGTCCATCTACACATCATCTGTTTCAATGACTAATGACTAATGGCAAAGTTCAACAAACATCTGACACATTTCTTGTTGACAACCAACAGCCACTCTCGGCATAGAACATTTGGCCGCGCGTCTGTAGGGCAAGTGTGTTTGTCTCGCTCTCTCTCTCTCTCTCTCTCTCTCTCTCTCTCTCTCTCTCTGTGTGTGTGTGTGTGTGTGTGTGTGTGTGTACAATAAGATGTACCACATTAATCCCTCATTTAATTTTGACCATGTGAGAATTTGAATTCTGCAGTAGTATGAGGAAGGTTCTACAACAATGTAGGTGGCGGGATAATGAAAAGTACAGATGTTAAACACATGAATCAAAGATTGTTTTCTTTCTGGAAGCAACTCAGACTGACAGGAAATACAGCCTTCCAAAGACGGCAGTTCTATTAAACTCCAGAAACGTTACACCAGAACCTCTGCATGTGCAAGTGGAGAGGGCATTTGTTCGACATTGTCAAATGAGCTAAATGTAGAACTAAGAAGTTTCTCAAGTTCTTTCAAAAGGGTTTCAGATTTCATATGGGCCATGGTTGGGGGTGGCTCTGTTGTTGAACACTAAAAGAAATCAAATGTGACCAATACACTAATTTGTCTCTGTCACTCTGTGATCAACGCCATTGTTTGGCAATGACAATACAGTGAATTATAGAAAACCAAAACAACGGGTTACTGTTGGCATTTGCAAAATTCCACGGTAAGACTGTGTTAAGTGAAGAGCAGCTCCCTTTGCATAAGATCAGTTTTCCAGAAAACCTACCCAGTACAGCTGGGAATGCTACGGCGGAACAGGGTATTCCCATGAAGAAGGGAATGTTTATTTTGCCAAGGATTTAGGACGACGTGTGAAGTCATAAAGTGGGCTTAGCTTTATAATTACATACATTCTGATATTCTACCTTTGCCTCATTAAGTTAGGCCGCCATGTTGTGAATTAGCAAGCTACGTGCCACACATGCATGAAAGTGTGTGGGTTTATGCAAAACACAAATATAGTTCCACTTAAGTAAATACACGCAAAAACAATTTCAAACACACGGACTTATTTTCTCGCAAAGAGCATATATACACCAACACACACACACACACACACACACACACACACACACACACACACACACACACACACACACACACACACACACACAATAGTACTGAAGGTCAACTGTGACCATGGCCATAGCGTGAGAAGGAGGTATCTATTTCACATTGTCTGTTCCGTCACATGGGTGAGCGCATAAACACACACACACACACACACACACACACACACACACACACACACACACACACACACACACACAGACACACACAGTTAATCTCTCTGGACTCACAACCAGGCCTGTAAAATGCTGAGTTGGTTTGTACATGGCAATGGTCTACGCCATCCTCTGCCCTTATTGCTACCCAAGCCAACACCAGAGGGCTTTTCTCTGGCCTCCACTATTTAGATGAGAACTTTAAGAATGCATGATCTCATAAAAGTAGTTTAAAAAAGGAGTGAGGCACAGGCCATCACTGATCACAACGGCATATGAATTCCATTGTTCAGAAGGGGACAGCAGTTGCAGTTTTATATGCAGAACTAAAATTACACCATGACATTTCCAAATACAGATATGTTGTCCCCTGGCCCAAATATGTTTTGGGAATATGTTTTAAGTCTGAATATGAGCAACAGGGAAGCTGATGATAAGAACACCTTAACACCTTTTATGTAGTTGGAAAAACAACAAAAACAAGGACCACTTTCAAGCGTTGATTTAATAAGATTTCGGTAAAATAATTTTTACTCTCAGCTACATAATTGGTGCCATCAACTTCTGTGAAACCTTTTTGTAACTCTGACATTACTCATTCTTCACCTAGATTTGATAGAGGTGTGAAGGGCAAAACAACTACTTCTGAGTAGTGAAGTATTGAAAAAAATACTTTTGTCATTCATACATAAATACAGCAATAGGTTTGAATTAATTTATTCGGCAGAAAATCAGTTAAGCCTTTTATGAAACTCCACCTCCTAATTCACTTGTAGGCCCATGAGATGATGAACAACGAGGGACGCCTTCCCTTCACCAAGCCTGTCAGATGGTTATCACCGAGGCAAGCCTATCAATAACATGGTAGACTTATAAAACAAAACCAAAATTTAACCCAACGCTATATCCTATAGCACTGCGAAAAAGAACACAACAAAATGAAGGAGGTCAAAGGGATTGTGGCCAATGGCTCCGTTGGGTCTGATCCACTTAAAACAGGCCTCCAGCCACACAGCTCCCAACCTGCTGCCTGGGGTTAATTTCATCCTGCTCGGTCGGCTGCAACTGTTAGCCTAACGACTCCCCAGACCCCAGGACTATGACACATTTATAGGAACCCTGACACTGTCCAGATAGGAGGACGGAACGAGCAGGGCAGACGGAGAGACAGGGGGACAGACCACGGCTGTCGGGGATCCCTCCTCCAGACCCCAGGCACCTGTTGGACAACAAAGGAACTTGTTCGGGAAACGACTGTAAAGCCTGGGGCATTTATGTTTTGTTTCTCGCGGAGGAGAGTGGCTGCAAGTCAGACTAAAATAGTACTAGTTGTAAGAGAATGGAGGGGAGATGAGATGCTAAGAAGTCAATGGGTGGATAAGATTGATGACATAAAAAGACTTGACAGGGAATGAAGAAACAAGATGCAAGAAAGAAAACAATAATCAATGGAAAGGTGACTGTATGAGATAATTGATAAGAAGCCAGAAATGAAAATGTAATGCAGTGGCCAGTTAGTGGAAGAGAAAGGGTTGATTCAGAAGAGATTTGAAATGTGCAGATGCAGATGTAGAGCTTCTCTCAGTTGTCTCGTAGACAGCATGGTACTCCTTGTTTTCAGCATCGTGCTGTGTTGTTAAGGGGAGAGACCGACTGGAAGGCTGGCGTACAGCATGGGGCCGATGACTTACCCTCTCTGTTAGCTGGACCGAGGGAAGTAGACCTTTCGAAAAGACTATCAGAGCAGACACATCATTTGCCAACAGTGAATATGCAGATCAAGATGACTTCATACGTCAACTCTGGCACTTGTTGATTTAAACTCCCAACCGAATTGAATAGGTTGGCTGTACAGATGACATGTAGACTCCAGGTGTAGGAAGTGTTAGTCATCTAAACCAGTCACCACCATGCTGCTCAGATTGCATTGACTTAATGGTATAGTGCCACCTAGTGTCAGTCAGTAGGAGCCAAACTTTGGATGTGTTTTTAAAAATAATTTCTTTAATGAAATACATAACAAAACAAAACAAAGTTAAAAGCTGTGCAGAACTAAAAGAGGTTACAATATAGTATTGAAATGGCCTAAGATAGAGTATGACTTGAGCAATAACGCAATAAAAAGAACCACAATTATTCAAAGTTACACACCATGTTTCTGGTTTCATCACAAGCTGTTATCCAATTATATTATAGAAGTATAAAAAGGCATGTTATAATGATCACTGGCAAACAAGAAAGTGGAAACTATCGAAATGTAGTCCCATTCTCAGTTACAACCCTACCATGCTTAAATTACCGTGTCACAATGTTTTTCTGAACTATATCCAAAGGTCAGAAGCTTTTTGTTTGTAGGTTATGGTCATCACAGTATTATCACTACACTTCAGGGGGGGGGGAAACAAAGGAGAATGCTGGAAAGCATACGTTTATGAAAGGTTCGGATCAATTTCCATAACACACAGGATCCGAAGCATCTCTCTCCCTCTGAAATACATACAAAAATTCTTGTCCTCCCCATGCTTTTCTAAACAAAATTACCATTCAGCCAGAACAAAGAACAATCTACTCAATGGAGCAGAGACTCCAAAAGATTCTAACAGTAGTGAATTCTGTCTGGCAGAGCTGCTGAGCGCTTGGTGGAGTGGGATAGGACCCTCTGTCCGAGTCACAGGGCTGGAAGGCTCAGAGCCACGCTGTGCACCGTAGAGAAGGGCAGAGCTGCTGCTTTGCAATTAACCATGGGTGGTGTCGTCCTCCACAAAGTCTTTAGCCTGCTCTGCCGAGATCACGTCAATGTGACTCACCTGAAAGGATAGGAAGAAAAACACACGCCGTGACCAATGCCTGCCTTTAGATTGAATAGATTCGATATAGAATAGTTTACTTGTGACGCAGGCCTTTTTCTAATCCCCAAACTGAACAGTTAATCTTTCTGACCAATAGTTCACACCATACAGTCCGGGTGGGGAGTAAGCTGAAGACCATGGAGCCACATCACTATACATCAACCTTTGCCTTACCTTGTTTCTGAACTTGACACCGTAGAACTTGTCTGCTGACTCTAGTAGCTCAGGCCTGAAGGTGGTGGTGATGAACTGAGCATGGCCTGCCAGCTCCACAATCATATCTGAAACACACACACACACACACACACACACACACACACACACTGGTCAAACACTGGAGTGCAATATCATATTTTCACGCAACAATCCTTTTAATCTTCCAAACATGTGTATTTTGTGTGGTTATCTATACCTTTAAGACCTGGAAATGTAGACCTACATTTTTGTTGATACTAGCAACAACTCTAAACCGTTTAGAAGTAGACACAGCAAGAAGGCCTGTGGTGACAGTGGAGCAGTCTGGGGATGTGTTTTACCTGAGACGGCCTTCCTGTGCTGGGCGTCCAGGGCTTGGTCGATCTCGTCAAACAAGTAGAAGGGAGCCGGGTCACACTTCTGGATGGCAAAGATGAGCGCCAGAGCCACCAGGGACTTCTGCCCGCCGGACAGCTGCTGCATCTCCCTCATCTCTCCCTGCTTCCCCGTGAACGACACCTGGAGACACAGGGAGGGGGAGAGAGGAGTCAGAAGGGAGCGCGGGCGGGTGAGTCACAATGGAGACGCTAGATGAACGGGTGGGAGGGAAGGAGGGATGACGGACGCTGGCTGGGATTGACAGAAGTGGCTTGGGGCGTGTGGGATGTTCAAATGAAACCACCTAGCCATGCTGTGAGTCTGTAGGCTGCAGGAGGACCCATGAGGGGCTGAGGCAGTGTTACTCACTGCATGCCTTACGTCACTGCTGCTTTGAGACAATAGAGCAGGTGGAACGCCATAGAGACCTGGACAATAAAAAAACATACCCCAATGCTTCTACCTATGTACGTAGACATGGTCTGTGGTCTCCAACAATCTTAAATCCAGAAGGTTTTTCACACACACTCTCACACATACACACAAACATACACACACACTTACTCTGATGCCGACTCCGGTGAACTGGTCGACGGAGGGGACACTGCTCTGGGAGCCGGAGCCCCTCTCGCTGTCGGTGCCACCCTCGCTCTCGTCCTGCGACTGCCCGCCCTCGGCGTCGCCCTTCTTCATCACCAGCGTTGCCTTGCCCCCCGGGACCAGCTTCTGGAACACCTCGCTGAAGTTCTTCGACACCTGAGAAAGAGAGCAGGGCAGAGCAGTGGATGTAAGCCTTGTGATAACATGTAGTTGTTTATTTCAAGTAAAGTGTAATGTGTAGAGTCCAGCAGAGTCCCTGGAACGCTTCAAAGTCCTAAACGGCATCAGGATTTGGTATTATTCCCACGGGACACGGGGACGGACGGGACACGGGGGGTGAGCACTGACCTGTTTGAAGGTGAGCTGGATGGCCTCGTACTTGCGCAGCTCCAGCACGTTCATCAGCTCCATGATGGACTTGTAGCCGCGGTCCAGCTCCTCCTGCCGCTTGATCAGCTTCTCCTTCTGCTCCGAGAAGTTCACAAACTGGTCCAGGGCCTTCTTGTTGACGTGGCTGTACTTCTTCAGCTCCGTGTTGCACTGCTCCAGCTTGCGGAACAACTGGCGGACGGAGAAAAGACGGAGGAGTCAGAAGAGAAAACACCAGGGAAAAAACCTCCTCAGGGGCCCCGACTTAATGAATGCATCTACAGATCGGGAAGTTTTAAGTGGACACATGAAAGATTGCTAAAGTTTACTCAGACAAATGCACGCAACTATTTTTAGGCAAGGGAGAAGGTCAAACTCTATTCATATCTCCAACTGACACAACATCTCCGATCTTGGGAGTCCTGGAGGAGTAACTCAGGGGTTGGAGTTTCTGCGATGAACGCAGGCAGTGTTATGTTATGACCACTCAGGCACTTCTGCAATCAGTGCCAGCATCTCACCAACCAGCAATAAGTCCCGTGGAGAAAGATCAAGTACATGAAGTGTTTATGAGGAAGCATGAGGCTATTTTCAGCCTTGTTGAGGAGAGGGGCGGGCGGGCGGACACACACACACACACACGCACACACACGCACACGGTCAAGTGCTGCGCTAAGCCGCAGCCCACTTGACACACGTCCTGCGTCTCTTAGACGGAGTCGAGATGGAGCGCTAAGCAGAGAGTGAGTCACCGCAGAGTGGGCGGGATGTGACAGTACCCTGGCCCTTCTCTCTAGTGAGGCACACGGACAGGGGGGTGGGGGGTGTGCGTGTGCGTGTGCAAACATAGGGTCACAAAGAGCTGTGACGTGGGAGGCTGTATGTATAGAACCACTGGCTTTTCAGGAAGCAAACTACAGCTGTTTGTGTGTGTGTGTGTGTGTGTGTGTGTGTGTGTGTGTGTGTGTGCTGACATAGAGTCACAAAGAGATGTGACGTGGGAGGTTGCATGTATAGAACGACTAACTTAGGAGGAAGCAAACTACGGGTGTGTGAGCGTGTGTGTGTGACGGCGTGTTCACCTGTTTGAGGGTGAGCGTCTGGTACTTCTCAAAGGCCTCCTGGGGCAGGGAGCCCAGCTCACGGATCTTCTTCATGCACTCCTCCTTCTTCTTGAGCAGCATGCCCTGCCGGTTGGTCATCTTCTCCAGCTCCTTGGTGTCGTGGTTGATGGAGTCGTTGTGGTCCTTCTCGATGTTCTTCCAGCGGTCCATGCTCTTGATGTAGTCTTTTATCTCCACCTCCGTCTTGTCGATCAGGACGTCCAGTTCTGGTGGGAAAGGGAAGGGGTCAGTTCTCTAGAATTAGGGCTATAACTGGAGATGCATGTTCAGGGATGAAGGGGAAAAAAAACAAGGGGATATAGAAAGACAAAGATCGATGAAATGTGAAGCACGTCCTGCGGGAGTGAGGAGGTGCCTACCCTCTGATCTGGCCAGGGTGTCTTTGACCCGTTTGTTGATGCCCTCCAGCTCCGAGGTGGTGGCGGTGAGCACGGTCCCTCCTTCCGTCTCTCTCAGCTCGTTGAGCTCCTGCAAAAACCAAATGCAGACGGGGTTGAAACGACGCGCAGAGCACAGGAACGGTTTTGATGAGAGACACAGCGTGTGAGCTTTAAGGTTGTTTCCGTTGGGAGTCGAGGTTTCTCATGCAATGCATAGTCCAGAGTCGCCTCTTCACGGCACTCAAAGCCAGTCTAGTAAAGGGACGTTTTGAATCTGAACGGCGCTCACCTGCTCCACTTGGTCGAGGCGTTTCCGTAGGTTTTCGTTGAGGTAGGTTTCTACCCTGGTCATGATGCCCTCCAGTTTGATCCTCTCATTCAGCAGCTGCCTGTTGTCCTGCAAACACATTCACCCCCACTGTTAAGAGCAGACAACGGTACAAGCATTACATTTGCATACGCGCGCCCCGACTAAGAGTCCTGTCGACACCTTCATCGACGCAAAGGCGGAGAGTGTCGAAAGCCAGCCGGTGTGAGACGGAGAGGAGAAGTGGGGTAGGTCTGACCCCTGGCTCCCTCTCCTCCACCGCGGCTCCGGAGATAAAAGCCTGGGGGGTGGGCGACGGCACGATTCCGGCTGGGATGGCCGCGGGCCCGTTGAGGTGGTAGTAGAGCAGCTGGCTGCAGAAGGGGATGTGGGTGGCAGCGGTGGCCAGTGAGACATCGCGCCATCATCCTACGTAGCGCTGCTGCTGCTGCTGGCGACAGCCCTGCACTAAAAAGCAGGTCATCCTAAACAGACTCCAGTGTGAGAGGATGGTGGTGTGTGGGTATAAAAAGACTGGGTGACGTGCGTGTTCTGAGACACATGACGGCTGTTTACAAACACATGGCCATTGCTTTCTGGGCGACTTGAGGTGTTTCGAATGGGCGAGTGAGGTGTTTCGAATGCGCGTGTGTGTGTGTGCACGGCGCATGAGGGCGCACCTGCTGGAGCTGCCGGATCTCGTCGTTGAGGGCGTCGACGCGCTTCTGGTCCTCCAGGCTGAGCTGCGATAGCAGGTCGGTGCCCAGCTCGGCCTTCAGGGACTCCCTGGTGGACTCCATGGCGTGGAGGCTGGCCTCCAGACTCTGCAGACTGCGTTGCTGCGCACACAAACACCACGGCCGTGAGCGGGGAGGTTCACATCAGACGCACAGGAGAAAATGCACTCGAGTTGGCTTTACCTTGGGCATGAAGGTCTTCTCAGACTGCTGCCTCTTCTCCTTCAGCATCTTCATCTCTGAGAGGATGCTGTCTCTGGAGGCCTTGAACTTCCTCTGCTGCGTCTCAATCTGCTGCATCTGGTTCATCAGCTGGTCAATCTCGTTGTTGATACGTGAGGGTAGTGGGTAAAGGAACTACACGTTGGAAAAGGTAGTGGAACACCAGCACCTGGGATTACTACAACAGATTATTCACCACTATGGGCCGGGGCAGTGGGCCTGGTTTAGTCTGTCAGGCAAGGCACAGCCCACCACATCAACAGGGGACTCTTGAGTCAATGATGGTCCCTTTATCCATAACCAAAAGATAACTAGATAACATCTATCAGATTTGATTCTGCCCCTTCAAGTTCAATTCAATCACGCTGTCCAAACGACACAGAACCACCGGAAGTCCATACTGGACAGCTAACCAGCACACAACGCGCAGCTGACTAATGGCAAACTTGATTCCTCAAATGCACACACGCACGCACGCACGCACGCACCAAGCTCCTCCAGTGGGATTCTGGAGCGCTGTGGGGAGCTGAAGGCAGTGAGTCATGGTTCTGGCCTTTTGCGAGCCAGGCAGCGGTAATCCTTCCTGGCCCGACCCCAACCTCATAATGTCCGTGTCAGCCTCCGCCAGCCTCCCGGGCCGACCTGCTCCCCCTCTGGCCACCTCCGGGAACTTGCATCACCTGTGTAAACCCGCCACGTAACAGAGACTAGCTTTTCTCCGAATCTAATCCGAGCGCCCCACTGTAGACCATTCCGTGACACCACTTCATTATGCCACAACAAGTTATTGTTGGGGAACGGGGTTAATACCCTTCGGGAAATACCTAAGAAAAGAACCGACACAATAGTCTGGGCATCTCTGGACAGATTACCAATATGATAGGAGGCCATAGGCATGGCTGGCTAGCCACTGTAGCCCACAGAGCTAGAGACGGGTGTACAGATGTATTAGGATATGTTCGATGTTCCTGCGCAGGTTCTCGTTGAGCTTGGCCTCCAGCTCGCCCAGCTCCTCCTCGGCTTTCCTCATGTCCTTCTGCAGCTCCAGGCGGGACTTCCTGGTGTCGTAGTAGCCGCCAGTCAGCGCCCCGCGGTGGCTCACCTGGTCACCTGCAGGGCGGGATGGACAGAAGCTGGGTAAGCACACTGAGACACGGTAAGAAGACTCAGCCCTTCAGCTGTAGCTGATGTGGGGTGGAGGTGGGAGAGCAGGGCAGCCTACCCTCCAGAGTGATGCAGTCCATGGTGAAGGCCCGGGCCAGCTGGGTGGACACCTCCATGCTGCGGCAGATCAGGGTCTTCCCAAATACATGCTTGAAGGCCTTGTCAAAGGTGTTGCTGTAGCGCAGCTTGCTGATCATGGGGATAGCATCCTGAAAAAAATAAATAAAAAAAAGAGTTGATGAATGAATAGAAGGTTCCCACATGTAATGTCTCCATACTTTGTGAAAGTAGTTACACTTTTAAAAAGAATCAACACTTCTCCCACCACTTCACCCATTCAATGTAATGGTACAAACAACCACCATAAAGAGGCTTTTTTAATATAATGCTCCAGGTATGGAAAATTATGTTGGCTTGGCTTTAGTTTTCCACATTTGGGGGAATTACGTTTCATGTGACAAAATATTCCAGAACACAAAGGCCACCAAGATAGGACAAACAAGGTAATTAAAAAAATACTTTTTTCTGGTTGACTGTTTTCAATAAGTAAATGTGCTTTCTTGCCAACTAGTAGGATGTGACTGTACCAATGTTCTAAAGTTGTCAGGGTTATTTAAATGGGCCACTATAATATAGAACACACTTTAATGAAGGTAAAAGGCCAGTTGTTCTGGCTATACCAACAGACCATACTAGTTCAGTTTTAAAGTTGTTGTTCAAAATCGATGACCAGACCTAGCTCTTTCTAACTCTATTCCCCATAATGTGTTACTAAGAGAGGAACCCCACTCCCCATGGGGCCTCGTTCCTGATGCAGTCCTTACATTTGTCTCGGGGTAGGCGGTGTCCCTGACGTCCAGCTTGCTGAGAGGCAGAAAGGTGACCTCCCCGGGTAGGTTCATCTTGTTGAACTCCATCAGGATCTTGGTGCTCACCTCGTCCGTCTCTACGATGTGGTAGAACAACCTGAGGACCACAGAAGGAGGACGAGAATGTATGAGATTGCATTGTAGTTGGAATCAGTGCGGTGTAGAGAGCCTGGGATAGTGGGTTTACCAGTCGTGTGAGCTGGCCCTACTAGTGGAGTCTCACCTGGTACCGGCGGTCACCTCCACACAGGTGTAGAAAGCGGGCTCACACTCAAAGTTGTTCATGACGATGCCGTGGTAGCCGTTGATGACGTGCTGGTTGATGCCTTTCCGGCGGAAATGCTCCAGCACCTTGTTGATGCTGTCGATGCCATTCAGAATAGCCTGCAGGGGCAAAGACACGACGACATTCATTTCTTCAAGTGGAAATAAATCAGATCAAATGCCTTTTCCTTTAACAAGAACTACTTCTTAAAAAACAACAAAGCAAAGAGAACCAATCAGAAGGTGGGCGTGGTACGAGTCATCCATGAGCACTCAAATCATTGCCGTGGCCACTCGTAACACAAATTGCTCTGTCCTTCCATCCAAGCTGTGGGCATTACCTTTGATTACCGTGCACAACAGGTAAGGACGATTGGCGTTTGCTTTTTTTAAAAGGCTGACTCATATCTAGACTCTATTGAAGGGGCTGATGAACACATCTTTGATATCTGTGTCGGTTGCCTTCCTTTTTCTCGTTAAGGCCTTCAGGGAATCTGTTTAGTTGGGGCCGTGGTGGAAACGCACGCTGTCAAAATGAATTCATATGAACACCTTTGCTTACGACTGACTACCTGAAGAATTGAGGTGCGGGATTGCTCTGTTGTGAGTCAGAAATGATTTGGATGAGCGTCGGTGTGTCGGTCTGTATGAATGTATCCAGGCGTGGGTAAGCGTGTGCTCTTCAATGTTGCCCACCTTTCCGGTGGCAGCGCGGAGGAGCTGCTGCTTCTTCTCCAGGTCCTCCCGTTTGGCTGCCAGGGCCTGCTGCTCCGCGTTCTCCTCACGCCACAGGTAGCTGGGGACGCAGACGCAGCCAAGCAGTTACATCACTATCGCCACCGCTAGCCAAGCTAGGTCAACAGAGCCATCTCCGCAGGTAAAGTGCTTCTATGTCGCTGCAGAGACCCGGGCGCTATGGCAGCAGATTTCGGATATATAGTCACACTGTGATTGAGAAGACGCCATGAATGCCTGGGGACCACGCATAGAAAAATTGCTCGGAATGAAAAACACAATTTTCTATACAACCCGTAAAAAAGGCCATGCTAAGAAGAGTGTTCTATAGCACCCATCACATAACTCTACCCCCAAGGCACTTTTGCAGCACAAATCATAGAGCAGCAGTAGCCCCAGGCATCCTCCTCACTGAGATATAAATACACTGCATTGTTGAAGTCCAAGGGAAAAGGCATGTTGACATTCACAGGAGACAATACCCTGGTTTCAGGATAATGGCTGCCCGAAGGAAATGGAGGCACGTAGACCTAAGTGGGTGGGCAACTCAATCGACAATTCATAAAGCCTAATGCTGAGGTGACTCACATGCATTCAGGAGGTGGTAGGCTATGGCAGTATAGCATTTTAATGGGCAGAATCTATTGGCCAATGACTCAGATATGCTAAACAGAGACCAACTGGATAGGCGGGGTACTAATCTCACTTTCTTTCGCTCTGCAGCTCGTCCTTCTTGTTTTTCACTTCATAATATTTTTTGTCCAGCTCTTCCACGCGTGTCTTGACCTCGTTAAGATCTTGATCCAGTTTCTACAATGCAAAAGCACAGGCCAGATTACAAACACAGCACACTCTGACAATATATATATAAAAAAAAAACAGAACAAAGGACTCCTTTAACAATGAACGTTCTGCTTGAAATAGCAATTATTTTCAGATTAGCTTCGGAAACAAGCTATTGCTATCAAAGCGTTGCGTAATGACCCAAGGACCACATGAAGTATACAAGGTAAGAAGATGCTGCCTACGCTGTACTGCTCCAGGTTCTTCTCCTTGTTGGTCTCCGTGTCCTCCAGGTCTTTGTGGATGGCAGCGATCTGCCTCTTCTTGTCGTTGATGGCCTGGTCCAGAGACTTGAGCTCCTTCTTGATCCACTTGTCCCTCTCCTCCTTGGAGGTGAACTGGCTGCCTCGGCCCTGCTTGGCATACAGGTCGGTCCTTTCCTGGGTGGCTTGGGCCAGTCTGGGAGGAAAGAGGGCAGACAAATGGATGAGTACAGGGCTACTGGAAGGACAGCTTCATTTAGCATTTTAAAAGAAATGTGTATCACACTTCAAAAAGCTTGTGCCGTTTATTGTATGCCTTTCATACCATATATTTGTTTTCTACTTTACAACTGTTTTGACTGTATTAATTGAAGATGAAAACCAATAAGTTCCCTAGGCCTTCTATGAAACGATAAAGGACCGTATAGGACTGACTCAGCCCGTGGTGTTGGATCAGCTGGTGCATCGCTCTGAAAAACAGGACAGTCTGAGTCATGTGTACCTGGCAATGCCCCTCTCCTCTTTTTCCTTCACCATGTTGAATTTGGGCTCAGTCTCCTGCAGTTCCTTTTGTTTCTCCTCAATCTTTTCCAACAACTTTAGCCGCTCCTTCAGCAGACGTTTCTAGAGCACAAAATAGGGGGATACATAGTGTTAAAGATCTTTGATCTTTACAGAGAAGTGGCTTAATTATCATAACAATAATAAGTGGACTTAAATACTTTCCCATAACTTGCCACAGGACTTAAGCATGCGCTGATGGAAGTTTGTCACAAAAAAAATTATATATATACTGAAATTCAGGATTCTCCCAGTCTAGTTTAGACCACATCTAATGAGATCAAAACACAGAGTAGCTAAAAAAGTCTAACAGCGTAACGTAGTCACTGCCCCACCCCAACCTCCTGCCAGTCTGCTCCAGTGAAACACAGCCAACAGTGCCGTCTTGTGCCAGGTGGGTCTAATCCAAGCACCACTCTGCCCTTCTCTGATTCTGCACTATGACAAGGGCTGTCAAGATTACTACACTTTAGTTGACGATTAATTCATTGAATTTGTGTTAACTAAGTTACTTTTATAATGTAAGCCTAGAGTAGCTTAATAATACACGTGTAGATAGATATGCCTTGTAAAGAAGAAAAGGCATTTACTGCACATTAGCTTTTCTAATTAATAAATGCTTGCTTCGCAACGAGACACTATTAGTTTATGACAGAAGCAAGGCCAATCAGCCTTACAGTGTGATTATCTCACACAGAGTCACGCCGCCATACGGACGGTAACCAATGCCAGATCCCTAACATTGGGCTTATGCCCATAATAGCGCCATGGAGAGATAGAAATGAAAATACTTCATTTAAATAAAATACACAAAGTATGGCGAGAAGTGGAAAGATCAAACGGCATATATCGTTGAGATGCAGGGAAAGATTGTTCATTACTCAGGCTAACTCCATGAAGTACAGCTAGCTTTAGGAGAACGGAGGAATGTCAGTGCAGCATCAGAGAGAGTGACGCAAACGGGAGGCTTCCGTACCCTCTGTTCGCTGTTGCCTGCCAGCTCGTCCTGCAGGTCCTTGGTCTTGAGCTCCAGCTTGGTCCTCTGCTTGATCTGCTCCTGGCGCTCGGCAGACAGCTGCTCCTTCTCCTCCTTCATGGCAGAGATCTTGGACTTCTGCTCGCGCACAACTCGCTCAGTCTCCTGCAAACGGGAGGACAGTTATTAATTAGGGAACGTTGGGCCCAATTAGCTGTTGTTGTCCAGTGATAGCTGATCACTCATGATATTGTTGAACAATGATACATTTGTGTTGTCAAGCTGGATTTAATAACGGATTGACTCCTAATCCTGTACCTCCACTTTGTCTCTGGCGTCTTGCTGAGCGTCACGCAGCTGCCGAGACTTGTCACCACAGGTTTCCCTTTTGCTGGACAACTGGAAAACGACACACCGGAAATTCAACCTGGAGTTTACACACAACAGGCGACATCAGACATTTCCAGGCCTGTGCTTTGATCACTGACCTCGTCCAGCTTGGCACGGGTCTCGTTGAGCTCCTGGTTGTAGATGGTGTACTCCAGCGCCCTCCTCATCTTGTCCCACTTCTGGTACTGGGCCAGCTCCTCCTTCTCGTCCTCCAGGGTGTGCAGACGCTCCTCGATGTACTTCAGCAGCTCATTAATCTTCTCACGCTTACCCTCTGGAGGAAAAAAAACAAAAAACAAAATGTACAGGCTCAGTTTAACGTCTGTTAATACCCTCCAGATCGTCAGATCTTCAAACACTATAAATGCCTCTTTCTATGGAAGTGGGTGATGGGGAGAACAGTGTATGTTTAATCTATAAAAATATTTAATAATGTCTTTCTGTAGTGATAAATCATACAATATTACACTAGGTTGTGTTATTAATCTTTTACCCGTCTCCTTCATGAGTGAGATACTCTCTTCTTTGCGCTCGTCATAGACCCTGGTTCCTGCTACCTCCCTCAGCAGCTTCAGCCGCTGGGAGTCGGGGGCTGTGGCCATTTGGTTGATCTGACCAAACACAGCCAAAATGAGTCTACATTGCAGTAATTGTATGATGATATAGACGATATTTAATCAACTTAGCTATTAACCTATGCCATATAGTTTTCCAATACCTCCCAAGCATGCAATGGTGTAATTAATGCACTCATGTTACAGAGCAAAGCAGCAAGCAAGCCGAACACAGCCTAATACCACTGGAGCCAAGCGTCTTAGTGGTTCAGGACTCACTTTTCCCTGTTTGACAATGTAGTAGGGGTTACTACGTGAGAACCCAGCACTCTCCAGAAGGTTCATGACGTCATTCTTACTGCAACACAAAGAAAAATGGAGTAAAACATGAATCTACGGCGGGGTAATGCTGATGATTTCACAGAGGCGTGGTCAGTTGACCATATCATAGCCGACTCACGTCACCATCTTCTTGTCTAAGAAGTACTGATCCTTCTTGGCTCCAATGACACGACGCAGAGAGACTTCTTCTTTGTCAATCTGGGGAAAGATGATTATCAGGCTTCTATATTAATTTATGAGGACTACATGGAGTTATAATAGCCCTATTCAGGACTGTAATCCCAAGGGCCATTGACATAGTCAGTTTCACTTAGTAATTTAACGCATGAAAAACACTAAACAGTGGCTGACTGCTATGCTTTTCTAAATACAGAAGAATATTCCATTGCTACATAATATCATAGAATTTTAGGCAAGTGAAATGTAACCGCTGGCAATTAAACAAGTCTAGCTATTATCAGGGACCCAGAAATGGGCAGTCACAAGAACTTTGTTGCTTTCATCGATCATAAATGGAAGAGTGGTCATAGGTGTTTAAACACAACCGGCATCAGAAATAAACACAAAAGACATGGACTTACTGGCAGTCTGTTATCAGAGTTGTCAAATATAATCTCCACAAAAGCAGAGATAACACGTGGACCAGTTCCCTCCTGTATAGACAGAATATATGGTGTGAATGACACGTTATGGTTCAAGTGGTTACCAATACCCCTGCACAACCCCATTGGTAATATGCAAATCTTTACATACATGGAGCAGGGCCAGACGCTGTTCTGGGCGAAGGTGACTGAACTCATCGCTGAGCACAAACTGAATGGCTGAGGGGGAAGTAAATCAATCTGCATTTCAAAAACAATCTAACCAAATAGCATTGAACTGCAGACATAAACAGATTTTTTAAATGACCTACCATAGAAAAAGTTACTTTTTCCAGACCCGTTTCTACCAACTGTAAGAGGGGAACAACATGGGAGGGGAAGACATTAGGACAGGACGGCAATAATGTCATGTGCCTATCAATACCAATCTCATCCAATGCTGCATTATCAGATAACCTGCCCATTCCACTTACCGATGACATTGTGCTTGGGACTAAACGGGTCGACCACGGTCTGGTCCCTGTAACTTCGGAACCCTTGGATAATGACCTGCAGGTGAAGGAGGGACTAGTATATCATCTGCCAGCAAACATAACGTACCGAGATCCGAGCGCGAAAACAGGCAATAAATAATGAATAAGAATGCATACTAAGACGAACAATGCATTATTATTTTCAACCAAAATGTTTCATTAGCATTAAAAAATCTTTTACTATTCGCAAAATATGCAGTGAAATGCTAAAACTTCAAGATAACATTCACCTAACTAACGTTAGGTAACGTTAGCTTAGTGCACAGGCTAGCCGCTAACTAAGAGTAAGATCATTCCATTGAAAACTAACGTTAGCTTAGCAGATCACAATCTAGCTAACCCTGGCTAGCCAACTTTTCATAACGGTGGAGGTAACTAGCGCCAGTATGAACAAAAAATGCAAATTGAGGAATCAATTTTCAGGTAAATAAAACACAACATGGCTAAAAACTACGACTCTATTTCAAGGAATAATCTGTTCCTTGACCAACATTAGATGGACATGGAGCAAGGCCGGCGACATGCACCGCTCGCGCTTTCGTTAGCTTTACCTGTTTTATATACATGGTCTTCTGTGCAGGAACTTTCCTCTTTTAAAATAATAGTTAAATTCCCTTCTTCTCTAAAGGAGAGAAGATGGGAATTAAAACGCAAATACACGGATGATAATAGTCAATTAACCAAAATTGAAAGAGTTGAAAATATAGTAATGACACAGAATAACATGGAAAATGGCGTCAGGGGCGGGATGAAATAGGTTAAACCATTATGTCAAAATATGAAGGATACGAATCTTATCTAAACGCTAAAGTAAGTTAGTAAGTTTGCGTGCATATGGGAAATATGTCAGAGATTTGCAGTACCATCGCAATTGTTTTAAGAATCTCCATAAAATATTGTATATATGCCATAAGCAACAATTTAACTCTGTTTACATCCCTCTTGTTTATTTTAGTATGGTCCACCTTAGATCAGTGCGCGCCAAAGATAGAGACTGCAGTGACTGTTATAATAATAATAATAATTATAATAATTATAATAGTAATAATAATAATAATACTTACTAATAACGTGTTTAAGTGCAAGGCTTTGCCACTAACTTAACTGAGGAAGAACTACAGCTAGTAGTGTTAGTTTATCGGTTTGTTAATATTATATTTTATGGTAGCTAATTCATGTTATTATTAGAGCCCTACCAGTAGGATCCCCTACTGGATTCTTGGGGCCAATGCCGATAAAGAATTATCTCCGATACGTCGATAAAATACATAGCCTAAACGCCTACTGAATATATACATAAACACATTTTTTTTTAAAAGATCTCTCAAACATGGTTATTTTATGTTTTATGCTAGTTTTCCTCTTGGCCAGGGATCTATTGTAAAAGATACCTCGGCCAGGCTCTAATATTGTGTTAGATAAAAATGACAACCAGCAATTGTGTAGCTGAAGTCAAAATCTTTCGCTACATAGCCTATAGCCTGACCTTGATACAATGCAATATTAAACAATAATGACAGAAGACCTGAAGCATAGTCTTAGTCATTGTTTTGTGCAGTCCTTTTATTCAAGTCATGGAGGAACTTACACAAATCGATAATTATTTGAAGACGTAAAGTTAGGTGAAAACAACATAACAAAATGTGTACTTTTAGTGGATTTCTTTTCATCCACATTTATTGAGAAAACAAATGACAAACATACATACAATTATTACAAAGTTGGTTTGCCGGACTGAGTTTTTGTGAATAGGCAAAATAAATCACAATATCAACCAAAGGCATGTATATTGCAGTTCAGTTGCTGTGCTGTGGGTATTGTCGCTCAAAATGTCAAGTTTAATGAACGGAATATAACAATATAAACACATCAGTCTTTAGTTCTCAGTGTTTACACTCCTTTTGCTTTTTAACCAGGCATCAGCATCTTATTGTATTCTTCTTTATTTCAAGTAATCTCTACAAGCAGTCACTTTATTATCTCGTTTTTAAGGCAGTGCAGTTATTGGGCTCAATTTGAATTGGTGGTGGACTGGTGACTGTAGGGGCATGGGTGCCAGAAAAGAGGACGGGAGGGAGAAAACAGAGGGCTCAAAGTTTGTCGTGTTGAAGGTAAACTCGTTGGCGAAGAAAGAGGCAACCTCCTGGACACAGGGTGTGGAAGGTTCTGGGGTGGTAGCCTGGGTAGGGGTGGAAGAGAGAACCTCAGACTCAAACTGGAGCAGCTGGCCCATGAAGCTGAAGTTGGGCGAGATGAGCGCCCGGCGCTGTTTGATGATGTCAAAGGCCTCCTCCAGCTGCCTCCGCTCTGTCTTCATGATGTAGGCCATGCAGATTGTGGGGGATCTAGAGATGCCTGCCTCGCAGTGAACCAAGACCTTGCCACCTGATTGCTTTACGTTATCTGGAAGGGCAAAAAGAAGAAAAACACACGTCATTTATTTGTATGAGACGAATACTTTTTTTTTTTTGCATGATCCAAACATTGACATTACATCTAAAAATATGGATCCCATACCAGAGGCTGTATGAATATTCATATTTTTCCATTTGTTGTAAGTTTGAAATGTTGAATTGCATAATATATTAACAAAATGGTTGACTGCACAGCTGATGACCTGTTATAACCTTATAGGGATTATTGAAGCTGAGCTTTGACTGGTATTTCAAAGGAAAACCATGTCAGTGTCTAATCATCGCCTACTCATCACTCCCACACAGCCCACAAGGGCCATGCCATTCATCTCTCTTCTATTACACACTGCCCCGACATGCGCACACATACACAAACGGAAAGACATTTGGAACACAATCTGGAAGCTGAACTGACTCACAGGGCACAGCTGCAGTTGAAACATGTCTGTCCTGCAAGCCTGTTGGGTCATTGGATTCAAAGGTGGACAATGGCTGAGTATGTATTAAATGCTGGCCTATACTGCCTGAAGCTACCAAGCTAAATTTGGATACATATCACTTCAAACCACAGAAAGTAGTACAGGACATTAGTGATAGATCAGATCCTCTAAAAAACACCAGAGTGAATTATGACTATGTATGTATCTTGCATTAGGCTGTGAGAGAGGAGTTGAGAGGCTGTGGGTGTTTTAATGATCATCCTCTTGATGTGCCCTTGCTAGTGTAGGAGATTTCTTAGCACACTTCAACAACTGGTTTTGATGAAGTTTTAACCTCTTCCGCACCAAATTACAAATCAGTTTTGCACATATTGTATTTCCCTTCCAATAGAACCTATGGGGATTTTTCTGGATTGAATTCCTGGAAATGTATAATCACTTGAAGTTCTGAAGGGCTTTCAATAGCTCAACCTAAACCCATTTTTTTGTGTTACCAAATAGATAAAACAAAGCACACACACAAAAATAATACAGGCCAGACTAGGTCTGGTGAGCTATGTGTGAGCTTAAGCCTATAAAACCAAGCTAAAAATAGCCACCACCTACACATTTTCAACATTTTCTTTTCAACACTTCACTACCCTTTTACTGTCGCAATATTTGCTCTGCTCCCTTTTCAGGCTGTAAATGAGCATCAGCTCCAGATAATATCAATCATTACATTGTGTGTCAGTCAGCCTTCAACCCCTGCCAATCATTACATTGTGTGTCAGTCAGCCTTCAACCCCTGCCTAACATTACATTGTGTGTCAGTCAGCCTTCAACCCCTGCCTAACAGTTGTAAACAACATTGTGTGTGTCGGTTGGCGTCCTAACCTCTAGCCAAGCATTACTAACTGCCAACTCACCCTGAATGGCCACGCCCGGCAATAACCCAGAGAGATTAGGCCCCGGAGGCAATGACGACACTGCAAAGAGTGTCCCTTTTAAAACTTAAGAGGAAAGGATGGGGGAGGGAGTTTAGACAGGGAAATAAGGGGATGAGGAGCTGAGCTTCTGTGAATGAAGGCAGGCTTTTGGATTTGTCAACAGGGACTGATGGCAAGCGAGGTAGAACGGATTTGCATTAGAGGTGTTGTTTTTAAGCATTTCTATTTTAAAATTACTCCGGGTGAGAAGCGACACTGAAAGAGGGGGTTAAGTGAGACTGATATCATATGGTTTAAAAGGTCTGGAGATGCTAACTTCCTAATTATTCTCTTGGCATCAAGAAAGGAATTTTCAGGAGGGAAGAATGAATGGCATTTTATGTTTTGATGGAGAACCGGGTAATGAGTCAACTACAGTACACTACTCACCAATAAATTCTATTGCCTCCTGGAAGTGTGAGCTGATGTCCGCCATGTTGCTGTCCTCCACAGGGATCCACTTGTAGTCATAATTTCCCTTAAAGGGTTGCATGTCCCTACGGGAGACGTTAAGCAAGGCTGTGATGTGAAGGTCGCTGAGATAGTCCTGTCTGGAGGCATGGTAGGCACTCCCCAGGTAGAGGAAAGGCAGGATCTCCACAGGCTTGCCCTGAAAGAGAGCAGACGGGGAAGTATTGTGAGTTTGGGTAGTGGGTTGGTAAAACATTGCAAAACATCCATTAACTTTACCGCTTATCCTGTACAGGGTCACGGTCATTGCAAAACATAAGATAATAAAATAGTTTAGCTCCTAAGTAGATCACTACAGTATTAGTACCAACTGAATTAGGACCAAGCATTCAGGGAAAAACGTGTGTAAAGATTTGTGTTTCTCCATTTGGCAAAATATTAAGTGTTTGACATAGACATAACAATATGTTCTGTGTATTGTTAACAAGTCTTGTTATAAATTGATAGAGTGGGGCAGATATATTAAAGGTCAAAAGATGAAAGTGGTAAAGTGTGTCAATGTCCTGGATTTGTGATGTCAGCTGGATGTCATTGACCATCCCTTCATGTCTTCTATAGAGAACCTTTTATGTCTGGGGTGCACTGAAGGTCCACACATACCAATGACATTTTGAGAGCATGTAATTGTGGTATGTCCAAACATGCTGTCATGCAGGGCCATACACATTTTTTTAATGTTTTTGAATAATCAATACATTTCTAAAATTGTATAAAAACAGAAAGCCATGTCAACTAAACGCTCAAGTAATATATTTAGTTTCAGCAGGAGTAGATGGTATTTTCCTCCTAAACCTCCCTCTGATTCAGGGTTAGAGCTCTACATTCAGATAGAAAGGAAGTGCATGGGTGTTTTCAGTTCCATACCTGATCGTAATCGGGTTTGTGGTTAGAATTGAGCTTGTCACAGCTGCTGTTGTTCATTCTTTTCTCAGTTTCAGTTCCGCTGTGGTCCATGGTTTTCGTCTCAGTGCAAAGTTCAGGGTATTGAGAGTGGAAGTTCTCATATCCCCCTGAGATAGAGACAAAAATAAAGCATAAGTTAACTCAAAGGACTAATTATATTATTATTTACACGTCTGGGTTTATGAAAGAGACTTAATGCAGGGGAGAATACTAGTGTGAGAATGCAGCATTTAACACTGATTATAAATAAACAATGACTTCATTAATTAGCCTAAATTCTAATCCATATAGGCCTATCTGGGGACACAGAGGTGACAGACGGAAATTAATGGGGTTCGCACATACCCAGTCAGGTAAGGAATTGAAATATGTAATGGATTTTGCTGGGTATTTACAACTACTAGGTCAGCAACTTTATAAGATATCCGCGATGTTCTCAAAAGTGTTGTGACTCATCCAGACTCTTTTGACGCAAACAACACATTTATCTCTTGAATAACTGAGAAAAATGTAATTGTCATAGGAATGGCACAAACACTAGCAATCAAACAAATATTATTTTAACTCTTTGGTCATTCTACGGAAACAGCTACTTAAGCAGCCGGACAGATTCTAAAATAGGCTATTGCTTGTAAAGCTATAGGCTACAGTTGGAAAAACACAATTATCTAAATACAGATGTATATATTTCATAGGCCTATGTAGGCTATAGATTATAATCAGTTAAATTGTATTGTTATTATTTATCTTATTTATAATAAAATATAAATACCGGAAATGTATTTAATGTATGGGGGCATTTTGGAAAGTTACCTATTGGTGGGCTTGACAAGTGATTAATTATGCTCACCTTTTAGAAAACAGATGCTTGCCCCACTCGCTAGATGTGAGAGGGTATTTATCACTATTTGTGCAATGCTGTCCTTTTTCAGTTTTTGCAAGTGAGGTGTACCGTCGTCCAAGGCAATAACTGCCGATATGCTCCCCTCCCGAAGCCGAAACAGGGCTTTTTCATCCGGTATGACAAACTGAAGTGGGACCGGCCCTCCTCTGGACCTCCGGACTACAACCGAGTTAAGGTTGACATTTACAGACCCTCTGATATTAGAGTTCGAAAATGTAAAATATGGTCGACAATCCACAATTAGACAACTCCCACACTCCTTCCTTATAATCTTCTTTAGACGGCGGCAGTCTATACTGGAGACTTTCATTTTGATAGTTGTTTTAAAGGTCTACTGAATACGAATGTTAGCCGTGAAAGCCGAGTGAACTTATCAAGCGCGATTCAGTGCATACATTTCCTCCAAGGGGATTCCGTCGGATGTTTTTATATGACTGGAACCTCCGGCGCATGACATCACGAACCATATATGGACACCGGTGCTCTGTAATCAATATAAAACCTACCCCCGCTAGTGTTGACTGTACTCTAGCCCCGCCTATTCCACGGCAAATGCTATGTTTTGAAATCAGCTGTCTGTTAGAATTAATGAAACGTTTAGATATAATCTAATTTCCATGTTAGGAGGAGGGGCAAAAGAAATACAACATTATTCCTGAAAGACAGCCTTATAGAAACAGATCCAGTTTGGATTGTTTTACATATTAAATAAGAGGCCAATCGTGAGTCCTCACTCACTCACTAATCTTAATAATTTTTATTAGTTTAATGATTGAATACAGAGTTCACTTTTGCCTGTTCCCATGTTTGCCATATCCACCTGCTCGAGGCCATATCCACTGGTTGTACGCCCTAATCTTATAAATGCACTAACAGGCTTAAACGTCACACTGCACATACTCACATGGCATGCAATATCCACACATCAATAGACTTCTCTGTAGTGTTGGTGACAAAGAGGTCTGTGATAAAGTGACCTGATTAGATTCAATACAAGCAAGTTTCATTAGATGTATGTGTGTTGAGCATGTGTCTGTGTGTGTCAATGTGTGTGTCCACAAGCACACTCATGCCAGAAGCCAAACATGTACGTGTCTGGTATTTGCATGTGTGCGTACAAGATAGAGAGCACAAGAGATCAACAAGAATGTGTACAGTGGACAGAGCAAACACAAGGAGGCAAAGACAAAGCCAAGGTGCCAAAGAGTGGAGCTTCGATGATAACTAAACCCGACCAACAGACAAACAGTAATACAGACAATCAGATACAATATGGATATCTGGCGGGACTGGGGTTCTCGGGGTATTTACATATGTAGCTATATGTTCTCCGCCAGGCCGACCTATTCTATTCAGACGGCAAGGGGATCCATGTGTGATCTGCTGCCCGCCTGCTTGGCAGAGCCTCGGGCAGTGGCAGGAAGGAGGTGGAGAGATGGCGGCGGTGCTAGAGGAGGATTAGAAGGACAGCAGGCAGCACGCCATATGGTCCAGCTTAATCTGAGCGTGACATCACTGATGATGAGTTGGACGGCCGAGCATCCGTTTATCTTGCCCTCATTTCATTACAGGTTCATTAGTCTAGTGGGTCTAAATGACAACAGGGGCTCAAAAAATGTGCCACGTTAACACGACGTGTATTGAGTTTGTATGTGAGCGCGTGTGTGTGTGTATGTGTGTGTGTGTGTGTGTGTGTGTGTGTGTGTGTGTGTTCCAGTCACAGCGCTCACGCATCTCTCTAACAGGATTGTCTTGGTCTCATTCATAGCTCAGTGGTATAACTAATACATTTAGGAAGTCCGTAGGCAAGCTTTAATCCCAGGGAAATCCTTCCACAGTTAAGACTACCCCACTAAAGGCAAGAGGAGCCTGGTCAGGGTGCCTGTGACTTTGACTTCAGCAATGGTCCTACATAAACTGTGGGACCGTGAGGCAGGAAGTCAGTGGGTAGAGACAGTTAGCCTGTACTCTGTTTCCGTTAAGGAAAAAATATTGACATTTTGCAAAAGTGATAATGCCATCCACAGAAAACTTGTAATCACACACGCTTATAGCGTCTTAACCTTAAGATAACCAGATATGCCCGGCTATATAACCAGATATCCTACAACCAAAGTCAACTCCGTCTCCCCGAGTCAAACCTTATCTTTGTTTACAGTGGACCATAATTGCCATGGCATGGCTGTATTGACACGGTGTGAGCGCATCCACATGGCTTCCTGTCCAAAAAGACCCAGTTTCCATGGGTTTTATAAAAAGAACACGCACAATGGGCCATCTTTGCGGGGAAGAGTCCCCGAGCGACACAGGTGCTTCCTGGTTTTCCGACAACTCAACCAGATTCCTTCAGCACTGCACCCTTTCCTAACATGGCTCCCATTACTCACCCTGGGTCAGCTGACCAAGGATGTGAAGACAGCAGCGTGTGTGTTCAAAGACATGGTGTTCCCAAACAAGAGACATTGACGATGGTGAAGGGGTGGTTTCTCAACAATCCCTGTTTCTTCCAATAATCACACTGCACACATACTTTGGCAGTGCTCTGCTATTATGTGTGTTATTGCTGGAATTATATCACTGAAAGTCAGCAAAGAGAACCCTGGATATGAGTAACTGAACACTGAAATCATATGGTATTAAATCAATTGAAATGGCTGGATTTGAGAAGATACATTGATAAGCGCAACACGTGTTTCTAAAACGGCATTTGAGATCCCTGATGACAAATGCAGGATGGGCACATGGATGTGAAAACATGCCTCTGCCTCTCTTTCTCTCCCTCTCTCCCTCTCTCTCCCTCTCTCTCCCTCTCTCTCTCCCTCCCTCTCCCTCCCTCTCCCTAACACACCAACACACACACAAGCATGCACACTCAAATGCCCCCAGAGACTTGAGTCACCTCAGATTCCACCCACAGCTCATCCCAATGTCGCAATGCTTTCAGACAAGCCAAGCTCTTGAGCAAGAGACACTCAAACGAGAAGTAGAGAGGGAAGAGAAAGACCAAGGAAAGACATTGAGGAAAGGATCAAGAGAAAAAATGTGCTAGAACTTAAACGAAGCTTGCCGCTACTGTGCTCTGAGCTGTTGGGTAAATAAACCTCTGGGTGAGATTATCATCTCTATAAATAGCGCGGGCCCCAGGTGGTGACAAATGTGGCTCGCTCTGTTTGTTTGAAGGGCTGACAGGGGGCTCAGGGAATTCACTGCAGAGTTTGGGATATTTTCATGTTATTTTGTGACGTCCGACGTTAAACAACCACTGCCTCCTTCTGCTCTTTTGTGTTGTGTCTGCTACTAAAAATAAGGGTTGATTCGGCCAATCTAGAGGCTGCTGAACACAGACACACAGTTACTCGTGTGTGTGTGTGTGTGTGTGTATGTGTGAGTGCTCATAACATAGCCACAATTGTTATTTTCCATATTTCTGTAAACGGATGATTGCATAAACGGAGACTGTAGTTTTTATTGCGATAACTCGCCCACACCATCTTGGCCGAATGCTGAGGTATACCAGGCATCCATTGTTTGCTCCTTCAGCCATAAAGCTAGTGAAGAAAGACATTATGAGTGTTTGCTAACCGTAATAAATATAACAGAGGTGTTTCTGGCTTTGCCCTTTCTGCTGCTTGCTCAGTTCCCACGTCTACTTCTGCTTAGTCTATGGGGAGTGCTCAGCGAGCAGGTTGGGCTAGAAACAAAGGGCTGCCCACAGCATTCTCAAGGCCCTGCAGAGCAATCGAAGCAAGGTCAAGAACACAAGCTGACAGATATTGGCCACTATCAGCCGGGGTCTGCACACCCTGCACCATCCCCATACATCAATGACAGTAAAACAGTATTGCTGCAATATTCTGCACCATAACTTGCTCACAATGTAAATGTAATCTATAATATAGATCCATATCTATATATCTATATCTACACACATATATATATATATATATATATATATATATATATATATATATATATATATATATATATATGTATATCACTGCTCAGCATCCGCTCCATATGCGTTCACATCCATATCTGTCTAGTAAGGTTTGAAGAACTGTAAGAGAAAAAGCCGGGGGAAGAATAAGCTTATTCAGTGGCAGGTGTCCGTCATCAAAAGGGAAGTGGAAGACTGGGATTTAAAGCTGCTACGAAGAGAGCACAACAAATGTAATTTTAAGAGGCCTGCGATGAGCCCGCTGTCAAATCATCCACCTCCGAGCTGGTTGTTTATGCAAAGGTGGTTCAGCTCTATTGAACATGGCAAAGAAAATGGTGTCAAGGTTATACCCAGATAGGATTCAGTGGACATCAACATGGTGAGCACTGTGAGGACCTGTCGGTGTGTGCTTTTGTTCCTACTCTGTCCTGGGAATTAGCGTTGGGACGTACAATGATGCAGTAATCAGCAAAGAGAAAAGGCTGACAGGGGTTATTGATCGAGAGTTTTGGTGCCAAAAGGTTTTCAATAAACCATGACATTAGAGGGCTGCCATAGAAACCTTTTAGTGGAAAGAAGAAAACTGGGGCCTTCGGTCTAGTTCCCTTGACGTGTTCTTGTTGGTTAGGACATATTGAAAATAGGCCTTAACGGCATATCCTGCCGATGGCCAACCGGCCTTGTTGTTAAAGGATGTAGACATTCCTCTTCATGGTCAAAAACATTCCTTCGAACAATTGGACTCGTGTTTGTGTGTGTGTGTGTGTTTGTGTGCATGCATGCATGTCTGTCTGCAACTTTTGCGTGTGCAAGTGGATTCAAAGGGTGAGGGCTCTGTTAGCATATTCTGTTCCCTCAAGAAAATGCACTGTGGTTTTTCATATTCCACTTAGTGGTGTACATTTGCCCTCCTTGGAACAAAGACAAACACCATTTTGATTAAAAGGAAGCATCGGTAGATATCCCCGACACACACAGTACGTTTTTTTTTTTACTACAACAAAATCCACCTCGCTCTCTCTCTCTTATTGCCTTCGCCTGAATCCTTGCTGCCTTGTTCAAGCCCTTCCCTCCTCCTGTCCTCCCCCCTCTTCACCTGTGTGGGAGGCACAAAGCCAAATCCACTCAGTGGGAATTAAAGTCAGCGGGACCTACAGACTGTACCGCTCTGCTCTAATCACATACAAGCCAGCCGGAGAAACAGAGGGAGGGCGAGAGGGAGAGATGGATGGATAAAAAGAAGGATAGGGGGAGGAGAGAATTAAAGTGGGTCCCCTACGTCATAGAAAGATAGGGAGGCTCCGAGTTTAAACCATAAAAAAGGAACACATCCCAAAAACAGAGACCCACGCACACAGTCAATCCGTCCTTTATTAATAACACGATTGAAATAATAGAAAACCCCCCCAAGAAAGATGACAGCTGGATAACACCTGCAACCACATGTCACGTTGTACTTCTGCTTTCCAGAGATGAGAAAAGAGTTGTAGCTTTCATTTGCAGTTTCTACAGATAGTATCGTCAAGGAATTTCCCTTGAACATATTTGCATGATATCTTTCATTCAAAGCATGAATTTACACGAAGAGTACATGTCTGCCATTCATGTTTGTAGATGAAAGACGTGGGGGAAAAAGAGGTACATTTCATTCAGTGACGCGGCCTGCTTCTAGAACCCCTATGTGAGTGCGTGGTGAACCTTTTACTAATGAAAAATACGCTATGGAACATTTGAGTGGCGGGGTCGGTCGGTAAGTGGGCCGCCAGAGAGGCACCTGGTATTTGACATCCACCTTCTACACTATCCTCTAACGATCTCCCTGGAGGAGGGCTGAGTGAGTCATACCTCTGTGCTTTCTATCTCGCCTCCCTCCCCCACTTGTGGGGTGGTCCTGGTGCGGGTGGGGCAATCTTCTCTCTCCTCCCATCGGGCATGATTGGAAATCTACCCTACATACACGCACACGCGTGGGTGGGAGGACAGATGTGCACACACGCGCACACACAACACACACAAGTGAGGTTTGTACGACCGTGGTGAACGAAGAAGCAGGTGACACATCCCACAGCACTGGGCCTCGCCCTCAGCCTGTCTTTCAATCACTCTCCCCCTCTCGCCCCTCCTCCCTATCTCCCCCTTGCTATCAGAGAGAGGGACTAAATTTAGCCGGCTAACCCACTGCCTTGATTACAGAGAGCCGTCTCGTCTTGATAAGGCCCCGGGAGAGGATGGAGACGTTTTTTAACTGACAATCAGTAACAATAAAGCCCAGGCCACACTCAAGTGGCTGCATCCTGTATTAGATAGAAATTGAAAATGGAAGAAATTATGCAAAATCATTGAGCGGACAGGCTATGTAATTGGATGGCTCTGTGCTTCCATCTTTAAGCTTTTCAATTAGGAATTACACTCCTGTTACCTTTATCGAGAATAATGGCATCATCCCAATAGTACAGCAATGTCACCTTGAGCGGAACAATACATGAAGCATACACTAAGCAGTTTAGCGCTATCTATAAGGCCCTTTAGCATTTTTGTTGTCATCACATATTGTGGCTTCTGTTTGTCACACTGCAGTTACACCATTTTCTCAAAACCTGACTGAGGACACAAACACGTGTGAGCAAGAAATATGAATAAAATGTCAGAAAGAGTGGTAGCTGTGGCTCCTGCGGTCACGTAAGCTGTTCCCTCGGTGACTCATGGGTTTGATGAGCCGGGGAGGCAGAGCAGAGGCGGACACTTACGGTGCCGCTAAGCCGCTGTGCTGTCATCTGCAAGAAGAAGACATTAATCCCCTAGAATTCAGGGGCCAGGGGAGGGTAGACACATGCGGGTCAGACAAGCCGGGAAAAGCGGGAAAATTATATTTATAGAAAGAAAGAAAGAAAGAAAGAAAGAAAGAAAGAAAGAAAGAAAGAAAAAAAGAATGAAAGAAAGAAAGAAAGAAAGAGCAACAATGAGAGTGTACAGAGTGTTTACGCCTATGTGGCTGTGTGTCTGCCTGCTTAAAAGAGAGAGGGAGAGAGCTAAAACAGAGACAGGGCTTCTTTCACTGGACCAAACCAAACCACATCAATGGAGCACAGCCTCAAGCTGTGACACTCAGAATGTTAGAAGTCTTCTGAGTTATGGAAGGAGAACCAAGCGCAAATCTTCACACATCTATTGACCTTTGTCAAACTTTAAGAGGTCTAAAAGGCCTAGTTTGGTGTGTCAAGGCTATGGTCTGATGTGGTTAGTTCAGAACAGTTATACAACAAAATGTTTTGAAAGGTATATATATTTTTTAAATCTCTAGTATAAAACAAATTGCTTTGTTTGTCCTTTCAGTAAAAAGAGAAAACCCTTCAATGAAAACCCACTAAATGTGACTAAATCAACACAGTTGCGTTCCGTCATCCCCGAGTATATTATTCTCAATAGTTTAGGTGGACTGACGGCGGTAAACCTCTCACTGGCGCTCCATCAGCATCATCCGTTTCACCAAGTGAGGTGACACTAAGAGGCAGCGACAGCAAGAGTGAAATAAAAGAGAGATTCAATTCCATAAAGGTGGCCATCAGAGTGATGAGTAGGAAAGGAGACAAAGAGCGAATGGGCGCGCCCCTTCATTCAACCCGCTGCCATCTCGCCGCAGCTGAGCCCGTGATCAGAGCATGCAGAGTGACTCACCAATAAGTACATTTCATACTTGAGTCAGACAGGGAGGGATGAGATGAGCAACAACAGCCAGGCCATCTCAGGCTGGGAGGCGGGGTCTGTGGGCAGTCCCATTCGGAGACCGTCGCTTTCTCTTTATCCTGTGAATATGTGGTATCCTTTCATTAACGTGCCGCTTAATGCATAAAGCAGTGACGACACGCAGGTAGATGGGGGTGTATTCAGGAACGGCTGAATTAGATGAATCGATACAAGAAAAGGAGTGCCTTTCCCTTTTACAGTTAGATCGCAGGCCTTTTGGAACACCTCTGAGTGGACATCTGTGTTGATGATATTTTGGCCAATATGAAGGGGAGATTGCTACTTTGATTGCTACTGGAGATGCAGTAGCATGACTGGTTCTCATGTAAATCTTTTGTGAATTTCATTTGAATGAGGTTGCTACTTAAAACGCACAAAACATGTCTTTAATCTTGTTTGAGTAAAATTGTCCCCCTAGAAATAGTCTTTTCTGTTTGAATTGGCTCACTTTTTTTGGTTGAACTCTTTTGTCCAGAAATCCTTCTACTAGTGAAGATGAGCATCCGTCTTTCCTGCTGTAGAGACGGGTGGGGTCAAATTTGTGTTCACTAAGCACGTCCTGTCTGAACTTCCTGCAGGGGAATGAACGCAAAAGTCTCTCTCTGACGAACCCCCCCCCCCCCCCCCACACACACACACACACACACAGAAACACAGTCAAAATCACTTAAAATACAGACATACACTCTCACATACACTTACATTCACAGACAAGTATTAATTTATTACAGTACCCAGGTTGAAGAGCTCTAATTGCAAGCTCAAACTAGCACTTGATATGCTAGCAGAGGTTTGTTACATTATCATCCTGAATCATTCAAATCCCTTAATGGCAATTTAGCCAGTGGCTAACCTTGGCAACGCTGCTTTTCATTTGAAATGTACCTTATGATTACTTTATTTTGATGAGGCTGCTTTACTCTTAGTTATGACGACCATTATGACGACTACATGTTGTACAGTGGGCAGTGTGCAGTGGGTTGGATGTTGGCAGTCTGTGCATGTACTGTAGGTAGTTTGTGCATGCCTGTGTGTGGGTGACAGCCCGTGTACGTACCGCATGCATGCACTAATGATACAATTCATGTTGTTTCAATTAAAAATTGAATTACAGCCGAGCCTGTCAAATGGTTCAGAAATTAAATAGATGTTTAGCTGTTGGAATTTCATCATATTGACCTTTGTTTTAACATAATAACACCATTTAATTTTGGCCTCAGTTCTCTTTTTCATATTGCCACAGCTATCCTCCAAAAAGTCTATATATAACTATACTAGTCTCACTATATATTACTCATAGCAAGTGGGCCACTTCATTCTCTCTCCCCCTCATTTATTCTCAGTAGTCAACTTCACCTGCCTTTGACCTGTCATCTGCCTCCTTCTCATCTCAAACCAGCCAAGTCGACATGAAGTTGAAATGCTAATTGCCTATCTCTTCCCATGTCACTAGATCCGTCCGCGTACTTTAAGGCCCTGTTTCTTGTTTGGCTAAACACGGTTTTGGCTTAACCCAGTGAGATACATACAGCCTTTCAGATCAGATCAGATCAGTCATGATCAAAGACCTGATGACTCACCTCAATTACCTCAATTGCCCGGACCATTGTAAGTCAAATTCAGCCAGGTGGATTGCTATTTGTGGCGGTGTTTGACAGGAGCAGTTATTACTTATTTGCACAACAGCACGTTGAAGCAGATTTGAATTAGGTATCAATAAAGAAAGGTTTGCGATCATGGTACTGTATTTTGATGCATAGAACTTGAAAGTGAGCAATAGCCAATAAGCATGAGCATGTTAAAAAAGTGTGTTAATAGCAACATTTTATGTTATTGTATGCGTTATTTTGTTCATGAGCAACCTCACTGAGAATTGCCAGCTGCTGTGCCACAGAGATAAGGAAATAACCTACTTTCTATGACATAGGTTTTCTGTGTCGTGCTCGGTGTGTGTGGTGCATCAGCTGTTGAACTTCTTCATATATATCTGCTTAGAGTTTCCACTGCAAAACGCATTGAAAAACTACGGTCAGCATGTTTACTGCCAGCAGAATAAGCGATACCTTCTGGAAACTGTTGCATTTTAACACTTTTTGAACATGAAATTCCAGCTCTTGGAAAAATAATGCCTTAAATATAGTCTCTGCCTCTCCTAATGTTTCAGGCCATTTTGTGAATTCAGCATTAATGTGCACTGATATAAGAGGTTGTCCAAACATTGGTTTTCCCAACTTTGGGGGGGACAATGTTAAGCAAGCCGGAAGGAACAATTTCCTGTTAGCCCAGGCACACTTCCTGCTCGTAAGGCAGTGAGTGACAGGACCAGCTATGGTTTTGTACTTCCTATAGAACAGGAAACGGGAGCAGCTTGCTAGGGTCTTTACAGCAGAACTCAAATTGTATTTAGTATTTAGTATTTAGTTTTTATTTTATTTTATTCTGTATCAATCCAAGGCTGGAGGCATTAGAACACTTTAAATGCAGTTTTTGAAACATTTCAGATCCATGGTGCTAATGCACAAATACTTTTCTCGATTCATAAATCCTGACTATAACAAGCTCAACAAAACAACAACAGTAACAACAACAAAATAGCATACATAAGTCAACCGTGAGTTCTCCAGTTATAGAGAAATGTGATATGACTCGCATATGAGTCATCTCAACTCGTCTCTCCACAGGGGTGGAGATGTTGAGTTTGTAGCCCAATGAAACTGGGAAAGCAAAAAAACCTGTTAGACCAAACACCTAGTGTGTGTCTGTGTGTGTATCTGTGTGTGTCTGTAGGCTGTGAAAAAAACTACACATTTTGAGAAAGTGACGGGGGACAGGGGAGGGCTAACTTGCACTGGCCTACTTGAATGTGTGTGTGTGTGTGTGTGTGTGTGTGTGTGTGTGTGTGTGTGTGTGTGTGTGTGTGAGACAGAGAGAGAGAGAGTGTCGTCAATTTAGTGCGGCAAATTCTCATTCTTAGTTCTCCAGTAGTGAGACTACTAGCTCACTGATGTTCTGTTAAGATAAGAAAATCCCATGGTTGCCCCAGGCATTTCGAGTGTGACTTCCTCTGCTTGCACTGTAGGTTTAATTTATGCAAATCACTTAGAAGTGTGAATGTGTGTCAGTTTCAGAAGTAACGTCAGCCACCGTCATTGTAGTTGTTTAACAAGTTTCAATGAAAGTGATCTCATGCAACGTTACCACATTTTTGGGCTGTTTTTTTAAAAGGATTTTGATACTGTAGAATCTGTTAATGGTCTGGACCTTTTTGCTAAGAGGCATCAGTGCTAACCACTGAGCCACCGTATTGCCCAAATCTCACTCTTGTCTTAATCTTGCTTTAAGATAGTTTTCTAAAACGGTTAGATTTGTTCTTCTATTTTTCTGGACCATTTGTTCTATATCCAGCTCTCCCTCGAACCAAAGTGTCTGCTGCCTAGGGGAAGGAAACGGGGTGGGGTGGGCAAGGACCCTGGCCCCTGGTTCCGCCTGTTTACCCACTAACATCCTGCTTCGCTGTGCTTTAGACAACAGTGAATAATCCCTCCCAATCTGTTCGTGTTGCTCTGCTGGCGTCGGCTCTCTCCCAAGAGTTCCCAGGCTCAAGCCACGAGCCAAGAACTGGACTGGCAGCGTGTCACACTGCAAGTGGAACGCAGAGCAACTGCGTGGGACCAGGGCTCCGCTTACGCACTCGGCGCGTCTGGCTGTCATTCCTGGTGTGATCAGTGTGCTTGGCGCTGACTAGTGACTCGGTGCTGCTGAGGATAGGAATGACGGAGAGCATGGAGCTGTGATGTTTGGGTCTGGACAGGTAGGGAAAGGCGCTGAGCAGAGCAAATGAGGGTTGGTTAGCAGCAGAGTGTGGCACCCCATGGTGCTCCATGAGGAACGTATGGTTTGATAATGTACTGAATTAACTTTCTACGTTGTCCTCAATTTAGGTCTGCGTTCTATTAAAAACTATATAAGGCAAGGTCCCATTGAATCATAAACAAGACAACTAGATATAATATTTACATTTATCCAGTGATAATTGCTGCTTTGTGTTTCAGCCAGGTTAGGCCAAATGGTTGAAACCATGATGACTGACATGACATCACCGGTGATGCTGTGTTTGTCAGCGCTGTCTACCTGCCCCAACCCACCAAGCAGTAAATATCCCAGAGGCCTTGCGATGATTCAACCCTTGCTAAGGTTGTTTTCCTACTGGGGAGGAAGCTTTGTTGCGACTGCTTCCCCATGAGTAGGTTGGTTAAATTAAGTGCCGCTATCGACATTTCACAGCACACACACACACACACACACGCGCATTACACACATAGAAGTTGGAGACCTGCTGAATGACAAAAGGCTATTTTAACCTCCCTGCTTGCGTACAATGGTGTTTCATGCGTACTGTGGTGTACGTTGAACAGGGCGGGGATGAGAACTTGAGCCCACGCACCCTACACAAACACATGAACACACACACACACACACACACACACACACACACACACACACACACACACACACACACACACACACACACACACAGAATCTCTGTAAAATCAATGTCTTCCACATTACACTCTTTCCCATCCATCTGTCTGTCTTGTGTGTGTGTGTGTGTGTGTGTGTGTGTGTGTGTTAGAAAGGGAGAGAAAATATAGAAAGATCAAAGAGAGATATAGAGAGAGGGTGTGATTCTACAGTATTGGTCAGTGGATGATCGGCAGGACTCTCTAAAAAGGCCTCACAGGATGATGCCCTTCCCAAAAGGCTGTGGCTCTGCACACTTCACAAGGAACCTCGTTTGGCACTACCTCCACCTGGAAACATTTTTGTTGCCGTTTTTCCAACAATGCTCAATGCGGTGTATCTTTCCAAACTTTATTTTCCATATTCCATTGCCAGAAACCCAGAAGGAATTTGTTTTATGGACCAGGCCAAAGCTGAACAGCTGATGTTATGGAGCAAACTGGTACGGAAGGCCTGTCATGTCTTCAAACAATGATAGTTCCACTGACGTTGTGCCTTTCTCCCACACAGAGAAACACACACACACACACACACACACACACACACACACACACACACACACACACACACACACACACACACACACACACACACACACACACACACATTAGCCCAAATACACATGCAGGTAAAAAGAGAGAAAGAGAGACAAGAGAAAGAGGGCGCACAACTGCACACAAGTGACATTAATACATAATCAAGCAGTGACTCACAGAGCTTTATCTCACACACACACACACACACACACACACACACACACACACACACACACACACACACACACACACACACACACACACAATCTCTCACCTCCTTTCTGGAAGAAGAAAAAAGAGCGAGGGCAATGCCACCCACGGGGTGATATGAGTGCGATGGAAGGGTCGCCACAGCTCTCTAAATTGGGTCGATGTGAGGCAGGATGCGACCCATTACGGTGACCCCCAAGAAAGGACAAAGTTCCCAGCGTTACACAGCGCCACAAATCCAGTCATCTCTGCTTTTCCTCACCTGCTATTATTCCTCCCCATTAGGCTGAGCAAAAAGTCAGACGCTAAGAGTCGCCCTACGTTAAACTCACGTGTTCTCACAATGTCTTTGTGCTCAGTCACTGCTGTCTGTTAGGCCAAGAGTTTTCTAGCGACAAGCGGGCAGAAGGGGTTATGCAGGTACAATTTGTGAACTACATTTATCAACCAGACTAACAGAACTCAAAAGACAGATGAATGGGGACCTTTCAGAGACGTGGCTTTTTTGTTGAGACGCTCTGAATGTGCTCAGAGATCTGTCTCTGGAGTCCAGAGAGAAAAGAAGCCATGCTCGCCCCACGTTGCCTGCCTGGCTGGTTGATATGTTTCTTATCCTCTTCGTCATCTTCCTCATGCGTTTTCATTAGAGAGATGACTAAGGCTGTAACCACGCACGCTGTCTGGCGGACAAGATGTCAAACGACACGTGACCTTGCCGGGGCCACCGGCTCCGAGATGTTACCTCGACATGACAGATGTTGTACAAATGTTGTGGTGGTTGTTGGATTTGAAGTGGTGGTCTATGGGGTGGTGGTGGGTTGGTGGCTTGGTTTGGCTTTGACCGACAGAGTGAGGCGTGCAATTACAAGGGAATGATGCCGATGTGCTTTCCTGCATACGATATCTAACTTGTAGTACCAGCGTGCATGTGTACACACACACACACACACACACACACACACACACACACACACACACACAGACACACACACACACACACACACACAAACACACACACACACACACACACACACACACATAATAAGTGGGGAAGCCTTATCCCCGCTAGAGGGTATCATGGCACAACCTACAGTTTTAAGACCATAAGGGAAGCAATTAGTCATTGGCATGTTGGTCATTGTTCTAATCTTACCGTGGCTGGCTTCACACGTCTCCTAATTGGGGCCTATCTATAGCATTCCTACAGGCGGACACATATGGGACAATAGGCTGTGGAAATTGTGACACAGTCAGAATCCTAAAACCACACAGTCTCATTAGTCGGTGGTGTAAATAGGGGTTTGATGTTTGTGTTGGTGTGGGTGTGTGTGTCTGTGTGTTTATGTGCTGGGTAAGCCAGACAGGCTAGCATTAAGCGTGACATTAATAAGGGGCAGACATAGCAAGTAGTCATGTATACCAATAAACAAGCATGCATGCACAGGCAGCACAAGCGCGCGCACACACACACACACACACACACACGCGCACAAAATAAAAAGAACCACAGTTAGGGATTCCTCGAGACACACGATTGGATATTTGGAGCAAACGCGTTCAACGTGTGATCTGTACGATTACACACTCCTGTAAATCACAGGAGCAGTAGCTGTCAAAAACAGGTCTGTTGAGATGGAAACAACCGAGAATACATGATACGGCCCTGCCCTAAGAGCCACTCCTACAGGTGATGAGGCGGGGCAGGCTGCCAGTGAACGTAGGGATGCCTGAAAGGCCAAGTCAAGGCCACACTTGTTGTGGAAAGAGGGATGGGCCTATGCCGTGCAGGCTGTCATCGAGAGGAACAGTTTCCAGCAGAACGGTGAGTCACCTCCCTCTTCTTTTTCTCTTTCATTTTGTCATCTGCTCTATTATTCCCTCTGCTACATGCCCATCACTCTTTCCCGTCACCATTCTCCTCATTCTCACACTCCCTGAAGTGTTTTTTTCTTCATCTTTAAAACATGCATTCTTACCCACTCACTCACATACACCCACACACGCACACACACACACACACACACACACACACAAAGAACACCATACATAAACACACTCCAGACACGCACACTCGCCGTTGCCAGCGCTTGGATGATGTTGGTGGTGTTGTTGGTGATGTTGGTGACACACTTTGCGACATGGCCCTGCCTTCTGGCCAGGCCTATCTCTGTCAGACCGCTAGACCTCTGAATGCTTCACCACATTCCATACCCAGCTGTTGTAGGCGGTCCCAGGGGTATTTCTTTGTGAATCAGTCCGCCTCATACCCAGGGGTGGGCAAAGTACAGCGACATGTGATCTGGATGATGGCGAATGTCACCCAGGCAAAAAAAGAAAAACGAGTAACCCTCGTCAGTTCTGAGTCAACGGAGTCGGAATGTCGGTTAGTTGAAGCATCTCCTTGTCAGTTGTTGTAGATCTTTCCCTGGATCAGAACCCCTCCTATTCTCACACAATAACACTTCCCAGGACTTGGATTATAGACTGAAAATAGGAAGGACTTTAAATATGTTCAATTCAAAAGCATTGCCCGTTTGATATTCATTGGTAGGTTCTCTTGAGGGCTACCATACAACTGGGGAGAATTGAAAAAGATGGCAGTTCCGGCCGAGTGTGACATTTAGTTAATATGATAAACTGGTGAAGCGAGGGGAGAGAGGGGAGGAGGATGAATCAAAAGATAGGACATTGAAAGGAACTGCTGTGCAGTCATCACCACAGTCAGAGAAGTCTGAGGCAGAGAAAAGTCACCGGGCATCAAAACAACAGGAAGACACAACCGCAACAACAACAACAGCATGCAAACAGACACTCACACAAACACACACTTAACCTTCACTGTCTCACAAGGACATCTTTTTGAGTGTGAAGTGACTTGCGGTGATATACTTGGTGACTATCTCTGCAGGCAGGGACTGTACACACATGGGGGTGTGTGGTTGATGCTAGTGTGGTATAAGGATTACGTCTGTATGTGCATTTGTGTGTGCTCTCATGGGTCTGTCCAAATATGTGTTTGCTTGCTTTTGGAGAGTCACACGTCCACCTATCGAGAGGACAACCATGAGATCACAAACGATGGCAGGAATATCAGGCGTTTGGCAGTGGTCCGTTCGTGACCATCCATCTGTCAGGCAGGAAGCAGAGGGTGCAGCCACCTCTTCTCCACTGGTTAGTCACCCCCGTCTACCCACAGCCCCGCCCCTCACCGTTCCCCGAGCCCCTCTACTGCGCCGTTCGTCGACCACCTGAGGGCTGCTTCATGTACCCAAATATGAGTGGATCAATCACCCATCCGACATGGCTGGTGGCCTCATGTCCGCTCCGGTTCCAAGCCCATTTGCGCCACGCTGGGCTCAAAGTTTCTGTCACTCTAGGTGAAAAACGCAACATTTCTTGGAAACTGGGACATTGGTAGGGTCTGCCAGGGTGAATCACTGCCTCACTGTCACGTTAAGGATTTTCCAAAGGCTGTATGTGTAAAAAAAGAAATCACTGTCGGGAACAATCAATTGAATGTCAGTCCAACTACGTTTAAAACACTTCAGGAAAACCAAATTATTTCTAATGACAATGTTCACTTCCGTAGCTACGGTCATGGCCAATTCATTCTGTTTCTTTGCAAACAGAAAAAAACCTGACCACAGTCATGAGTGCTGACCATGGAAGCCGCTGTACCGGCTAGTCTTAGTTCGTCTCGTCATGGTAAAAGGATCACAACGAACACTGCTGCTTTGTTTGCCTGTGAGTCTGTCTGGAGCTTGACGTCAACCAGCCTCCAAACCTTCCCCTGCAACAGCTAAGCAAGCACTGTTTGACCCTGCCCAGGGGCCCGGAAACACAATCCCACACGGGCACATGCACATGGATATGTGCATGCACATGAAATAAACACACACACACACACACACACACACACACACAAACAAAAAATCGCTCAATCTACCATCAATTCAACGACCACCACCACAACCAGTGGACGCCTGGTCAACGCTGAGTGATTTGAGGCACTCTTGATGCGACAATGTTTTCCCCGCCATATGAAGTGTCAAGGACATTCGTAGGGAATTGCACCCCTCGTCAGATAAGTCGCCGCTGGCTGTGGATGTCAGAGCACAGTAAATAGCAGCACAGCACGGCGATGACTCATAGTGTCATCAAAGCAACTCTCCTCCTGCTGGCCTGCCAGGGTTCGGCTTGGCCTACTTTATATTCACATACACCCCTGCTGTCAGGTTAGCAATGCAGCAACTGGTCATATGAGCTGGAATGGCTGCATGGTAAACAAGAGAGAAGGAGAGATAAGGACGGATGAGATCCAGAGCATGAGTCATCCAGTTGGGAGGGAGAGGATTTAAAGTGGAGTTGATTGGAGTTCCGTCGACATTTTCTACGGCATAGCCAGCTTACAGTCAGACTCTGTCTTATTTATTTGGTAGATAGACTACGTTATGGCCTACAAAATAATTTAAGACATTTTTGTTATTGTTTTAAATCCATACAGCTATGCTGTGTTTTTAATTATGGAGTCTGTGAAATGCACCAAGTATATCCATTAACCTTGATAAAAATACCAAGGACCAAAATTAACTCCCAAGAATATATAGTTAAAACAATTATTGATATAAAACAATTAATTCCAATTTAATTAAAATAGTATACTTAATCATAATTATAGAAATATAAAAACTATTTATAATTAATAAGCAACAAAAGCCACATCTCACAAAAAAAAGGATTAGCCCCTCATCAACATTAAAAAGTAAGTGTTGCTGGCAAAAAATAATTTGACCATAAACATCTCAATTTGGTAATTAGTGCAATTGCCTATTCTCCCAACCTACTAAATAATGAAAATAGAAAATACCTAGAAAATAATGCAAAAAAAAGAACTATAACCAAATAACTGGATAATGGACAAATTGGGAACACACCCGCCTGGGCGTAAGAAGAAAGGGGGGAACTCATTCTCGTATCTTATTCTCATAATTTTTTTAAGTGAGGTATGCAGGACACATCTCAGTTGCTTTCATAGTTGTGGCCCAAATATGTGCAAAAGACCTCACCACTGGACTATGTTACAGAATAGAAACACATGGCACACAAAACTGTTTTCTGAAATGATTAGCCAAAACAATATCTATTTGGATGTCGTTACTAAGCCGGACACCATTTTGATGGTGTTGGGGTTAAATTATTACACAGCATTACAACTGCCCCCAACCAAACCACCTATACAATCTAGCTAGAAACAACGCTAGCTAATATTTAACAAATTTGTTTTTTATTTGTTATTTATATATAAAAATGTTAGACAACATAGGCCTAATGGTCATCAAAACTAGAGATTTTAAATGTTATTAAAATGAAAGGTTAAGGCAGTATGAGGAAAATACCATACGTAGATGAAAGAAATTACTTTCACACCTCAAAAAGGAGCTTTGTCAAAAACTTTGACAAGTATGAGTCCTCAGTTAGTCCTTAGACAGGCAGAGAGGGATCACCACATACTAGCATGGGCATAATACGTTTCATGTTTCTGTCTCCTTTCCCCCAACCAATCAACCTTTGATGTCGGCTGTATTCTTAAAAATAATATATAGGCCTGCAGGCCATGTATTTACAATATTTAATATTTTGCCCAAACAATGGGCAGTAAGACATTTTGCTTAGGCTGGAAAGAAAGCAGTTGAATTGTCTGTTCTGGTATGCCACCTAGCTTTTTATTCGTGAAAGTGCAGAGGAGATGATAAAAGGTTTTAGATTTTGCACAACCAGCATTTGAGGGACCCCAAAGTGCAAAATCCAATATGAAAAGACATAGCTTACATTTGCTGCCTAATAAATGTAATTAAATTCGCAACAGATAGCTTCTCACACTGGAGACTGGGATCAATTTGCAATTGAAATAACTAATTTAACTAGATAGAAAGACATTTCCTGAGGAAAATGTGTGTGCCCACAACGCACGTGCTGTATGCTATAAGGATTGACTTATGATGTTACATTTAATACTGTATGAATGTAAATTATTTAAAACAATAAAATATGTGTATTCTGTATGTTTAATGTAACCTTATATACAGGTATGTAACTATATGAAACCGTATGCAATTACACTGGAAGTCAAGGAAGCCAATTATATACAATAATGTATTTTAAACCTCATAAAAATATATATAATATTATATATATATTTAATATGTATATAAACACATGATAAATTTATTATAATATATTAAAGTTAATGATATATATGCGTGTGTGTGTGTGTGTGTGTGTGTGTGCGTGTGCGTGTGCATGCGTGTATGTAAAAATGTGAATATGTTTCTCAATGACTGAACAACTTTAATCCGTATGCTGTACTGAGTATTTAGATACCTTGATCTTAAGTCTACCATTAACAATCATTGAGCTACAATTTGAATGGAAGTCAAAGAGGCTCCATAGAGCACCATGCATTTCTGAAATCAAAAGTATAAATGCTATCAAGATGAAACTTTGCAACTTTGATCAGTATGCTCTCCTGAGTATGTACATACCTCAACCATGTCTGTACTGTAAACGGTCACTGAGCTACAACTTGACTGTAAGTCTACTGTTAGACTTACGGTTTTTGAGGTACGGATGCGGGAAAAAACGTACGGAAAAAAATATAATAATAATAATAGTATGTGAAAGTACAAAAGTGTGCCACTTTCAGTGGGCACACTAATAAGTATGTGAAAGTACAAAAGTGTGCCACTTTCAGTGGGCACACTAATTAATCGTCTTAACAACTCGAGCTAGCTAAACTTTAGCCTGAAGTTATCCAGGTGAAACATTTTGTGAACATGATAAACACTAAACAGGAGTCAATATCACTAAACTTACCTATTGCAATAGCGTTATAAACAGTTACGCGGCGCCCTTACACACAACTGAGCAGTGCAAGTTCAACTTTATTTGATCGGTTTAAATTCTTCTGTGCATCACTTTTGGGAGCTGGAGCGTCATCCTCTCTGTCATTAAAGTTGTTCTGATGACAACCGTAATTTTATTTGGACACGCTATTCATAATAACTAACAGCCGCTGCTAAAATAAGACAATTCGCGTCATGCGTATTATTGTTTATTTGATCCAGAGACCAGAGGGGAATCTCAGTCAAGCGGCTCGAGACACTGTCATTCCCACTGTTCACATGCCTTAGACGAAAATAGCGTTGAGAACACAACAACTGCGTATATGAACCGGGCTTATCATTTTATGTATAATAAAAAAGGACAGCTTTTCTGAGCATAATCTTACGTAATATTCCAGGTAATAGGTTGATAGCATGGATATAAAACCATAAAAATAAAGGATATTGAAGAAGACTCTTGTGCTATTGAGTGTTTTCCCCTCTAGATGGCAGCATCTCACTTAGACAGCAATAACCCCAGAGCCCAGCACGACAACACTACACAGCGTTCCTTCTCATATTATACTGTCAACAAAATGGCTCTGTTTGGAATATGCTTTCCACTTTGAGGTGTTGCATAGAATCATCCACCCATCCATCCATCCATTATCTATACCGCTTATCCTTTGCAGTTCATAAAAAGGCCTATTCTTGTGTGGGTTTAACATTGAGGTTATGTGCAACTTGGGAGGTGGTGGTTTTCTAACCCTGCTTCACAAGCCACACCACTTGAAAAAAAAACACAAAGTGTTATTTATGCTCATGTGGTCTGGCAACACATTTTATTATAAGTGCAACCCCCCCCCCCCCCCCCCCCCCCCAGATTTATTTGATCACACCGAAAGCATGTGATCTGTCCAAACAGAACTGTCGATTGGGCTTGTGGGTGACCTATTTTTTCATGAACACACATTTTCAGCAATAAAAACAACACAAAGAAAAATTCACAAGTCAAAAGGTCAGGTTTGACAATCTTGGTGTTTTTTTATTGTAAGTATTGCATCTTCTTACACAGCTAGAATCATCATCAGAGTGCATGTTTTACAAAGGATGGCCACAAGTTCAGAACAACTGGAGGACTCCCTAGGGGGCTTGGTCAGACTAGCTTCATCTCTCTCGATCACCCTTTCATCTCCTACCTTCTCTCTTGTTGCATTGGAGGCCTACGTGGCGTGTGGGTAAGAGGCACATACTGCCGCTCCACGGGGCCAAAGGCAGGTCGCGAGCTCTCCTGGTCTATGACCTGAATGTGCTCCAACCCACTTCTCTGATTCGAGTTGTTGGGGTCGACACACACTGATTTGGGGACCAGGCTCGTCTCTTGCGTGACCTTTGCACGGACATAACACAGGAGAGAAGAGCTGGAAACGCTATTTCTTAAGCCAAATAGCCAATGGGCCCTTTTTCTCAATAGTGCAGGTTGGAAAAAACTGAAAATGAAAGCAAGAGAAAAAGACAGGATGGAAATACAGAACGAGAGGAGCGAAGGAAAGGTAATCTGCCCCCCGAATAAAGAGAGAAGAGGACACTATGTTGTTCTGAGGTGGTTTTAGCGATCTGTTTCAAATCCAGCACCGTAACGGTGACCATGGGATTTTGCGCCAAGTCCAACACCCTCCAAATAGTTCCATTAGGAGATTCTGTAATGATACACCTTAATGATGTCCTATTTGTCCTTCGTTTTGTTCTTTTTTTATTCTTTTTTTTTTATCCGAGGCTTGGTAATTATAAGACACATATGTCGACTAAAACACCAGTTTAATGGAGACCAAAGTCCTCCGAATAGAGAACAGTGGAGTTTAGACCCCTTTATTGTATAGTAGCCGGCTCAGCGTTTGCCAATTAGACTTGGCTATCGTAGACCCTGCCCTGGAACTACCCATAGCTCTTAATGTCAAAAGCCTTCAGTACATGTTAGAGATTTGATATTGGTCGGGTTGCTTAGGCTTGTGTGGCGTATTCAAATCTGCAGTGGTGCTATGGGCATCGGGGGCCAGGGACTGGTTCAGGACAGGGCCATTGTTTCTAAAGAGGCAAGGCTCAGCACTAGGAGCAGCTTAGGGGCCGATTACATTTCAAGTGTCCAAATAAACATATTAGTAAGTATAAACAAAATGGCTACACAACCTTTTTTTTTTGTCCTCGAAAATAATCTTACACATTTCTTAAAACAAAAAATTGAGGAGTAAGCTGAAAAGGAAAAGTAGAATAAGACAGAAACAAAATAAGTTAACTTTTTTCATTTTTCATTCTTTTTGTGTACTGTGAGGGATGATAAATAAATATATAAAGCCTCAAATCAGGGTGGTGTTTTTCTTTCACACACAAAGACTGGTCAAAGTTCAATATAACAGTGGACTTTTTTTTTGAAGTGCAATTTGGGGCACCTCTGTAATAAGGGGATCAAACACAGTCAATTAAATGAGGAGCACAGTCAATGACATCGTCATACACCCTAGTCACTTCAAATCAGGAGATCAGTCAATGACATAATCATACACCCTATTCAATTCAGACTTGGGCTCCACAGATCGCGATACCACTAGTGGAATGCCATACAGCTTTTTCAAGAAGTCAAAAATAAAAAATAAACAAATTAGACGAGAAACAAAATCTAACAAATCTAATAAATAAAGAGTGCCACGCAACTCAGCATTCATGAACAGAAGTCTCAGGGTGGTCTTTGTGCGACCAAATAGTAGTGGTTGTTCTTTCTGGTGTGTTGAGCTTAAGTACTGAGGTGTCACTTTGTTTCCTCTTAGGGCAGCTACAGAATGGTAACTTTTGAACGTTTCAACCAGCAAAATGAACAAAGTCAAACTGTCCATGTCACATCCACTGCCACTCTGAAGGAGATAAAATCTTTCCAAAAATATAATTCAAAATGCACAATAACACAGGTCAAACAGCAACAGAGGCAATAGTTCTATCCATGAAGTCTACCTTTTTTTGTTGTTTTACTCTTTACAGTTTTTTTTTCATATTTAATTATTAAGTTATTTGTATGTACAAAAAACAAGCAAGTTGAATTTGCTTTTTTTGGACGGTCACACATAGGTCACGTGTCTTTAAAGAGAGAAAAAACGGGAGTAGATCAAACTGTCGAGACAAAAACGACTAAAGGAGTTATTGCTTGTTACTGCTGGATGGACCTCTTTTCCAGAGTTTGTTGTTGATGGTTTACTTCTTGGTTTGTGCCGGTTTCTATGGACAACTCTAAAGTAGGCAAGTGCAGGATAGCTTGTGGTAGCTGCTTGTTGAAAACAAAAACAAAAACACACGTTACGAATTCCACTCACTTTGAAAACGCATCGAGCAAGCACCCACATTCGATGGGAATGTATTAATCGTCTTTTTTTTTTCCAGGCTTGGATAGAAACATTGTGGCAGATAGGATTGTTGTCAATCTGCCCCTTTTCAAGTTGTTTCACATAGCACCATTTCAAGTGTCCAAGCTGCTGCTGTGGAAAGCCGTGCTGATGAAAACATAAGACAAGGAGGATCAAATCAAATAGGACGTTTAAAGGGGCCATAGAATGTTGATATGGCATAAATGTTCCCGTTTTTTACGTCCAGCAAAATGGAACATGGAACCCACTCGAGACCCACACAGAACCAGGTAGGGACAGCTCATTCAGCTCGTGTAAAAATTGGCCAAATCTTTTGACTTCTAAGTGCATTCAGGATAAAATCTTGAGTTAAAAAAATAAATAAATGTTTTTTTGTAATTCATAAAACCAGCAATTGTGCCCTCCAATTAAAAAAGTTAAATAAAATAAAAAAAGTTAATAATTTGCAGATTTCATCATATACTTAAAATATTTTCTTCTTATATCAGCCTTTCATTCGTTTAGGTTTATAATCTTCTTTTTGAAAAAAAATGTAACGAAGTTCAATTGATTTACTTTCATCAAAAATCTAGTGATTGGGAGTAGGTTCTGTGTTGGGGCCGAGCACTGATGTCACCAGGTTGGTTGAAACAGGAGTGGGAAGCCCCGGGGGAGGGGGTCCGGGGACCGTGGGCTCAGCAGCGATGGGAGGGAGGGGGGTGGGGGGACAACCAAGGGGACGGAGCGTCACGGAAGAGAGCAGGGTGACGATGGCCGACGGTAGGCCGTTGGCTGCGAGGGTGGGGGGGCATGGTCGCCTAACGAGGTGATTGAGCGCCCGAAGCAAAGGGGGAGGGACCGGGGTGGTGCTATTTGATTGGAGGTTACTGCGTGGCCTTTAGGAGGAGAAGGCAAGTTTGACGCTGCAGGAGGAGTAGCCCTCGTCGCTGGCCAGGCTCTGCAGGCTGCTGTGGTCGTCCAGGTCGCTGGTGCTGGCCACGCTCACACTGTCAAGCTCTCCATGGGAGAACTCGGTGCTTTCCACGTCCACCTCAATCTCCTCTGCAGGGGGGGGAGAGGGGAAAAACTGTTAGAAAGACAGCAATATCTAATAGACCTCTTGCAAACTCATTTGAAAGCAGAAGGTGGAGATAAGCCTTGTGTCTGCTCACCTTGGTCAGAGTCGGAGCGCTCGGAGCAGACGGTGGAGCCCACGCTGTCCATGCGTATCCTCTCGCCCTCGCCCGGGCCGCCCCCTGCCCCGGTGCCGCCCTGCAGCAGGTCCAGTTGGCGCTGGAGCTGGAGCTGCTTGCGCTCCAAGCTGTCCAGCTGGTACTGGCTCTTACGGTCCGCGTCTTCAAGTTTCTGACAGACAAAAGGGAGAGAGGAGAAGATCAGATTAGGATGGACCACAGTGGGAGTTAAGCTGCAACACTGACGGAAGAGAGAGAGAGAGAGAGAGACAGAGAGAGACCGACTAAATGGACATGGAGAGAAACACCAAAGTGTTGCTTGTCTGAATGCTCAGTGCTAGAGCTTCAGCAGCAGGCCACGCTATCAACACACAGCGCATAAAGCCCTCTCCACTCTGTGTTGACCTGTTTACCATGTCTCTGTTTACTACCAGTGTCACTACACTGCCTGGGGGGGGGGGGGGGGGGGGGTCGCTGCTCTGGTCGATGTGACCCGCCACGCGTGTCAACCTTGTCACCCTGCTATCTATCTCTCTGCCGCTAACAGACGCCAGCGCGACAAGCGGCTCGGCCCGAGCTCAGGCCCCGCTCACCTTTATGTGTGCCTTGGCTTTGTTGAGCAGCCCCAGGGTGGTGTGGCGGCTGCAGTCCGGTCCCAGGGGTATGAGGCTCTTCAGTCGCTCCAGGCACAGTCGCAGGTGAGCTCGTCTAGGGGGGCACAGCATCAGAGGAGAGGAAGACGGTCAGTACAGAGAAACATGCAGGGGGACTAATCACGCACGCACTTAAATAACGCAAATGGCTGTAACCTCCAGGCCTGTCCAGACCAGACTGGACTCAGACCAACCGCAATTACTTTACTTGCTTTGAGTAATGGTATCTTCTGTATAATAGCGCGCCCCCCACCCCCAATCTCCATTTTCTCCTCTATCCCTACATTACTGCAGACAATGTAAGGGGATTGGGCCTTCCCTATCCTCCCAGCTAATGGGCCCAGATGAGAGGTGGAGGGGGATCATTGAGCCTGTAACTCAATCTGCACTCCAATAGGACGTGGCTGCCCTGCGGGTTAGCCCTGGCCTAGGAGGCTGGACAGGAGCAGAGTATCAGGGCCTCTGCTCCTAGACCACAGCCATAGACAACACACGCTCACAAAGGGAGCTGCAGTCGTGTCACAGCTGGAGTGGTGTGCGTGTGTGTGTGTGTGTACGTAAGGAGGCATGGATGGCCTTGACAAGCAAAAAGGAGCGTGCTTTGGCAAGCACCCTCTGAAACTATGTGAAGAAAACGCGGGCCCCGCAGCTGGCTGGTGTGTGAGACCTTTATCGCCGCCACGTGCAGGCAGAGCACACAAACGCACGCATCTTGGGATGATAACTATCAGTGTGGCCCAATCAGGCCCGTTGGCAGGGCGAGTGGAGCCTGCATTCCCTCTCTATCAGCGGTCACCCTGTGTGGGCTCCGCGCGGGGCCTTCCTCCCTCTCTGAAGACGTGGAGCCGCACAGACATGTCGGCATGGACCAACAGGGCTATCTCTCTGACCTGTGCGATGTCGCTGACACATCGGCAAGACAGACACACGCACGCACGCGCATGCACACACACAGACATTTCTGTCTGAGGGCCCTGCCGCCTCCATTCCTCCAGCGTGGAGGTAGATTGATCAGGCCTGTCTGGGCCTGCCTGTCCGTCTGCCTGACGCTGAGGCTGAAGGGCCAACAGACACAGAGAGGCCCGCTGCAGCTACCGCTGGAGACGGAGCCGATCCCAGATAACCTCGGCTGACCTCCGCTTACCACCGCAGACAAGCTGACACGGAGGGGGAACAGGAGGCACAGGCAAGTCTCGTCTGGCTTCTAAACACGGAGGCGTGGAGGTGGGGGTGGGGTTTTCACCGAGATAGCCCGCTGAAGACCTCAGACAGAGCCTGTGTCACTAAGTAGGCCGGCCCCGTGTGAAATGGGACTGCTGAATCATCTCTCTGCACTGAGCCGGTCGGCGTGAAACACCCCAGCCTTCTCCACGCCCCGCTGCCCATGGCATCAGACAGGCTAGGCTCACAGCCCTAAACAGAGGGCCTTTTGTCTGGGCTGGGACACACTAGCCCTAGCTCAACTTTGTGGTAAGCCATGGCGAGGTCATTTAACTCCTGTTCCACACCTTCAGTCCAGACTCTTTCCCTCCCTTCCTACCATTGTGGTCTACCAGCAAGCTGCTAGGGGACGTTATTCCATTGGTACGGTATAAAGCAAAGACACCGCAAACCAAAGGTAACTTTACATTAGTCATCCCTAACTGGCTCTGCAAAATCCAATGTGTGATACTACCACATCGCGAAGATAGAAGGGGGGTTGACAGACAGGTTAGTGTGTGTGTGTGTGTGTGTGTGTGTGTGTGTGTTTAGCTTTATCTCAAACTACGTTTGTTCTGTTAAGGCGTTACCTGAGCGGCCCTAGGGGGGGGGGGGGGGGGGGGGGGGGGGGGGGGGCCTTAACCGAGTGTTGGCTGCCGTCTCTGGCTATCATTAGCCTACCTAATGAGCGCTGTTCCGGGTCTATGAATAGCGTGCCGTGCTAACCTTAGCCTACTGACACCCAGGGCTGGGTTCTCACCTCCGCCCATAAACAGCATTAGCCGGCATTAGGCTGAATTGCGTGAACGGGGACTCCGTCTGTGACAGATTACGTAACACGTGGTCAGTTGCTATACCAGGAAGAGCTGTGCTAAGACGGGCACACACAGGAAATAAGAGAACAACAAAACAACTTGTTGTTTTTTTGCATGTATTTTGTAGGTATTGTAAGTAATTTTTTGGTACGTCAGTTCACTTTTAAATCATTAAAGCCCGATACGGACAGCTGATTCAAGATGTGTTACGGGAAAACCTGTTAGGGTCAACGTTACCGCAAAAGTAAGCTGCCACCTAAAGGCCAACACAAAATGCACTTCGGGGAAGTAAAGTGCAACCTGTGAAAGTCCACACACTCTAAGGCGGAGAAAGCAACACCTAAACAGCTCCTCTCAGCTCGGCACACTCGATCCCCCCTCACGTGACTCTCTTCAGAGACAGGCAGGTTTCCCTTTCCTTCTGAGACAATGGCACACTTACATTCCCTGTGTGTGTGTGTGTGTGTGTGTGTGTGTGTGCCTGTGTGTTTGTTTAGAGCCTTGCTCTTCCTGCCGACTGTTCCTCACAGTCCCAGATGGGCACACAGTCGGGCGGACACCGTGGGCTTCTGGCTCTGCCGTGTGAGAAGCCAGCCCTAGGTCACTGCACCACACCTACCTCTCCCTAACACCCCCCATCCCCCCGTTCTTCTACCTTCCTCCTCTCCCTTCCTCCCTCCGTAGATCCCATGGCAGCCAACCTCTGCAGCACAGATAGGCGGTTACGTCTCTCAATCTCTTTCTACATCCCACTCTCCCTAACCGGCCTCCAATAAAACCAAGCCGGAGTCCGGCGCTTCAAAGTGCTCTTTTCTGTGAGGCAGAGCCACTCAGCGCCCTCCTTGCCTACGCACTACTTCTTTATGAAGCCTGGAGAGTAGGCTCTGCTTTTCCTCTCTCCCTCCAACCCTCCCCCCCTTTCTTTCATCTGCCTCAGAGAAAGAGAGCGAGAGAGAGGGAGAGGTCGAGATTGAAAGAGAGAAATAACCTGACACAACGTTGAAGCGAAGGTTCAGACGATGCGTACACAAGAGACAGCTTTTCAAAAAAGCAACGTTACGTTTCCACCACATTTGCTCCGTCTCACTGGAGCCTGCCGACGAAGTGGCTGGTGTGAAACGCAGCCAGAACAATGTGGTTGATGGCCATTTTTAATGGCTTGACTGTATTGGCTCGTAATCCTATGGCATCCGGAGTCCTTTCATGCTTTCGTCATTGGAAGCTTGTAAAGCGTAATTACATTTTTCAACCCAATAGGCTACATTCTTCTCCGTGACCTGCAAACAGACTGGCACGCTCGGTAGACCTAGGTGTAGAGCATGCCGTAAAAAAAGATTGAATAGACCTGTTATTTATCTCACCAAGGACCGCAAATAAGCTGCCTAACATGGCTTCTCCTTAGTGACTGTCTCCCGGTACGTTTTTTTTCTCTTTTCTCCCCTCAGTAGCTCTTTGTGGGAAAAAGCCTTGGTGGGTAGCCCGGTGTTGAACAGTTATCTTCAAACGGGCTCGGAGCGGCGGAACGGGAGCGCGAGCGGCTGCTTATTTTTCGTTCACATTCCACTGCGACCACCACCATTAGGCACAGCGAGAGGAGCCCACGATACGGTACTGGCCTAGATTCCAAACTTGTGAATAAGTAAATAATAAATGACTTCACGGGCCCTCCAAGTTGTCTGACATAATTATTTAAGAGGGTTTCCTAACTGGAGTTGGGTCACGTTTCCATCATAGCGAGGCCATTACCCGGCCAATCGGACAGGCGGACCCTTACATGGGTACAGCCCTGCTCAACATGAGTGCACACATGTACACACCATGCCCCCATCCCCCATCCCCCCCTATTCGACCCAGTTATAATATGCGCCGCGGTCGAGGAAACCGGACCCTTCACCCAGTCATTACACTAATTGCGCCTCCCGAATGGCCATCTATGTGCTAAATCTTACCAACTGACATCTGGGGGGAAATGAAGACAAGGTTTGCATTGGCCTTTTTTGGAATGCACAGTCATACGGCTCAGCCTTTAGGAGCAGGGAGGGAGCCCATTTGTCACCCGCTCGCCACGTTCCGTTGACAAGCATAATATGAACGACTCATAAATCGCGCACAGCTAATATCCATGCCAAAGATGATCAGAGTGAAGAGGCCAACGCACGTTCACATGTCTACCCTGCCTGGACACCAAGGACCTTTCACAGCAACACCCAACAATCTTCCAGCCATGCAAAGGCTAGACAGGAAAGCGTGAAACAGATGGGTTGTATTTTTTTTTTGTAACGCAAAGGCATTCGGAGTGTTTTTAAAATAGGTTACATCCATAATTCAAGTGCAAAAAAGATATCAAACACGAGGTGTTGGCAGAGCCTGATCCTCTTGGGGACTCCTGTTTAACCCCTAGTGCAGAGCAGAACAGAGAATAATTATATGGGCTGAACCGCCTGAACATGTGGCGCGCTGATCTCCACCGCCTGTAGATTGGACACTGACAGGCACGTGAGCTCTTCACATAGGGCCATCCATATTCGATGAAGTGGTGTGACTATGGGGACTGTTGACTTGACTGCACAAGACACACCACCACACTCACACACGCACGCATACACACACACACAACACGCATACACACACACACAACACGCATACACACACACAGCTGTCTGTGTAGTCCTACTGACCACCTTTGTTTACTGGCTAGCAACACTAACACAATGGGGGATTGTTGTACTGCTAAGGAAGACTCTTCTGTGATTCTCTCTGTGCTTTTCTCTCTCTCTCTCTCCCCCCCCCCGCCCCATCCTGGCTCTATCTAGCCAATCACATGACTGCCGTGGAGTTGTAGGTCACATGGGGAGCCTTCTCCCAGCCAGCAGCACCTGACTGAACAGGTTTTAACGAGAGGAAACTGCCAAGCACTAATGCTGGAATAGTCATCAAGCAGCTAAATAATAGGCTGGCCCCAGCCCAGCCCAGCCTAGGCACGTGTGCTTTTGTCAACTTGTCATAATCACTGCTTTAAAAAAAGAAAAAGAAGAAGAGTAGAATGCGCAAGATATGACAAAGTATAAAGCAATGGTTATCCGTAGCATTCTGCACTGGGATAAAGCCATCGAAATGACATAGCCACCAGGCAAATCCATGGCATCGTTTTCTCCCATGTTAATCCCTGCCACTATCCATCAATACATGTGTTGTGATTAGGTTGCACCCCCGACCAATGATAGAACACAGCCTAGGTCTGGTCTGGTCACATGACAGTATGTCAAATGACAGCCTTGTTACTGGGGTAAAAGTACATGAAACCTCCCAGGCCATACAGTACATTGACATTCGGAGGGGTGTCGTTTGTTGAAAAGTAACCTTTCTTCCCGCTGGTGCAGCGGCAGCCTAATCCGCCACGTTTCTGGGCTCTCACTCTCTGAGATTAAGGCAGGCCGGGCCCAGTAGACTCTGCAGTGCCCCTTCCACGGATGGAGCCGGGCTATTCGACTCACCATTATGAAACACAGACAGATGGGACGGATGGAGGGAGATGGGGGGGGAGAGAGAGAGAGAGAGAGAGAGAGAGAGGTCTTCCGTCTCGTTGTAATCTGCCCAGAAACTCGCCGAGGGAGCCAACAGAAGCCAGAGAGCTGCGCTTACGCTGGCGTCGCCTAACTGACTAACAATGACATTGTTTTTTCCCTCACTTAGGTCTTATTAGGTTCCCCGGCTTTCCAATGGGCTGGGCTCATAAAACCAGTGTTCTGTACAGGGACTGCCAGTGAGTCATTGATCCAGTTTAACAGGTCAACTCTCACCACGCCACCCCAACTTCAAGTGGCCAATTCCGATCCCAATAACCTCTTGCTTTTTCGACTGCCGAGACTATCCCACAGCCAACAGGACAAAAGAGCAGAGGCCATTCAATGTGACTTGGCTTATTGATAGAGACACAGAAACGGTCCACTAGAAAGGCTGGTGCCAGACTTAGAAAGAAACCCTTTGAGAAAACAGGAGAAATTTCTCCTTTACAATGTCATCATGGAGTTTTCACTAGACAAAGACAACCGACAGGCGACTGTCATGCTTGACAAACAGAGCTGAGAATGACACAAATTCTCTCTTCCCACACAGCCCACTGGTTTGAAGCACATAACTCATTAGCAGCAACTATCAAAATAATAATCATAATAATAATAACAACAATAATAACAATAAATGTTTAGTTTTTCTCCTTTTTTGACACCAAAAGAAAACATGACAAAAATAAACTATTAAAAGGAAACACGGAGAACGGACAGAGAGCAACAAAATGCCTTGGAATTGCACTGGATGGCCAATATCCCACTAAAGAAAGACAGCGAAATATCTTAAGAGATAATTCCTGTCTGTGCAAATGCTGCCAGAGCCCTTTCGACGTCACATTTTCAAATCCACATTTCCGGCTCCAGCAGTAGTGACCTCAATTCCTTCCTCAACCCCCTCAAGAGATTCCGCGTCTGGAGGGGAGCGTATCCTGGGAATGCGGACGGATCACCCGATGGGATGTTTAGTCTAGAGTCATGGTGGAACGGATTGCTACAAAAACACAGGAAAAACCGCACAGCAAAAACTGGCCTACGCGGTGTGGGTTAATGTGGACTGCATCGGTGGGAAACAACAGGGAAGCCAGTCGGACCAATCCGCTGTCGAGGCCCGGGTAAATACACTGAGTTGCAGTCGATCACTAGGCAGACCTACACTGTCGTCACGCCAACTTGCAGAACTCCTGCCAAGCCACAGAAAGGCATCCGTAACGATGCATGGCAACAGAGCAACAGAGGGAGAACGAGAGGGAGAACGAGAGGGAGCGATGAGAGAGCGGAGAGAGTACAGGAGAGGAGACAGAGTGAAGTGGAATGATAGCTGCATATTACTGAGAAGACATGATATGGGGGGGGGGCGACGACGACTAGAGTTTGATAGGGGATAGACACCAATTTAGAGAGAGTTGTAAAATAATCGTACATACGCATAGACACGAACACACACACACACACACACACACACACACACACACACACACACACACACAGAGGAATGACTGGCGGAAGGGGGGTGTCTGCCAGCTGTGCTGTGGATGTAGCAGGGCCCGTGGAGACCCGGCTGAAACCCATCACTGACACATGGATTAATTTGCACGTGCACGCAGCCTTTTAATCTGGTCCACTGACAAAGCTGCGCTCAAGAAGGGAGAGGGGGAGAGCAAAAGATAGGAGAGGCCCGGGGGAGAAAATAGAGGACGAGAAAGCATAGCCCACCACATCACGTGTTCTCCAATGGGCCGTCCCACTTGCTTGTCACGCACAGAGGGTCATGTGATGACCATAAACACCCCCTGCTCCCTCCCTCCCTCCCTCCCACCCACACACACACACTCCTCCCTCTACCCCCTGCTTTTCTACCTTTTGGTCTATATTGACCACGGGTCAAAAGAGCTATGGATTAAACTCCATTTGCAGCAGCCTAAAACGCGCCAACTGGGAGCTCCAACCAGATGTTTGCTCTGGTGGGGGGAGTGGTGTCAATTCAGGCCAAATCCTCTCTCCGCAGAGGAGCTTCGATCAAACACACAAATATGGCAGCTTTAGCCACATGATGGCTGAGACGAGAGCCCGTCCCCGGAAACGGTGAATTATAAAGATTCAGCCGCCCACGCAACAGGAAAGAGATTGCAAGGGAATGGCGCGTCTCAGCGCATTATGCATTCTCATTACTGAGTCACGGGCTTCAAGGAGCAGTGTAATTGGACAGAGCGGAGTGGTGCTTTTCTCCTGTTAAACCTGGTTTCTGGGGATAAAAATAGGGCTTGGACAGATTTCTATGAGCTGGTCCTCTCTTGACAAGCCCCGGTTTGTCCACCACAGGTCCCTTGAAGGCATGGTTTGTGAACCAGAAGGCTATCCGGCGTCTCACTCCAGCAAGTGGAAAGGAACACCGGCACAATCCATTCTGGAACACCGTGTAACAGCCACTCGAGGGGGGATGTGGGGGGGGGGGGGGGGGGGGGTTGGCTTTGTCAACAAGCCTGACCCGCTCTACTTACCATGCCTGCCAAAAGCACTGTGGAGTCGTCAATCGCCCTGCCTTACAAAGACACTGAATGTTCTATCCAGGGTCATCTCCCGATTCAATTCCATACATTTCAAACCCTTTACATAAGCAAAAGAACATTGCCACCGTGTCACGCAGGTGGGGTTTGTTTTCACCTTTCAAAACACAACACATTAGGCCATGTGCCGCGGCACGCGCCGACTCTCCTTACTCCCTCGTTCAGGTCATCCAGTTACAGCGTGTCCTTACATGGAATGTACGAGCGCAGGCTGACGTCTGATGACACGACGGGGAGCGCTGGAGATTATCCGAGTCAAAGATCACAGCCCCGAGGGCGGGACGGCGACCTGCTAAATGATCAGAGGAGCAGCCAAGGGCAGACCTTTGCCTGCACCTGTGCTACGTTGAACTGAAGCCTGGGGAGTGGGAGGCCGGTGGAGAGGGAAACCAGCGGGACGTCTAGCATAACGACGTTGCCCTGGGCTTCTCTTCTATGTTGACTCAACGCAGTGCTTGATGACTTCCCTTTAAGCATTCAGGGCTGGTCATATGGACTTGTGTTTGTAGCCAAGTGTACAATGGGTTTACGGCATGCGCTGCGCTCTTTTCCCCACAGACTTAAGTGTTCGTCGTTTGCAGAGATGATTAAGGCTTTTCGCTCAACCTGTCCGCCTGAGAACTAGGTGTACTCTGGGACCAAATTAGGGTAATATCGTGTTTAACTCCTTGCTGCCTGCGCAGGAGGAGCTGGGGGTTACACCAGCACATGTGCGTGCTCACCTCAAATCAAGTCCTTGCCAGACCAAAGATCAAGTCCCCTAAGCTGCTTTTCTGAGTCAAGAAAAGCCTTCAACAGTCGTCCCCTTGGAGCAAACAAATAGTTACAGTTTGGGAATGCTGCAGTAGGCCTCATACAACGACAAAGGTAGAGCTCTCTCCATGTGGGCCATAAGAGGTGAGGACCTACCCTCACCGGACTACTAAACTCTTTATGGGATATAGGTTGTTTCTAAATGATCTGCCCGGTGACATGTTGTACACAGTACCCATACACTGTAGCTAACCACCTCAAGAACACATTGAACGCTCATCAACCGACCAATAAACTATGCGTCAGTGCTGTGAAAAATAAAAGCAAAAGCAAAAACAGTGGTATGTCATATGACAACACTCACGCCATTCCAAAGTCACTCGCAAATGAGCTATGACTTCCTTTGCAATGCATCTGTTCCGTGAGGTCAAAACAAACAGCCTGTAAGGCAGGCAGGTCCGTGGGTTCACTTAAGGCATCACCACAGGGCAATACTTTCACACCATCAGTTGGCCAGAGAGCACCCCACACGAGGCCACGCTGACAGGCATGTTAAAGACACTGTTTGCACAGTTCCAGCCACAAAGAATCAAGTGGACAAACGAATATCGCCTCGATCGCTTAGGGACTCACAGCAATATCATTGGCAGTCTTTATTCCTATAACCCTGGTCCTGATAAACAATGTCAAAATGAATAGTCGGGGGGCTGGTGAGCGACGCCTCCTCGATTTACTGCAGGCTGGAAGAGCTTGTTCCATTGATTGTCCATAAACAGGGATCATAAAAGAACATACCAGTCGAAACTCACAGATTAAATCAGATGTTTTTTCTCACTGGTGGAATATAGCCTTCGACTCATCCTAAATAGCAAACAGGCTGGACATCTAAACCCAGCTGAACTGCAGAATCTGCAATCAACATCAATGACTGACAGAAGAGAGATAAATTGGCACCGTTGGATCAAAGGGGTGTAGCTGCAATGTTATCTGGTTAGGCCATACGACACTCAAAGACCCAGCTCAGTAGCAGCATCTACGCGGCTATGCCCGAATACGGCATCGTTTGGCCCCAGACATGTCGAAGTGAAATGGGGCAGATCGGAGGCCCTGATCAAAGCAACGTGGCTGCTTAGTTATCTGACTGGAGGCCTGCAATGTGCGCACCTGGAATGTGGTTTCCCCTCCGCTCTCTTTCATCCCCACCATGTTGTCTGGGTTGCACAGAGCTGCTCTTTTCAGTCTTATCAGGGCCTGTTGTAGTGGTAGATGGCCAGGCTTCACAGCCACATGATATATGAGAACGAGGCACTGGACAGGCCCCAGACCTAGCCGAGCAGGTTGGTGAAAGTGAAAGGCCTCTTCTTTTTCTAGAATCACAGGGCAGTGTCGGGACACTTGGCAATGGCCCACATATAGCTTATAGCGTGGAATGTACTTCAAGTCAATTGGATTAACGTCCTCCAAAAAGGGGATTAGAAGAATACAATTATAGCATTTTGACTTGAAATGTGCTTCTTAAAAAGACGGATTACCATTTCAATTTTGTCTTTCTTCTCTTAGGATGATTTGACGACTTAGGCTGCAAAGTGTTGGTTGCCTCACCCGACAACTAAGCCCATTACGAGTGTGGTCAGGGAAGAAGAAAGAAGCCAGGATGAAGGGGAACAAAACGAGGCCTCTGTGGCCTCCGTACTGCACAGTGTGTTCCAGAGCCGGTCACGTTCTGCAGCAGAGCACTCTGACTCTCCCCGGCTACCAGAGTGCAGCCCACTTTATCTCTACCACATCCCACACAAGAGGCCCTGGGTGTCATGGCAAACCATGCCGCTGCAGCCCATGTGGGCGCTATCTGCCCGAGCCAGTGGGCTGTTCTGTGTAGCAGGACGGCATCGTCTATGAACACCAGTCAGCAGCACTGACGCATCAACACGGCTCTATATTTAACTGATAGGACACCTCTTCCTCCAAATATTTCCGGTTGTTTCAGAAAAGGAGAGTATTGAAAGAATAGAGGTGACTGGAGGTGACAGTGAGCGGACAGGTCCTCCCATATTTTTTCATTGTGCCCACACCCTTTACTACAGAACGAAACGAAGGAATTGTTGTTTTGTCCTTTGTTTACCCATAAATCCTTAAGGTCTAGCCGCTCCAATTTACACTCTTGAAGTGAACCCTTCATGGCTTCCCTCTCCAGCTACAATGTCTAAACACTAGCAAGCTCCCATGCGAGTGGGTGGATACATCTGATAAGGGCTTCGGGGAAACCACTGTCCTCCATATCTTGTGAAGGGGCTCAGGTTATAGCCCTCACCCACTAGATAAGTCATACCCCTTTGACTCAAACTCACGATGGCAAAATAAAAAAAAAATAAAAATAAAAAATATATCCTTCTAAGCCTTTGAGGCCGGGAAATAGTTTTTGTGAGTTGAGGCCAGGCACCCTGAACGCTTGCTTAGCACTCCACATGACATATGAACTTTTGTCTCTGGTTTCACACCAATCTGGGTTCACCCTGCCCTGCCCATATAACTCAAAGCCAATAGCAACCCACATGTTGCATAACACTGTGTGGAGTGGTGACTAAGGAGAAAGAAACCTTAGAGAGAGGGAGTGGAGAAGAAAGGATAGGAATGCCCCTAGCTTTGCAAAACTAGGACAGCCTTACTTTTGGTTTTGATGACCTGACCTGTTTTTCAGGAAACGCTTGCTCGAGGAATAGTTAATAATTGACTGGTTCAAGAAATTGGTACATGGAGCTTGTTACATTTTTTGTCTTGACATCGACTAAACAGAGTATGTTTGTGTGCCAAGTGGAATAAGGCAACTCACCTATTCTTCTCCAGCTCGTTGTGTGTGGACCTGCAAACAGAAAAGACAATGAATTAAAGAGCAAGGCACTCAGCGTCTTTATCCACTGCACACAGTAGGAGGTTACATTTAAAATGTAAGCAAATGAGCTCAATAAAACCTGAGGAATTCATAAGCCAAACAAAGGTCAACTAAGTAAACAGCTCATGCCCTCATACTGACTCTCAATTAGTTTAGTCTCTTTACAGTGTAAACAGATGAAGGCCACATAAGACCCGCAAGTGCACCTCAACCCTATAAACACATGCTGTACTATGTACAATCAAACTGGAGACGATAGAAATACTTTTGCAAAACGAGGCCCTCGGCTGCACATTAGGCCGCACAGTTGGCACTACAAAGCCTCCTCCTCTGCTCCCGTGTTTTGAGTCTCTGTGTACGTATAACCCTGTGCACGCGTTTCCCATGCCAGGACTTAGTGCTCTGTAAATAATGTAAAGTGAATCAGCTGGTCCCCTAAGAGCTTCTTTGTGTGGCAACATGCTGAAGGGAGACGGACTCTCCTGGTGTTTCAAATTGCCAGGGTTTCCATCTCCACGAGCTTTACTGCAGCCAGCCTCTGGGGCTAAGCTACCAACATGCCCTGGCTCCTGAGGACACACCACTCCTCTTGATCAGGGACTGTCAATACTAAAGCACGTTGTATTTAGTGCATGTAGGCCTACGTGCGTGTGATTTCGAGCACCCTGCAGCTGACCTGATAGCGTTCTGTTTTGCGTATACAGGAGGCTTCAAATATTTCAGAAGATTCAAAAGATGGCTGTGTAAAACCGCTCTAACTGGCAGGTTGCAAGGGACTGGGGGACTTGGCACCCCTTCAGAAAAAAAAAACTTAATTATTTATGTCAATAAATACACCATGTGTCGCCATTAGAATATATTACTACTCATGTAGCTGTGCACGCAAGAGCGGGCATCCACTGAACGGTGACCGTCTTTAACAGCACAGGTCCCCGGCCCAAAGCCCACAGTACGAGCTGCTACCACAGCCAACCACAAACTTAACATGTAGCCTAACCTATGTTAAGGAGGTATTAATTGGTATGCGTGGTTTAGGCCGGTTTTAACCTATTGTTAATGCAATCTGTTGTAGAATGTGTTTTTGAACCAAGGCATTATACCTTCAACGACCCTTTAGCTGAATATAGCTTCCTAGAGGTCACTGTTCTAACCTCTAGGCTGGATATAGTGTTCCAACTTTGGATCCACGACACTATAAGCTTTACATTCCGCAGTACCTATTGCAATGAATGGCTATGGGTACGACAGTCCCCACACAAACAGGGAATCTTTATTAATCTGGTGGTCTTTATCTTCATGGCATCCACCATCCCCCTCACAAGTGTAGCTGCCATTAGTCTGAATCAGTGACATCCCCAAGCTCCGTCGCAGTCCCAACCCCCCATAGTGAAGCCCAACACATTGCATGTCTTTATATGGCCCTGGAACTTTGTATAGAGATCAAATCTATAGTGTGTTATCATCCGCAAAATGCTTACAGGCCTTGTTCCTCAATCAAAATGTCTGCCGCTCCAAAAATAAAGCAATGAGATTGTTTTACAGAGACCCGGACACACAAACATGCACACATGGGTTCAATGAGATAAACAAAACCGGCTGAGAACAGTGGGTGAAGGACGACAAGAGTGCGATAAGCCCATCACTTTAAGCTCCATCATTCCACAAATGAGGTGGCCTTACCTGGAGCAAGCCCTGGCCTATATCTGATCCTTACTGTTGCCATGCAGAGCTACAACTATATGACTAATAAGCGCTTCCTGTTTGTTGCCCGTCCTCACATTAATTTTAGAGGGCAAAGAGAGGAACAGAGTGTGCAAAAAATGGAGGGTAGGACAATGTGAAGATTCATGTAGGCAATACAGGAGTAGGGGGAGAATAGGATACAAATGGATGTCAACTGACCAAAATTGTCTCTTGCAGCTCCTCACCATTACAATATTTTCCCAAAATTAAAAAAAGATCATGCAAAAACAGAAATCAAATTTTAAATATATGACTATTTGGGTGTGATGCAAATACATGCCTTGTCACAAATCCAGATGAGACAAAAGCAGTTGCACACATTTTGTTTTTCCAAAAGCACAATTTAGACAAGAAGGTTCTCATTCACTTTCAAAGTAATCATATAAAAATGTATTACTTATGCATAAACCTATTAGCCATAAACAAAAAATATATATATATTGCACAAATTCACATAGCTTGCATGCAAAACACCACTAGCCGAAAATAGTTGGCTTCATATAATTTGGGTGTCGGATAAAACAGTCAAACAATACAACAGAAAAAAAAACAAATGTTGCATCACATATTGCAAATTTGCTGTAGCCAGTAATACAGCAAAAATAAAAATATATGGTACGTCTCTTTATATATATATATTTTTTTATTATTATTATTTATTTAGATATATTTATATATAGTATAAAATTAAATTGCATGCTAGAAAGAAGATGGGTGTGAATCTTTTAAAAGATGTAACTTTCCCTCATTCCCTAACCTCTGCACTGCAGTCAGTTTGACAATCAGCTGATGAAAGCTGGCTCTAGCTGTTGACCATACTCCCTCCCCCAGGCAAAGGAAAGAGCACTGTTGTAAAGCGCACTTAGGATTGTATTTCACATGTACTTGTGGTTCAACAGCTGCCTTGAATGCTTTGCAACATTTGTTTAGAAATACATTGCATTGTGTGACATTAAAGGAAGCAGTTTGAGATAAGGGCAGGTTAAAAAACCCCAAGCCTGTGTAGCAAACACATTCAAAGCGTTCCAAACATGTCAACTTATTTATCTGAGAATAGAAAACATAGGAAGAAACACTGCTTGATTTGGGGGATCAAATTTGGGGGATCTGTAACAACTATATAATTATATTATTTCTACAGTAAATGTAATGACAGAGTTTAAATATACATGCTGAACGTGAATAGACTGACCTTATAAAATTATGTCTGGTAGAGCTTAAGCTATAAGGGCTTCAATAAATTCAACTTCTTACCTGTTGTGGTTATTGTTGAACTTCTTGTTTCTAAATTTTCTTTGTCTGTGGTAGTTTGTGTTCTCAATTGACGGAAATGTCGAGGCATATCCGTGTTCACATTCTGTTGAGAAAAAAAAAGGGGTCAGGGCGAAAGTGACAGCTGTACCCTGTATTGACACCGTTATTTGGGCCAATATCTAATACATCCAAGACATCTGAGCATCAAAATGTGGAAATTTATAACTAGCAAAACTTAATTTAGCGTGCATTGTTTTGACATCATCATGGTATGGTGTCAATTCCGAATTAAAGTTATTGAGACTAACTTTACTAAAACTTCAATGCATTCAGTTGTAGCACATTTCTTGAAAAATATAAAAATGTATATTTGCACTGAAAACTGAAAGCTTTGCAAGCATACCTCGATCTCTCCTTTCTAGATATTCCGCAGCTTCCAATAACCGCTGGATGTTTATCAACTGAACTGCCGTCATATTCTAGTTTTGAACTAGCAACGTTAGCTAGACCTTTCTAGCCTGGTGTTTATGTTGTATTTATACCGATGGTACTGCTTTGAAGTTGTATAAATAGGAATGACTATTCCTCACAGAATATAATACAGAATGTGTCAGAACTGTCGTATTTTCAATTCTACTGTACAGATTCAGACAGGGGCTATCGAGAATTTTTTTTTTTTAAATGTTCCTGTCACTGATAAAGCTACCGTAAGTTAGCAGTCGAGGCAATTCTGACAGGGTTTCGTTGTCATAAATTGTTAAAACTACTTTAGTAAAATATTAAAGGTATCTAGTCTATGCAAATACAAATGTTATAAAAGTCATATAAACTATATAAAAAGTCCCCGAGAACCCATAGCCTGCTTAGTCCCTGCTGCTGTTGTTGCTGTGTTGCTTGCTTCCACTCCTCCCCGTTTGTTTACCTAGCACCACAGCTGGGGGTGGAAACCTCAGGGAAGGGAGGCTGGTGTAAACGCAAAGCTTCCTGGGAAATTGTGTCCTCTGATAATTGACTTGACAAAGACATAACATACACCACTAGGACTGTTGTAACTATTATTGGTGAATTATTACTTGTTGACAAATACTATAAAACATGTATTTTCTTCTTTTTCAATTGTGCAAGGAAACATATTGGTATGCACTAAAGGGCATTTCTCTTTCATTATGCTGGCCAAGCATTCTGGGCAATATACACTATGCTGATAAATAGAGGCTCGTCAGGAAGTCCTAAATGCTTGAAGTATACCAATCATTTTACCCTTTTGAATAACTGTTATGCCTAACGAATGCTCTTTTCCAAACATTGGCTTGCCTATGATAATTTTTTACTAAACCTCAAGTCCCATGATTCGTCAGCGCGCAGTGGGTGTAAAGCCAGGCCCAGCAACACATGACATCACAACACCCGAAGGTCTTGAATGGTGAAGAATTTTGACAGGCATTTAAAGGAACTTGTACTTGACCAATCACACAGTAAAGTCGCGCCATGTGGAAACGATGTGGAAACACCCACAAATACCAGGAAGCAAACAATCGGCATAGAGCTAAAGGGAGATTTTTTTTTCACTAGAGTCGCAATGATCTATCAATACTAGATGGAAGTTACGATTAACATGACTTCAAATGTTTTTTTTTTTCGATTTCAGAAAAGGCGATGAAAAACAGTGGAACTGATTTCCATATTGGAAATATATTATATTTAAATGGACTCTTGATCAACAATCAAAAATGTACTAGGACATTTTCATTTAATTGCAACCTACATTTTGTTATGTTCACTAAACGTTTTAGATCACACTAATAGCGCGCTATTTTATATATATGTATGCATATACAAAGGAATCAGCGGCCTTTATAAACAGGCTACATTGTCTTTAAAATGACAATGCAATGATTTCAAAAAATAATTTCCTCTCAAGTGCTTTTGTTTACCAGTCTGCGGAGGCACAATGACATCATCCTAAACTGAGTTGGAGGGCGCTGCAATGTGGTCTGATTTATCTATCAATGTGCTTGCCAACAAAGTACACCCACGAACCAGCAAGCTATTTTTCTCTGTTACAGCCAAAAACTATTATCGAAAGGCGACAATGGCAGTGTTGCTTAAAAACAAAAGTGTGCAGACATCGTTGGTGTGATTATTAATGCATTTTTATAAGTCTATATGCTACAAAAGCAGTAGGTGTTTCGTAAGCATATACGCACAGTTTATTTAGTTATCTAAACTCCCTTTGTTGTCTGTGTATGTTAAACATAAAATCCTTATTAAAAACCAAACCAAAATGGTCGCAAATAAACTCACTTCCATCCTTTCTTTCAGCACTCTCGATAAAGCTAGCAGCCTCCAACAAAACTTGCACGTTTTTCAGGAAAGTGTTGATCTGGTCCATGGGGGAGTCTTTGGAGTTGAAGACGTCATTGAAAGGGCATCTAGACATCTCGAAATCTTGCTGATCTATAGACGTTTCGGAGTCAAAAAATATATCTTCGGTCTTCAAACCTCTACTTTGCCTCTCACTTGTAGCCATTTTAGTCTTACTTTGGGAGGGTTTAAGAGACTTTCTAATGAAAATAAAAGAGTGAAGCAGCTATCTGCAAAGCCTAGTCTTGTCAGATTTGGGTTTCTTAAATGCGGAGTATAGTGCGAAGTGGTCGCCAATGTCTGTGGATTGTGGTGCATGGGGATATGAGCCCACAGTCACAGGCGAAAGAATTCCGCACGGTCCCAGCGCCCGCCGAAAATAAATGGACAAATAGCCCAGTCATTTGTCTTCTTTTTTTTTGTCAGACCATCCTTAATTTTTTCTTTTAGTTTTTATAAAAAAAAATGTTTCGGAATGATGCATACCATTTTGTCATATGTAGCACAGTCTTTAGTTCACCGTTCCGTTGCACAGCTTTTTGATTGTGTTCAGTATGATACCAACCTCTATTACATTTGATAAAATCCCTATTTGAGCTTCACAGTTCTTTTCTGGCCATTTAAAATTAGATTAACATGTTTCTTTAAAGCATACTGACTTTGGACAACCGCTGTATCTATCTCTGGCTAACCTAAAGAACATGGGCTTGTAGAAAGACATAGCCCCTGGTTCCACAATGACATACAATAATGGAATTAAGTTGTCTTTCCTTGGCTTTTATGGCACATGCTCACTGGGCCTTTTTATGTTTTTCATAGAACATAAGAGTTCAGTTTTACGAAGGCACATCAAAGCACAGCCCAGGACTCAGCAATGATACCCACCACCACTTCAAAGGGCCAGCACTGGGCCATGGTTGTTTGATGTAAAGTTCACTGACAACTTTCAAGTCCATCGCACAGGGGAATCTCTGAACCCCTACTCCCCTTCCTCCACCACCTCCACCCTCAGTAAGGGGTGGTAGAGGAAGGAAACCATTTTGGGAGCTGCCCTGGCTTAGGGTTTAAAGGCGGCTGTACATTTGCAACATGAATGGATGAGAAAAGTTCCCGTGCAGCTAACTCACCCTCCCTTAAATGATAGCATGTCTTTCCCTTTCAGAATTTCTTCTTCTTTCAGTTTTTAAAAACTGCTTGCACCCCAAAATAAATGTTGAATAGGCACATTTGACTATCTGGTCACAAGTAAGACTAAGGAAAACTCAAAACATTTCAAACACAGAAAAGAGTGATTACAACGTGAATGACAAGATGCATGACAATCAATCGAATGCTGTTACACAGGCATACCTAATAATAAACCCATTTAGAGAAGGGTATAATGCCTACTTACTTACCACATCTTTGAAGTTAGATGATGAAACGATGTCCTCATCATGTATTTATCATTCTCATTAAAAACAGGCTTCAGCATTTCTTATTAAAGGGGAATTCCCATGTCCAGGTTCCCTTTAGCCCCGGACATAAAGTCAACCATGTCAAGCTAAGGGTAGGCAGAAAGGATAACAGGTCAAAAGTCAAATAATTCAATAAGACAACTCATTCTTCCAGGCCTAGCTGGCAACCATAACAACAAGCACAGCCCTTGTAGTCGGGGTGGGGGGTGTGGGTGGGGGGGGTGGGGGGTGGGGGTTAAAATGCTAAGCTAATGCCTCTACTCAAGACACAATATTCTATAGCACGAGAATCACTATCAAAGTTTTTCTTCTAAAACCACTCAAATTAAAAGAGGGAATTATGCTACGGATTGCCATATACAGTGACTGTAGCATGGCGATGATGATGATTCACCACAATTATCAGTAATTATCACAAAAACAATAGACAGAGCCGAGGCAGTAATTTCACACAGTATCTCATCATTTTGTCTCCTGTGGAAATCTTTGCCCATTTGATTACAGACCTGTGTGGTGTAATTTTCAAGTCATTATCCACGCCACTGTCTCCAAGGATTGTGATATTAGAAGATCTGCCGAAAACTAAGCTCTCCAATCCCCTTTTGGCAGAAACGGTGAGGTCTGAGACACATTTGTGCTGTGAAATACAGAGCTATAATGGGTTTGTGTCCCTCTGTTATTGCTTCCTGTGAAAACTCACTGACATTTACGTAAATGTCATTGATTTACATCATCCTCATAGGGACACTTCAGCCAGTGTTCATGGGTAATTAGGTGCCACATCCGCTATGCATATCACCACCCTCATGTAGGCAGAGGGAAACGAAATAAGTAGAGAGAGTTTGAGGATAGGTGAAAAAGAGGGAACAGAGAGAGCGAGACAGAGAGAGCGCTGAGAGAATATACCAATGCTACTCTTGTTAAATGTGGATGGCTCTTCAAATTGACCTTTGGACTAATGCCGGAACCACAGAATGAGCACTCAGAAGTCCAACCTCTTTATAGGCCTCCTGTCCTTGTGTTTAGCCAAACAAAGCGCCACCCGCACTCTTCTGCTTTAGATTCACGTCGGAACCTTCTGACCCCTCCAGCCACATTTCCACCAGGTGCATAAATCTATGGTGTCTTTCTCTTTTGTCACGGCTGCTGACCCACTTGTGTGGTAAACAAGGCCTTCTGAAAAGACATTGACCCTGTGTGTCCATGCTCCCATTAGTTCTCTGTGGGGGTCCAGCTCTAAATCAGATCCCTACTGTAAACGGTGTCTCCTTTCTGGCCTATTTCTCCCTAGTTTAATTACAGAGCTAGCAACAAAAAAAGCATGCGCACTCTACCACAAACATGCACACAAACGAATAATTTTGTGTTCGTTGTCGCTGTTGTCCAACAAACAGTATTCCGTAGTTTTAAAGATTGGTGGGTGAAACTCCATTGTTTGGTTGACACACGCTATGCAAACCAAAGGCAAGCCAGCACAGGTGCCTGTGTGTACTCCCTATCAACGTGGCATTCAGCGACCATGTTCCAAACACCATCCATCATGTACAGCAAGGCCTCGTTGAAGGAAATCAGTCGAGTGAGAGTGATAAAATGTTCTTTGGTGGGACAATTTGGCTGACCCCAGGCTGACCCCACCTGTCGGGGCTGGTTAACAAACATACCTATTTTACCCGGGGGTCCAAACGTTGCGGGGCTCTGCTTTGTCAGTGGCTTTAGCCAAACTGCTAATCTGTCTTCCATCAGATCGCTGTCAACTTGCCTTTTGTTTGGCTGTGGCTGTGTAGCCCCAGGGAATGGCCTCCTGGGTATTATCTTGGTTCAGGATATTCTCGGCCCTTCCTTGTGATACATTATCAAAACAGCAGCTCTTCCCCCCAAGTCGTGGCTGCACCTTTCATTCTCAATTCCCAGTTGCTTCCTGCGTCATCACTGTTGTCTTGTTCTTCTTTTGGTCCCTGTAATCGACCTCAGAGAACCTGGAACGCACACATTTACATAGGTAAATGCTCATTGTCTCACGGACATACACCTACACAATACGTAGGTGAAACCCCCACAGACGCATTGTTGGTGTTAATGTCTGAAATGGAAACCTGTTGGATGAGAGAGTGACGTGTCCTCTCCTGGGGGCCATTGGCCTTTGGCTCATGATGGCCATTGTTTCACTCTGTTCCCATGCAGTGACATCTGGTCACAATGGCTATGGCGGGAACGAGGAGAGAAAGGAGCAAACAAACATATACACACACACACACACACACACACACACACTCAGACACTCAGACATGTACACAGACAGGCAGTGGCAAACATGGCGCGCATCCCCCTACATGTAAGTTACAAAGACACAAAACATCCAATCAACACTTTAACACACACACACACACACACACACACACATTCTTGCACGCTGAGAAACAGTCAGACAGACAGAAGCTGTGCGGGAGACACACACCCAGCATGGCCCCTACTTCCTGTGAAGAAACCACGGGGGACACAGCACTCAGATTGCAGTTTGCTTCGGGTCCCCGGCTAACCTGTCATTAACCCACAGGCCTCTCAGACCGCAGTCTGTCTCTACGGCTCCACTGGTGGTGGCAACCAGGAACAAGGCGAGCCTCCCCCGGCCCTGCCGCCACCAGTACAGCGGGGAACACAGAGGAATTAGAACAGGAGTGCCGTTGGCGGTGTGTCTCTCTCCCGCTAATTAGAGAGGAGAAGAGGATGATTACAGAGAGGTGGGGAGAGAACAGGTTGAAAGAGCTAATGACTTGACAAGGGTGTGGTGGCCGCGGGAATTGCCAGAGGATAGGTAAAGGGAGATAGGACAGAAAAGAAGGGGTGGGGGAGAGGGGAGGGTGTACCCCCTTGTCCTTTCAGATGTTTGGGCTGTAGGTCTAATTTGTTGTCATTTCAAAATGACTTGTGATTTCATTATTTTCTTTTTCTTTCTTTCTTTCTTTCTTTCTTTCTTTCTTTCTTTCTTTCTTTCTTTCTTTCTTTCTTTCTTTCTTTCTTTCTTTCTTTCTTTCTTCCTCTCTCTTTTCTCTTTCTCTTCCTGTTTGGTAAGCATACACAAGCACACACTGTGGTACATCGCCACACCTCATAGAAGATCGAACGCAGCCTGAGAGTGCTGGAGAGAGGATTGCGAGATGTCTCGGAGTGATGCGGGGATCGACAGAAGAGGCGAAGAGAGCAGTTGCTGTGGAAAGGCTCTCTCTGTTGTTTTCACACCACTTCCTGCTGTCACAGCCCCCACTTCCTGTCCCTGGGGGGCCTCGGCTGGTTTGATGTTCACACATCTCAGAAAGCTCCCCCGCCAATCTCTCTTGGTGGTAGATCTCCCTGTTGTCCGTTGTAATTGAGTTTGTGTGTGAATCTCACTTCTGATTTGTTATTTGTTGATCTAGTAGATTCTATGTAAATTATGTGAAATTCACGACGGCTCTATCCAAATGGCTCCGGGCGAGACAAAATTGAGATACCATGAAAGCTGTGCGATTCTATGTTCAGTCTGACATTTTTCATTTGTGTTTGTCAATCAAAGGGCTATAAAAGATATGGTACAAAAAAATGGATGCCCAGCGGTAATTTGGTTTAGCTCTGCTCCCCCATTTTGAGCCATAGCATCTCCTCATTTATTGAATGCCTCCATTTTTCTTGCACTGTCCTAGTGTCTTGATGTGGCCCCCTCCCTCCTCTCTCTTCACCTCTCTATTCCTCTTTCTCTCGCTGAGAAGAAGAAAGCAGGATCTGCACCCTGGTTGGGGAGGCTGCTGGGTTGAATGGTAACCGACCGTGGGTCCTCTCTGATTTCATTATTTCCATTATTGGGAGACCTCCACCATGCCAATCCCGTTAGGATGAGACGACGGCCGGTGGGAGAGGGTGCGCTGCATGGGGGAGCAGGGTGTGTGTGTGTGTGTGTGTGTGTGTGTGTGTGTGTGTGTGTGCGTGTGTGTGTGTGTGTGCGTGTGTGCGCGCGTGTGTGACAGGGGGGATGAGAGCCCAGGCTTGAGAACCGCCGCGCTTTGCAAGGAGGCTGTCTGTCGCTGCAATGCAAACGTTTTCCATGCTGAAATGGAGTGTGACCTCATGATACTCCCACGGTCTGCCGCTGCACTGAGGCCTTTCACCGTGCTCCGCATCAGACTGTTCCGGCCGTTCGGAAAAAACCCCCCTTCACCCTAGGAGTCCGCCACTCTTTTCACCTGGTGACAGATGCAGTATGTGACTGTTTAAGTGACCATGAATCCCTGTGTGGCTGAGGTAATGCGGTCCTCCCTGGCCTCCGCGAGATAGCACCACCCGCTGCCCAGCCATCGCCCATCACTCTGACATTTTAACCGCCCCGTTTAGCACCCCGGCTTTTTGGAGGGCAGGGAGAGGAGGGGGAGGCCGTTTAGACCGGAGAACTGACACACACACTCACTCAGTCACACACAAACACACACACACACACACACACACCCCTCTCAGGCCCTTTCGATCGCATCTCAGGGCGTTCCTTACTCACGGCATCAGCCACTAAATCCTCTGAAGGCCTAAATCCTGGATGTTTCCGCGGCGCAAAACGAATGACCTGCACGCGATGATTCACAGCATCAAGGCGGCATATCGGGTCACGCAAGTGAGGATCCTGTCGCCTGCTCCCAAAACGAAAGAAAACAAACTACCATGAGAATGAAATTTATGTTGGCAATACGCCTCACATATTCTCCCTAATCCCGTAGGATATTTGGCAATTGACTATTGTGTGCTTAACACAGTTTATAGAGTTCTCAACAGACACAGAAACACAGCCACACACACGCTCACTCTCTCGCACAAACACACACAGACAGTTAATATCTCTCTCTCTCTCTCACACACTAAACACGTACTCTTGCCGCTCTCCGTGCAATTCCATGAACCCTAAACTCCCGTTCTGATCCATCTCTGGACATCACTTTAATCCCTAAACCAATCTCCGCGGCCGTCCAGCCGCCACTCGGACCAAGACGTCCTCGGGGAGCAGCATGGCCCCGGGGCTCCAGACAATGGGGCCAAAGGGAGAGTGGAGGGATCATCCTCCGGCCAAAACTAGGTCTTCCATTCAATGAACTTGGGGGGAGCTTGCTCTGCTCAGACAAAAGGAGGACGGGAGATTAGGATGGAGAAGGGGGCAGGGCAGATTAGTGGGTGCATGTATTGAACGTGTATTTGCATCATGTCTGGAGTGTGTATACATTGTATGTGTATGTGTAGCATGTCTAAGTAGTGTGTGTGTGTGTGTGTGTGTGTGTGTGTGTGCATGTGTGCGTATGTACTTTAGCAACTTCCACATGTGCCAGACAGTGGGACCCACCCCTATGTCCCAAAAGCCTTGTTACTAGGATATGGTGCCTCTTTTTAACTGAACATCTGCGGCTTATCAGAAGCAAGCGCTTCCCTCCTCCATTCACACCCCCCCTGCCTAGAGGGCTGATTCCACTTGTGTCGCACCGATCATCTTTTACCCTCTGGTCATGAACCCTACTTGTGATATTTTACTCGAGGGTGGTTTGAAAGGGCGTGCTGTCCCTTTAGTGTCTCATTACCATGGGTGATTACACTTGAGACATTGGGAGACTTCCTTTTTTATCCATTCGGTGTCTTTCAGGACATTAAAATGAGTTATGGCCGCGGCCGTGACTGGCACTGGGACTGCTTCTTGCTTTTGCTTTTGGTCTTCGTGCAGCAGTTGATATTCAAATTCAAAAATCTTTATTCATGTCAGTTGGTGGACTTTGTTGAGGGCAACTTCGCCGAGAATTATGGCTTCTTGAACAATTCCAACATTATCTTTCGGAAAACATTCAGTCGCTTTTCTTTTTTTTGGGGGGGGGGGGACTGAATGTCTGGGACGGACAATAAGCTATGTGGACAATTTCACAGAGTCAGCCAACAACTCCCACACACACCACGGGTCTTTATAGTGTGTCGGCGTGACGTGAGAAAGGGAAGAGAAAGAAAAGAAGAGAAGGGAAAAGTTGATATTTCACACCGGGGGGAGAGGAGGTGAAACAGAACCCAACATTACGGTCAACAGTAGCTGCTGTTTCATGAATAAAGAGGGAGACAGAAAATGAGTGAGGAAGAGTTTGACCATAGAGAAACGAAGCAAGGGTAGGAGAGCTACTTCTCTCTGTTCCTGCTCCAGCAAAACTCTTTTTCTCATCCAGCCAGTCAAGCTAATATGTGTGTGTGTGTGTGTGTGTGTGTGTGTGTGTGTGTGTGTGTGTGTGTGTGTGTTTGTGTGTGTGTCTACGGAGGGCCGTGTAAAGAAGGGGGTAGCTCCCCAGACAAAGGGCGCAGATGGCTGCCCCTCCTCAGCTCTGGGGCGGGGAGGTAACAGGCGCCTGCGATGGAGCATGGCCTCCCATGGAGTTCATTTCAGCCCCCCACAGAAACAGACCGTGGCGAGGGGGGCTCTGCTTATAACAAGAAGGGCTTAGAGAGCCCTGGCCCGCCACTCCCCACCTTCCCGCGCCTGGCCCACGACCCCTGACCCCGATGAGGTCACATGTACAAAAATTAAGGTGGTAGGAATGCCAAGATGCAGAAGGCAAGATTCCCAATGAGAGAGAACGAGAGAAAAAGAGATAATGAAACCGGCTAGTTGGGTAGACTTTTGGACTCTCTTTCTCCTCTACCTCTCCCATGCAATGCTTTACATCTCTGCTTCACCCGCTGAACAGGCAGCGTTGTTCTAACAACTTCACCCGCCTTTGTTTTAGAATAGACTGTTCCTGTTGACATGTTCTATAGTGCATCAGGACAAACAGTAACTTCCTTTCTGAGCACAGCCACACCCCAAACAGCTCCATCCAGAAGATTAACAACCACTGATTCCTCCATGTTGACCCCACAGCCACTTCTGTATACACAAACATGGCATCCCCATATCAGGCCATATCTTCGCTAAGACGACAGGCTTTTGATGAGACAACCATTTCAGGAAGGGATAATCCGCGGATTGTGATGCTGTAATACATGGGAGCCCTTGAGGCACCAGATTGATCGTTCCAATGTAATACATGCCTGCTAGTCCCTTTGACCCAGTGCCCTATATACCATCTTACCATAGAATGCCAGCCTATATTGTGACATTGAAGGGCTTACAATGGCTTATCTCAAAGGATCCCGGGCACATTGAGGCCCTTGTTAACCCCACTCTATATCCATGAGACAGGCCCATAATGTATGTATTATGGCAGGGCGGCAGACTGTATGAATGAGGGGAGCTGTCCACACTGTGCATAACGTGTTTGTTCCTCTAAGGCCCAGTGATTCCTGGAAATGTAAGAGTGTCTTTGTGAGTGTAGGTGTGTGTGTGACTGTGTGTTCGTGTGTATGGAGGGCGGATGGGGGCAGTTATGGAGAAATATGAAGGCACATTTGCATCGTGCATTACGCGTGTGTCATCCACATTCTCACTCACGTGAATTCCCCTAGCATTTTCACCTCCACCTGCGTTGCATTCCTTCCCCTTTTGCCTTCTTATTTCCTCCTCCCCCTGTTCTCTGGCTCCTCACCCTGACAGAGGGACAGTCGCTGGGGAGTCACCCTCCTGTTTCCTCCCTCCCTCCTCCCTCTCGCATGCTGCCGCTGGTGCTTGCCAAATCCCTGCTGGCACACACTGGAACGGTGGGTGGAGCGGGAGGCCAAAAGAGAAAAAAAAGAGAGCGATGGAGAGCTTGAAAAAAAGAGGGGTGGGTGGTTTGGGCACGAAAGACAAGAGAGTGGCAACACTACACAGGGTCAGACTGGTGGACAGCAGGAAAGCACCCGGGCCATATTATTGTACCCCGCTTTTAATGTAAATAATTTTTGAGGGGGGGCGAGTTCGTCTTTGTCGTCGTCGTCGAAGGCCGGAGGGGAGAAGAGAGGGAAGAGCGGGGGCAAAGGAGAGACGCAGGCCAGACAAAACGAGCCCCGTCCCCCCAGGGGGAACGTGTCTGTCTGCGTACACAGCCCACCCGAAGTGGGGGGAACGAGTCTCATCAGGGGCAGACCGCTCCCTAATACGAGGGCTGCCGGCTCTATTTACGACGCCGCTGCTGCTGCTGCTGCTGCTGGTGCTGCTGCTGCTGCTGCTGCTGCTGCTGCTGGTGCGCGTCGGTGTATATCTCCAGGTAGTACGCCCACGAGTTTTATAACGGCAAACTGCTTCCCTGGGGCGCCGGTTTCCCACACAGCCGACGTCATTCCGGAGTTGAAGCCGAAGTCGATCCATATCCATAGCCATAGCCTCGGGGAACGGCTCAACCAAGTTAGCAGCCGGGCCTAGGACGTCACCGCGGTCTGCGTGTGTGTGTGCGTGCGGCTCACACCCCTCTGAATGCCAATGGGGACGGCAGAGGAGGAGCGCCCAATCACAGGGATCCACTCCACATTCCCAGCCATATATTAGTGTCACTTAGGGAAATGCAAGCCTCCCATTAGGCTGCCATTGTGGAGACAGTGACCCGCACAAAGGAGGAGGATCACAACTCCCCTTTCTGGGGTTGTACCTTATTGACCCCCTTCACGGGTGACGACACAGCCCCAAAGTGACCATTTTGTGGGCCTGAGACTCTGTCCTGATCTCCACCCCCCCCCCCCCCCCCCCCCCCCCCCCCCCCCCCCCCCAGCCCCCATGCCCCCACGCCCTCCTTTTGCTACACAGACTGGCAGCAGTCACAGGAGAGGTGTGGCAGGGAGCGGGGGGAACGGGAGGGGTAAAGGAGAAAAGGAGAAAGAGAAAGACATGGTGCGGTCTCCATTAAAGGCTTTGTCCGTGGTCACGTACATCCTCCCAGGCCCTCCTCTTGTCAGCCACCTCCATGACCTCTTTTCAGGCCCGGTGCGATACATGGACGCAGGCGCGCGCGCGCACACACACACACACACACACACACACACACACACACACCCGCACACGTACACGCGCGCACACACATATTTACGCACAAGTCCACATTATTCTCTGTCACCCCAAAGTCACATACATGGGGTCATTGTATGTGTGATGGACAATTGTTGTGGCAGTGCATAGGGATCTGCTGAAGGTCAGGGAGCGGAGGGAGGTGAGGGATCAGGAGAGGCAGGACATGGGGTGCGGTCACTCAAGCACAACGTGCCACGGGTGCCATCTGCTCCTCAGGTCACGTCGTGGACCAACACAACCCGGCGCAACGCAGAACGGAGCAGCACTCCAAACCGCGCCCCCTCCCCCCCCCCTCCCCCCCAGGCTAGCACAACTAAACACAGCGCAGCAGGCCCCACTTACCATAGCTCAGCGTCTTCCAGGTCCATCTCCCTTCCTAGGCTTCTGGGGCTGAGAGATGTGGAGGGGGCCTCGGGTCAAGGGGTCAGGGGGTTGTCAGGGGAGATTGATGGCAGTCCGCTTGCTCAGCTTCCTTAGACGTGGCCGAGCCCTGATGTGACCCGTCTTAGTGGGGACGGCCCGCTGATTTAAAAGAAGCCTTTGCGTCCCCTTGCATCGATCCATTCACATCACTTTGGCTCCTTCATTTATCCCGTCACATGAGAGCCGTGTTTGTCTCTCTCTCTCGGAGCCCCTTTCCACCGAGGAGCTTACGAGGGGAAATGACTGCTATAGATTCCCCAACACAGGGTCTGGTTTCTAAGGCCGCTGGAGGACGGCGTGCCTGGATAATCTGACAGAGTGGACTGTATGAACCCTGTGACAAGCTCTGGGCTCAGGGAGTCAATAGGAGAGGGACAAACGTTGTTGTGGTGCAAGGAATCCATGCTGCTGACTCCACAAACTCCACTCTAACTCATCCTTCAACATCTGTAGAAAGGGAGACTAACTCCAGTGACTCTACTGCAGCTACAAGTATATGTGTGTGTGTGTGTGTGTGTGTGTGTGTCCCCTTCTCCTCATGTCCCCGCACTACGGCTGATTGTTGAAGGGAGCACCCAAACAGGAAATTAGACGATTAAGCCTTCACATTCTCTCATCAGAAGACAATGGCGTTTATCCTATGTTTAGCCTGAACCTTCGCAGTTCATCCTGAACCTGTTTTGCAGGAACCCTTTGCCTACATTGTAATGTGAGCACCCAGAGAGACTCCTGTTTGGGGGGCGGGGCCAATAAGAAAACAACGATGTGATTGTTTTCCCGTTTCCTCATACCTCCCCTGTCTGTCACACAGTCCGCTGTGGATTGAGTAGCAGGCCGGCCCATTAGCCCCCGATAGGGAGGGGGTTGTCGGGGCAGCAGAGCCAGCCCACCAGCCCGTCCCCCGGGGAGTCTGTTGGGGGGTAGAGCTCCACCGTCCCATTGAGTTGTTTACCAGTCCCTAATTCACCCCGGCTCGCTCACACACACTGGCATCTGGTTGCCACTAAATACTGTACCCTGGGTATTAATGCTGAGAGGAGGGGCTTCGGCTGCCTAGCGACCTGTGTGTGTGTGTGTATGTGTGTGTGTGTGTGTGAAAGGGAGGGGTAGGGGCTAGCCTTGAAAGCAGCCTATCATGTTTTCTCCCCCTGGCGTAGCATCCATCTGGGAGGGGAGCAGGCTCATTGTTTTGACACTCACAGCACGGCTCCGTCTGGAGGAAAGGGGAGAGGGGCCGTCCCCAGTCCCCCAACCCCACCCCGCCCGGTCCCCCCACCCCACCCCGCCCGGTCCCCCCACCCCACCCCGCCCAGTCCCCCCAACCCACCCCCGCCCGGTCCCCCCACCCCACCCCACCCCGCCTGGTCCCCCACCCCCACACCCCCACACCCCCCCTCTTGATCCCCCTGCTAGCCCATCGACCCGGCACCCTTAAACACAGTCCCCACCAAGGGCTCAACCGGCTCTGCTTAATAGGATGAATGGGCTCTGTGTGAGCGAGGTCCACATAATCCACGGGACTGAACTGTGTTCCCCAACAGTGCACTGGCCTGCTTTCAGCGCGACGTCTTGATAAACCAGTCCTGACTCAGGTGGTCCATCAGCCTGGCCAACGCGGCTGGCTGCCTGTGTGCGTTTCCCTCCGCCGTGGCACAGTGGCGGTTTGGTGGAATTGCGTAGAAACCCCCCGAGCTGAGCCGAAACATGTTAGAGCTAGGCAGCAATTAACTTGGCATGCATAGCCAAGCAGGCGTTCGCTGCTTTCCAGGTGAACTGCAGAGTGAGATTATCCCGCTGTTCGCAGCCATTGGGAGTGACTGGTACAATGTTGCATCTCACGTGTAACACCCGTGTGACTGAGTGGCACGAATGGTTTGTCTCTGCAAATAACACATTTCATAATACCGGGTACAAACACACAAACACACACACAGGTGCACACACACGAAAATAAATATCCAAATAGTTTGCTCATTTGTCTTTATTTTTCATAGCAATAATTATAGTGCCATATATGCATCTATCACATTAATTGACATCAGGAACAGAGTAAGAAATAGTATTTCGGAAAGTTCTGTATATTGAAGCCAGACTAGAAACAGTAGGGACAACTTTTGCTTGCTACTCTACCTATTTCTCTATCCTGCTTTTCCCACTATTAGTATTTTCGATCGTTAAGGAGACCCCATGAACAATTGATTATTTTCCAGAGGTAAAATAGCTTTTTCATCCCCTCAAAGAGTTTGAATACCATTTTAATGTGGATCAAACAGTCATACTAGGGCTGCTACAAAGAACAAACCATGTGCCCTCCAATATACAGCAATAGGCTAACTAGATGTTTTGCTGTATCGCTTGCATATTTCATGTGTTGCATCTGAGGGAAAATGCTGTCAAGGCACATTGGCACAGGCCCCAGTTGCCTAGATACTCTATGTAGCGGTTTGTGTCCACCGTGCAATATAGACACCATTTTGTGTCAAGAGCTGTAATTGGTTTACATCAGCATGAAATAAACTCTTGGAGCCCTAATGGTGGCAGCAGGGTCTCTGATTGATTCAGTACACTTCCAGCTCTTGTTGGAAGTGCTGAGAGTCAGACCCTCTGGTGTTGGTGATATATGCACATATCTAGGTGTGTCCAAAGATGTGCCACGGCGGTCTCCGTCAAGTCTTTTTCATTTCCTCCCTTTTTGCTTATTTCCTTTTTGTGCCCGTTTTATCAGCTTTCCCACTCTTTTGCTATTTCACACCCACACACACACTCTCTCTCTCTCTCTCTCTCTCTCTCTCTCTCTCTCAAACACTATGCCTATTTAAATGATAAGCAGGACCAATATCATTCCTGTCTTGTTAATTTCTCCTGCATTGCCTGCTTATCCAGACTACAGTATATCATGCGGTATGAAGCACCAACTCTTCAAGTGTGCACAGAGTTATAGACAGCACACTATAACAAAATATAGTATATCTCAACAACTATTTATTTGTGATGCTTTACCAAATTGATTGATGCTTTACTCACTTGTGCATGGCTTAATAGCGATAGTATTATTATTATGACAATGTGTGACATTATTATGAAGTTAAAACAAAGTGAGTGTATGGGTAATGCTCAACTAAAACCGCTTTGAGGAATGAGATGACTGGTCATGAGCGTGAATTTCATACGGCCCCCATCGCCTCATCAGCCATGGAAAATGAGCTTCGGTTTTTCTTAAAATACAGTTTTATTTTGTGAATTTACACTGATTAGCAATACATCTAAAAGCAACTCGGTTAGATAACCATTTATATAGGATTTTCACAGGTCACAAAGTAGCTCAGCTCATTCTGGCATGCCAAAGCATTTCTTAAGCAGAAAGAAATAAAACCATGGATAGAGAGGCATTAGTAAAACAAGGTGCAAACGGTTTAAAAGACAAAAAAAAAATCAAAGAATGCAATGTACATTCACTTAATTTGGGAGTGATCGCTGCGTGTAAAATGTACAAAAAGAAACAAAGCCTAGCGCTCTGTAAACTAAAAGAGAGACACGAAATACATGTTTGTGTTTACAAATGGAGGGTGAAAAAAAAGAGAAAATAAGTTTTTTTTTTAAAGAAGAAATGGTATGAAAGAAAAATTACATTTAAGCAATAAAACACCATAGTGTGTTAATATCAGGCTATCCCCACCCCTCTACTCACACATTGAAACTTTAATAGCCAAACTCATCCCACCCTTTCCAGCATTCAGTTGTGTGAGATGGCAAGCTATGCTATTTGCTCCAAGCCAGCGGCTATCTATTTACAAAGCCGAAGGATGGGCCATCTCTCCCTCCCGCCATGTTCCAAATCCAATACTTCACATTGCTAGCTGGGATATTGGTACATCTGGTAAAACAGCTTGATTCTATTTTTTTTAAGGGGGGATATGTGACAACCCATTTCACTTCGGCTTTACCCAGTTCACCAGGAGGTCAACCATTGAGACGACATAAGTTTGGACTGAGGGCAGTTCAGCTTACATCAGCTGTTATGATGGATGCAATTGAGGCAAAAAATTGCATGGTTAAAAAAAACACAAAAACAACACATGATGCCACCATTCTAATGTTGTCTTAATCCTTTTTCCTGTAAGGACATCAGAAGGGCCTGTGAGAGATGGTTAAACAAATCAAATACACAGGCTGCTGCTCGATAGTAGGGGATGTTATATTGTCTTTCACAAGGCTCAGGATGTACAAGCCCCGACATCCACAGTAAGGACCGGGAGGGGAGCTTCTAAGCTGCCACATGGGTGGCATAGGAGAGGAATCCGAAAGCTCTAAAAAACCCTGGGGATTCTGATGCCCAAGCAGGCAGATTCTGGACCCTTGTCTCATTACTTGTATATTGGAGAAGAACATCATAGCATTGCTTAAAACACACACAGTCACACCAAATACCCAAATCGGCGTTCCATGCTCTAGTTGGCTAACATTAGGTTTCCGCGAGAGATTCCATTTGTCTCTTTTCAGTGAAACAACCTGTTGTGTTTAACACAAAATTTGCAATTTATTTCCTCGCACAACTCACTTTCCGAACCCTAAACCTTTCCCAGTACTCCAGACTTGCTGATAGTTAAAGCACAGCCTTTCCTAAGGCTGAACAATCTCCTTCACTTGTGAAATCACCTGCAACTACAAAGTGTTATATACCACAATAAAAGTGCAACACAATAAAATAAAAATATATATAGTTAAAAATCTATAGCCAACATATCCAGTTTTCATATATCTGTTATATAGTATTTTTTTTGTAATCTGAACTAGAATATAATTTGTGAAACCAGGCATCACTACAGTACATAGTCAGCCATATAAATTCAGATTTCTTGCAAAAACATTCTTAATGTGTTCTCAGTAAAAGTAGAGAAATAAGTACAAAACTAAGTTGACTAATACCAAATTTGTGTTCAATTGAAAAACAAAACAAAAAAACAGATACAAATATATCATGAGATGACTTTGTGTGTTAATTAGAATCTGGATTTCACTAAAACGTGAGTTGTAAGGATTTAAGTTGTCTCTCCTTTCTTCCTTTTAGTTTGGCAAAATTAAAATAACGACGGTGAAGGTCAGCGCAGCTTGATACGGACCACGAGTCTGCAGATACTCATGTGGGTACCAGCATGTGGTTCAGCAGAGAGACGAATCAACCTAACCGTGACCTTGAATTTTGAACACGACTAGCTCGAGTAGGAACAATAACAAACGCGTACAGGCAAAGGAGCTTGCCAGAATTGCGGTGCAAGAAATACAGACCCGTTCTCGTTCCAGACAGTGGCAGAGAGCATGGGGAAGAGAAAGCATGGAGATAATGGGGGGAAGAGAACCAGACTGAAATCAACACAAACCCTATTACTGCTTTTCAACAGCTGCTTTCCAGTGTGACTATCATTGAGTGGAGCCTCTCTACTTGAGCTTTCCTGTGAACTATCAAGATGACAAAGAGTATGGGTGAGCAAGACCTCAACTGATTAAAAGTAAACGTTTAGTAGAAAGAACTAGAGAATCTGGTGGTTGCCATAATGCAGGCCTCCAAGTTGTGCAGCTTTTTGTTTTGATGGAGGCCATTTTGATTTTCCTATGTAGGCTGACGAATTTACATGATCTGGAACTATGCGAGACTGTTTAAAAATTCCATAAGCAGCCTGACAGACGAGATTGAACACAGGAAGAGCCAGCTATTCAGGATTGGTGGAGAACTGACGTCTTAAATGACACCTACACAGGCTTAAATCGTTTCGTACTTTCCTAAAACACTCTGCAAGACATAGGGTTCTGTTTACATAGACAACGCCCCATGGTTTTCATGCATCTTTCGAGGTGACCTCTCCCAATTCCTTCCAAACCATTCGGCTAAAATATTTTTTAAACATTCTCCTCAAAACATTTTTTTTTTTTTATACACAAGAGACATTTGTAAAAAAAATCTAAACAATTTCAAAACAAACATAACATTGAAACAAAGACAAAATAAAAACATGTAAAAAAACTAAAACAAAGAGTGGGTGGCGCCCCCCCCCCCCCTTCTTCTCGTAAGTGAATGGTAGCGGTGTGTAGCCACCCGCCACCCCTCATCCTCCTCCTCCTCCTCCTCCTCAGACCGGCCTCTTTACCGCCGTCTAGGCCTCAGTCTTCTCTTTCTTTTTGTTCTTCTTGAGGAAGGACGGGGTGCGGAACTTCTTCTTCTTCTTGTTGGGCGACTTGGAGGGCGAGCTCTCCAGGGACAGCGCCTCCTGGATCTTGTCGCCGGCGCGCACCGTGATCTCCACGCTCTCCACGCTGGTGGTCAGCGCGCTCACGCGCTTGCTCAGCTCCTCGTCCACGTCGCGGTGGCCGTCCTTGCCGTTCTGCATCGCCCCCGTGTGGTTCTCTGCGGGGGGCAGCGTACGGCAGTCACGTTAGCACAGACCGGGGACAGACAGTTGGAGACTACAAGATAACGTGGACCAAGGTCACATCGTCATGACTGACTGCACGGATAGCCAAACCCACTGCACTGCTTTGCTGCGATACAAAATGACACAGCGGGCCATCTTTTATCTAGGACGGCGCCACTCTAGCCGCAGAAGGACATCACTACCAGCATGCACCCTGTCTGTTTGTTTCAAAATGAGTGTCCGCGTGAGTGTTGTACCAACAACTGTCTCCTAAACAAATATTGAATGACTGCAATTGCTCGCTGTGCGCCTGTGTCTTGGATGACCTAGAACCATGTGAATCTGGTGACCTGATAGCTCGGTGAACATGTGCGTCACCCATGTCCCTATGATGCACGTGTATGTGTGTTTTCTGCCTAATGGCTAGTGGAGTGCCACTCGCCCGTCGGTGAAGTAAGTCTGCGGCAGAGACTGGCAGTCGTGAGCATTCTGTTACTGAACGCTCCAGACCTCCTTTCCCAGCCTTTTTCATTGACTAGAATGAACATGGGACATCAAAGGGAGCTCGCGCAATAATTCATCTCCTTTTGGCCACACAACGAGCTCTGTACTTGGATGACCTTAGAGCTATGGTGCTCCTGGAGATAATTTAATGCGAGGCTTAATTGGTAGTCATTTGGTGGTATTATGTGCGTCTGTGGTGCTTGGAAGCTGAAAAGAAGTGCATTAGGCCTGTTACATTTGTGAACTAATAATGAGGACGGCCTAATTTCACATGTTTAAAACATGCCCCGGCCTATTCTATTCCCCCTTTGGCGGTAGGCTAGCATCCCCACACAAGCTTTGAAGTCCAGGGCAGCATTGGGGGGTAACCTAATAGGCCCGGCAGAGCTCTCAGCGTTCCACTCATTCACACAAACGATGTACAAAGACAGACATCACAGCAGCGAGTCAGCGTCTAACGCTCTCTCTGGTTTTTTCCTCAGCGTGTGATACCTTCTTTAGCTGGAGTGATTTGCGGGGACTGATTTTGGGACAGAGAGTGAGAGAGGGTCGAGCCGTCGTCGGAGGTTAGCTCGTGCTCGCCATCTGCAGGAGGGGGGTGAGGGGTGAGGGGGTGAGGGGTTAGGGGTAAGACATTAGTGGTCACACACATGTTAAGACACAGGCCATGCACAGACGTATACACAGGACTGTCACCGTTGCTGGACGGCTGAGGGATCAAGCCTAACGGCCTATCGTACCTCGCTGTGCATGCCCTCTAACGTTTCCGGCACTGCCACATGCGGGTACGCAGAACGTACCATTGTTAGGGGCATACGGGGGGGGGGGGTTCTGTTAAAACAAATACCAATCAACAAACAGGTTTTTAAAGTGGTCTATTTAACGGTTTAGGTTCATCTACATTAGTCATAACTCATTAGTATGGGGGTAGCATTCCTGTGACATTTCAACATGCTCATTATCACATGTAGTGCCACACAGTCAGTTATCAGCATCTCACGTTGAGATTTACGCTAGCTAACACAATGTACGTGCATCAGTCAAAGTCTGTGAACCTGAGTACCTTTTGTTTGTATCTGTCAACATCACAGCCCAGAGAGCTTGTGGGACCCGGGACGTATCGGTGAGTGAGTGAGAGGACAGTGTTCCATGCACGAGGAAAAACTACAGACGGCCACACCGTCTCCAGCATGCGCTCCTATCCAGATTGGGCTCCTGGGAGTCATGGGGTGAGGGGGTGACAGTGTCATAGCAACCAGCTCCACTTCATGGTGTGGGTGTAAGAGCCTGCTGTGGGGCCAGTCTGTCCGCCATCTTAGTCATAAGGGTGTTAGCGGATCTAGCTCTCTCTCTCTCTCTCACACACACACACACACACACACACACACACACACACACACACACACACACACTTATACGGTCACGCCAGTACACCACAACCACACACAGGCTGACTGACAGAACGACTGACTGACTAATCCACACAGTCCTCCCCTATGCCCATGTGCTCTATTGATTTTCCCCCTACTCCCTGAGAGGCATGTGAGCACTGGGCTAATACGGTTAGCATTGACTGCTGCTCCTACGCCTGTGTGACTGGGACCCGGGGGTTAACAAGGATGAGAGAGGCAGGGGCTCCCAACGGTCTCCAGGGAAACGCAGGCTGACGGTCAGGAGGGATGAATGTGAGGGGGGGGGGGGGGGGGGGGGGGGGTGAAGATCTAAGGCACTCTGGTGGTGCTGACATAGACGGCCTGTCTGTTGGGACTATGGATACATACGTGGACGGGGGGGGGGGTTCTGGTTGGATCACGGTGAGTTGGATCACTGAGCTGTTTTGTAATTTCCACCAGGGGAAGACGTGTGTAGAAGAGACTAACTGTAAGAGCGTCGTGATGGGAATCCATGTGAACAAACATGCAGCGCCACGTTTCCGGGCACGCATGATATGGGGCGTGGGCGTGTGGTGTGAAAAGCCGCTGGTCTGCATGTGAGCGTAAACGTGGTAATATCTATAGGCGTCGAGTGCGCGTGTGTGCGTGTGTGTGTGTCTGGGCCATACCCAGGCCGAGCTTCCCCATCTCCAGGCTCCTCTGGTGCTCCTCCATCTCTCTCTGAGACAGCTCCCTGAAGGGGTTGGGAGGCAGGGGGGCCATCTGGTCCTCGTCTGTGGCGACGTATGGCTGGGGGAGGGCGGGGAGAGAGGTTAGCATGGGATCAGCGCACACACGCACACTCCTTCCTAAAACACACATGCAACAAGACATTCACACAAGCACACATGGGTGCGCGCACGTACATGTCCAGTGACTAATAGGTGTGACAAAACGATTGTAAATGCTTTCAAGGGAATTTCTCGTACATTCCACAACAACCGCCGCGTGGGCGTCAACGGTCACAGTATGCGTCACCCGATTCCGTATCCATAACAACCGCACCAAACACAGCATTCCTCAACTCTTTCATGCCAACAATGCACACACACCCAAGCCACGAATCTGACACTGCAGGGAGGAAAAAGCTGCCCAAAGGGCCGTAGATGTGCAAGCGACTTATTTTCGACGCGTGGTCGAATTACACGTGTGTGTTGTGCATGCCCACGGAACACAGTGGGTATGGGCACAAACTGTTACCGCCAGCAACACGCCCCAATGACATCAGCACACCCAATCCCACCCCAAACACTCCCATGGCAGAAATAAACATGACATCAAGTTAAATCCATGGAACAAAAGATTCACCACATCTTTCTATGACATCTTGAAGGTGCTCAGTGTGTCAGTTATGAATACATGCAACTTGCAGTACAATGTTCAAAAACAAACTAACTACTGTAAACAAAATCCAAGAGGGCTGCAAAGGGTAGGATCAAGACATAAACAATGTAAAACATTTGCAATTACCTTTCCCCTGAGCGGGCGCTTCAAGACAAGACACATAGCAGGCGCAAAATATCAGCATCATAAACCTCTCACTGTATATCAAGACGTGATCAATACTGTGTTGATGTGCCTGCCAATTTACAAGCTAAGTACGACCATCAATCCAGCAGAGCGTGGCTGCGATTTACTCTCACTCAAAATCATGTAAACAATAGTTTGCCACCTAGTGGTAGACAACAGTAACTGCACCAACTATGTGACGTCCATGAATAGATTGTTAGTACCCCTGCTAAACGTGCACACCCAGTCAGTCGTTCGTGCAAAACTCTGCGTCATGTCGGAGGCTTTTGTTCTGTAGAGCCATCCTGAGAGGTGACGGCGTTGCATGTCTCACCTGTCGGGGTTCGTCTACGGGGATGCCGGCCAGGTGTTGGGAGCGAGGTCCTGAGGTCATCATATCAAACCTGTTCTGATCTCTGATCTGGGATCATACACACAGGCAGTGGCACCATCAGTTATAGCATGGACGACTACATCTCATTACAACGGATAAATAAAAATCGGCAATACAAACAGCAGCATAGTAGGGACGGTGTCACTTCTTTATATGAACTAATGGTGAACTAAAGAGACCAATCTCCTCAACACATATGACGACGTTCGCCCTCGAAACCAGTCAAAAACGTTGCTTAGTATGTTATCAGTTAAACAGGCAGAAAGTGTACTAGAACAATGGACGTGCCAGTAAGGCTCACCTTGTTCCTCTTGAGCAGCACTTCACTGGGGTCTGTGTTGAGAGGGACAAACTGATTGGGGTCCTCGATGCGGATCGGAGTGCCGCTGCCACTCCCGCTGCCTCCGTCCTCGGACTTCATCCACTGGAGAGGGAGACAGTAACCACGGCACGGTCAAAGACACAGGACCACCAGAAGGGGGAGATGGCACAGAATCACTTGCTCTCATTCACTTCTCAACACAGCCAAACGAATAAAAAGATAATACAATAATACAATAATGCGATAATAATACAATAAAACAACAGACCAAACATAAACATTCCATAGACACGCAGCGATTTAGTGGGCAACGTTACAGACAAAAGACCAAGTGTGTTCAGTGGTGGTGTACTTCTTTGGATAGCCAGCAGAGGGCAATGTGAGACAAGATTTCCTACATGGCAAACTAAATTGGGTTTCCTCACGTTCCATTATGCCAGACCCCGAGTAGGTATCCCACAGAGTTAAAATAACAACAGACTACATCTAAAAATGTGTTTTTGGGAGAAATATACCACACACACACACGCAGGCGCGTACACACACGCACACACACACAGCCCCCTCCCCTCGCTCACCATGGTGCGCTGGTGGCGCTCGTCGCTCTCCACGTTGACCTTCATGTAGCTGTTGGGCGAGTTGAGCCAGCGGGTCTTCTCCCTCTGCTGCCTCTGCTGGAGGAACTTGAAGGGCAGCCGCGAGGCGCACTCGTCCTCCTCGAACTGGAAGGCCGACACCGTGGCGGGGATCTCCACCTCGCTCTTGTGCCGCGGCTTCTCGCGGATGATGGGGTGGCGGTAGGCGTAGCCAGTCCTGTAGCCCTGCACGACGATGTGGGGAAGGAGAGTGGGGTCAGGGCCACTGGGCGCTCAGTCAACACTCCATGACCTGCATAACGTCCTGGTATTAAACCCGGCGACTCGACACATACAGTCAACTCAGGAAACACAATTAAAGTATTTCAAATGTGCCAACTAAGACGTGGCTAAAGGGAAGAGCTGCAGCTGGGTGTGAACACGGCTTGATAAATTAGAGAGAAATCTAGGCGTGTTATGATGACCTCTGACTTATGGTTGCTGTCAACCAGTCGAGGCACAGGAGCCCCCCCCCCCCCCCCCCCCCCCCCCCCCGCGGCCTCACAATGAGTATGAGTGGAAAGACAACAACATGAATCCAGGGGTCATGACCAAGCCAGCCCAGTCGTTTCCCCCCATCTCTCTCGCTCTCGCTCTCGCTCTCTCTCTCTCTCTCTCTCTCTCTCTCTCTCCTTAATTGAATCACTGTCTTTTTATTAGGACTCGCCCCCTTCACTCGTCTCGTTCCCACACTATTGCCGTGCTACCGTGAGACGCAGGCTTTCGCTAAACGGAGTGCAGCCAGTCGACTGGAGCCGAGCAGCAGAACCCCAAAGGGCTCCTGACTCGCCGTGCTCCCCCACATCATCAAGGTACCCCAGCATGTCTCTGCGTGCACATCCAGCTGTGCAAAGTGAACCGAAAGAGAAGAACTGCTCAGACTTTGACCAGAACCCTGTGAGTCACACAGCCAAGGAGGAAGAATGGAGAGACAAAAAATACAAAAAAGGAATAACAAAACAGGAGAGGGATGAGACACAGGGCAAAGGAATGCGAAAGGGAGGACGGGGAGCGAGGGGACGATGGAACGAGGCTGTGAGCGGCGGAGACGGCCCGCCGTGTTTGTGTTCCTCTCCTGTTTCCTCCAGCTCCCAGGGTTCTCGGCGGCCCACGGGCCAAGTCCACCGGGAGCCCAGGCACAGCTGCGCCGCCGGACCTCTATGACGCACATCACTCCATCGCTGCCTCAAACCCCCTTACCCTGCCCTCCTCCTTCTGGTCCCCCGAGGAGTTCTGCCTTTCTTCGTTAGGACGAAGGGAGTGTGTCGGTCTGGAAAGACGTCTGCTCCTTTCTGCACCCTTCTGTTATCGCCCCACCTTTCGCGCCTCCATCTGAGCTTCTCTCTCTCTCTCTCTCTCTCTCTCTCTCTCTCTCTCTCTCTCTCTCTCTCTCTCTCTCTCTCTCTCTCTCTCTCTCTCTCTCTCTCTCTCTCTCTCTCTCTCTCTCTCTCTCTCTCCCTCTCTCTCCCTCTCTCCCCCTCCCTCCCTCCCTCCCTCCCTCCCTCCCGGCCCCATGTCATCAGGGAACTTTGGCAGCGGCACGCAAGGTGTTAGAACTGAGCCGTAACCTGACCTTGAGGGGGAGAGAGAGTGAGGTGGGGGCCTAAATAGGAAAAACCCGCCAACGCACACCAACGTACAGGAGGGCCTGAACGCGAGAGCGGGTGGTAAAAAAAAAAGGATGACAAGAGCTCACGGAATGAGACGACCACAGCACGGCGTTGGCACCGGCTCCACGCGCCCCGCGCCCTCCAGCACATCCTGGAGGTCATAGCCAGGCAGGTCCAGACCAGCGGGGCAGCAGGCCTCTCTCTCTGCCTGCCCCACCCCCCTGCTGCTGCTGCTGCTGCTGCTGCTGCTGGCCCTGGTCCTGGCTGGGCTGACATATGGCAGGTGTCACTGCAAAGCCAGTGTGCGGCACAGAACCCTTTTAGGCAAAGGACACTCAGGTCAATCTATCACGCAAACTTGGGCCATCCACTCAAAAGCTGTAACCTCCGTACCAGTACGCTGAGAGCGCTCTCCTAAATGGCCTTTTTGGCTGTGCTGAGGTGTGGAATAAAGCTGTCTGTCCTGAGCACTACGGCCTTCAACCCTCTGCACCAGGCCTGTCTTCATTTCCTGTAACTATTATGGGATGTGCAACCAGGCAGGCGGACTCTAGAAAGTAGAGAGAGAGAGAGAGAGAGAGAGAGAGAGAGAGAGAGAGAGAGAAAGAAAGAGAGAGAGAGCGAGCTAGAGAGAGGGAAAGAGAGAGGGAGGACAGTCTCTTACCAGATTGTCCAGCATCCTCATGAGGGACTCAAACTCCAGCTCGCCCAGCTTCCACTTCTGCTGCGAGCCCATGCTGACGCCCGCCTCAGCCACGCCGTGCGTCCGCGACTTGTAGGTCTCCTGGTTCAGCACGATCAGGTTGTCCACGCTGCCAGCGCAGGAGATGGCGTTCACCTGTCAGGTAGGGGACGACGTTGAGGTGGGAAGCAGCAAGGACGATAGAGAGAGAGAGAGAGAAAGAGAGAGAGAGAGAGAGACAGAGAGAGAGACAGAGAGAGAGAGAGAGAGAGACAGAGAGAGAAAAAGAGAGAGAGAGAGAGAGAGAGAGAGAGAGAGAAAGACAGAGAGAGAGAGAAAGACAGAGAGAGAGAGAGAATGGGAATATGAGGTGCAACTCCATTTACTGATTTGATTTATTGATTTGTGTAATGGTTTTGATACTGCCGAACATTGACTTATGTTGCATAGGCTCTATAACATTGGGTTTAATAGTGGCGCATCCAATTGGGTTCGTAATTATCTTGATGATGATAGATGATAGATCGCAGAGAGTGAAATCTGACTGCTTGACATCACACCCTTCATTGTTGTTCAGGGTGTGCCTCAAGGTTCTATTTTAGGTGCTGTTTTATTCCCCATTAACATAAATAATATAACACAAGATTTAGTGAATTGTCAGGCTCATCCTTGCACTGATGACACTATCTCGTATGCAGTCAGACCCTCCTTATCATCAGTTTCACTCAATCTGCAATTGAGTTTCAATCAAATTCAAAATAAAGATGTGTCTCTTGCTTAAAGACAAAACTAAAATAATGACTTTTAAACATCCTAGTTTTGTTGATACCGATCTTAACATGTCCACTTTAAACTGAACTTTATTAGAACACGTGTGCGACTACAAATATCTCGGAATCTTGTTCGATAGTGCCTTAACATTGAATACACATTGCAAAACGTCAGGCTAAAGTTCAATCCAAAATTGGCTTCCTTTATCGTAATAAGTCCTGCTTTACTCATTCAGTTAAGCACACTATGGTTCAGACTTTACTACTCCCTATCTTCGACTATGCTGATGTTGTTTACAAAGTCGCCTCCAAATCATTGCTTAGCAAATTGGATGCCTTGTTTCACTCAGCTATTAGATTTGCCACAGACGCGCCTTACAAAACTCATCATTGTCGGCTTTACCTTACCTTAATGGGATGGCCATCCCTGCAAACTAGGTGTAAGGCACATTGGTATAGGTTCCTATATAGGACCTTAACAGAGAAAACGCCACCTTACTTACGGTGTCTTTTAAATAGAGTAGGCTCTTCTTTTAATCTGAGATCAATTCACGTCATCAACCTGACTGTCGCAAGAGTGAATAAGGCGGCAGGACGCAAATCCTTCCAGTACTCAGCACCTCTTGACTGGAATGAGTTTCAGTGAATGGGCAGACTCATTTTTGATAGATTCCTGTACTGGCGTGATTTGATAACTGTTTATGCCGAATGACATTGTTTTAATTTCATTTTATTTGTTTGTAGAGGTACTGCGCACGTATTTTGTGTGTTGTCATGCTGCCCGCCACTTGGACCAGGTCGTCACGGTAAAAGAGCATCCGTTCTCGGCCGACATACCTGGTTTAAATAAAGTTACTATTACTAGAGATGGTTTTTCACCTTTAAACTTGAGAGAGGAAAAAAGAGCCATGTGATGAGATGTGACGAGCTCACGCACGCCCCGAACCCAGAGTACGACCTCGCAGCAGAGAGTATTTTTAGATAATAAGTAGGGCTTTGCCACGCCGTGGATTAATGTTTTGTTTGCTGCATGGCAGAGATTTAAAAACAAGGGATTTAGAGCACGCGTTACAACTACAGCCATGCCGGTAACGTCAGCCACATTTGCTACCGCATATACACACAACTAGACAGATTAGAATTGATGGGGGGGGTGGTTGTTCGATTTTCAACCGAGCATTTCTTTGATCTTGCATTAGGTGAGGGTACAAAGATGCGTGGATTGGCTAAGACCCTCTGCAAAGTCAGCCGGGGAGCGCAAGTTAGATCAAGTAGGCTAATGTTTGAAAGCCCCTGTGTCTATGTGAATGTGGTGTGAGTGTGTGTGTGTTTACCTGGATCTCGCAGGCATATTGAGCGTTGTAGATATAGTGAAAGGCCTCTTCGATTGTCTCCCCGAGAGCAACCACGCCGTGATTCCTCAAGACAAGCACCTGTCAAACACACACCGACAAATCAATAGTCTGAGGTCAAAACAATATCAGCGCCAAATCACAGATAATCAAAGGCGCCATAGCGACATTCGAGCAACATGCCTTTGGGAGAGCCAACCAATGCACCTCGGAGTATCTGAGCCATCTTAAAGGACTCTAACAACCAATAAACTAGAACCTGATCACGGGTAAGATTTATCCCACCTCAACCAGCAATTCTAATGTGGGCCCAGCTGACCCCAGATCAGCCCCACTGTCCCTTAGTGTACCTTGGCGGAGGGCCCCAGGGTCTTTTGCAGCTCCCTGCGCTCCTCCTGCTCGTCGAGGCTTCCCTGGTAGTTGTAGTAGGCTATGTCCCCCAGGATCAGAGACTCCTGGGAGATGGGCAGGATGCCACACTTCATAGACGACACCTAAAGGTAGAGAGACGGAGGGAAGAGGGAGAAGGAGAGAAAGAAAGAGAGAGAGAGAAAGCGAGAGAGAGAGAGAGAGAGAGCGAGAGAGAGAGAGAGAGAGAGAGAGAGAGAGAGAGAGAGATGTAAGTGATCTGTAGGCACCAAATAAACAAACTCCTCGGACTACGTTTCCCAGAGACAATGCCCTTCCCCTTCAGGTGAAACCCCGTGCTCTGACTGGGTGGGGCTCCGGGCACGGCCCCCTGACTTACGGCTGCCGTGGCTGGGGTGTGGATGTGGATGACACAGCGGACGTCGGGCCGCATGGAGTAGATGGCCGCATGGGGGCTGAAGCCGGACGAGTCGATCCCCAGCGTGGTGGCGCCCTGGTCGATCACGTCCCCGATGATGTTCACCTTCACCTGGGGGGAGGGGGGGGGGGGGGGGGGGGGGGGGGGGGGGGGGGGGGGGGGGGGGGGGGGGGGGGGGGGGGGGGGGGGGGGGGGGGGGGGGGGGGGGGGGGGGGGGGGGGGGGGGGGGGGGGCAGAGGCAGGGGGAGAGGGGGTGGTGAGCATGGAGGAGACAGCTAGAGAAGGGAGTCACCTCAAAAGAAACACTGCCTTCGGCATTCAACCTATCGAGGTTGGCTCTTCAAAGCTCGTCTCAGTAGGCTTAATGGTGCGCATTTGGATTTCTGTGAGGTGAACTGGGCTTTTCTGTTCAATGACTGCACCTTTCATTCTCAGCATCCCTCCCATCCTCATTATCTTCATGATGACCACCGTCCTCCTCCTCATTCCCATCCTCATCATTCTCAATATCCTCATAACATAATCAACCTCCTCCTTCCCTCATTTCCTGGCATCCTACAATAGGCATAGCAAGGATTCATCCCCTTCGTCTAATTGGACAGGATGAGTCCATAAGGACAGCTTCATTGCCGGTCCATTATTACATTACAGTCTAGACCAACAAAAGGGAGATCGAGAGATCCAGAGACGCACAAGGGGAGAGGAGAGGAGTGGGGGGAGATGATTGAGCGATAGAACAAATATGGCATGACTGATGTAGTCTTGCCCGGTCCGGAGTCCCAGTCTGTGAACAGAACGGAGCACAGCCGGATTCCCACTGCAGAACCCATTAGGACCGGACTACAAGGCTTGAGCAGCAGACCGCACACCAATCCCCTATGACCGCCACATCACGTCGCGCACGCTAAGTCGTTCCACAAACAGAGGACACGTCCGCTTTTCCTCCACTTGTGGAAACTGCGGGAGCCTTTTCGGCTTCTCTTCCAGAGGATGGAAATCAATGTTCTATGGGACATTTCTGTTTTCTTTAGCCTGTTGTCCACCGCACGGGAGAGCGAGGGAGGAGGGGTGGACCACTGGCTATCGATCCCTTCCCCAGCAGAGGAAAGTGAATGACACCAGTCAGACGGAACTAATTTGCCCCATTTCCACTTCAACACACACGCCCGCCCGCCCGCCCGCCCACGCACGCACGCACGCACGCACGCACGCACGCACGCACGCACGCACGCACACGCACTCACCGACAGCTGTCCGACAGAGCACATTGATCACTCGTTAGGGCAGGGCCTCATCGTCCTTCGTTGCCCCCGCCCCTTCACCAGCCGGCCAATCAGATGTGAGCCACTCACCTAACACGGGCTGCACTCTAAATAGCCCATTGGAAGGGCACGAGAAGTGCCGCCGTGAATTGGAAACACGACGCCGCGGCACTCAAAGGCAGTGACAGAAGGGGGAGTGTTGTGGAGCCTTAAATAGCTCATGGTCAGTGGAGGAGTGAACGCATGACATGATGACATGCCCGAATTCCCAGCTCTGTCCGGACCTTTTGAACCCAAAGGCTGTGCAATTGCCCTATCAACGCTGACTTTGGATCAGCTTACTGCTCCTAGTGCGACCTTCGCTATTTGAGTGTATGGGAACACTAAACTGATCTCTGAGAAGTATGTGGGGTTCAATGGTCCCTGCCCTCAGCCACTGCACTGGGTCCACAGATTTGTTGGTGCTGGTCAACAGAGCGTTCGTGTTTGGAAAAATATGAAGATAACGGCAATTAGTCTAACAGGATTGGGTCGTTTTAATCACGTGCAAGGCATTGACCCTGATCTAATTTGGATGTGGATTGTAACCTTTGGTTTACTGTTGAGTCAGGAGCCGGTATAATTTACTTTAAATCAGTTCCCTCAATTTTACCTAAACAAATTACATGTGAAAGTAATCTTCCAAAGGAATGCGAAAGACCCAGTGCAAATTTTGACCGCATCCCACATTAAACTATGATCCTTTTCTAGGACCCAAGATCAAATTTAATGGCGTTTAACAGCTTGCTGACGGAATATTATTTTTCACACAGGCCAAACACATTCGTGGGAATGTGTTCTGTTGTCAAAACAGAAGATGCACTTCTTCAAATTCCATTTAACCCAAGAGAGAATAATCTAGTCATATTACTATATTTCTTTTGACCTCTCCTTCACCTTGGAGCTGACACAAAGAGAGAGACATGCCATTACCTCTGCCATGACCCCAGGTTGACCTCTCCTTAACCTTGGAGATCAGACACAGCCATACAAACTGTTACCTCTGCCATGACCCAAGGTTGACCTCTCCTTCACTTTGGAGATCAGACACATAGCCATACAAGCTGTTACCTCTGTCATGACCCCAGGTCGACTTTTGACTCTGAACTTTGAGAACTTTTGAAGGAGCTAGACTGGAAATAAAATAAACCTTCATCCAAAACATACAAGAGATAGAGGGAGTGAAGTAAAACGAGAGAGAGAGAGAGAGAGAAAAAAGAAAGAGAGAGAAAAAGAAAGAGAGAGAAAAAGAAAAAAAATATTCTTGTTCCATCCCTCAACAGCTGCAGCCGTGTTCCTGTCCTGCCACAGATAAAGCTTCTCCCTGCTCGCTGAGGCCTGCCACTGAACCACAGCGGAGGTTCTGCTCTGGACTAGCACAACAAAGACCCGGGCTCAGATCGACACAGTACAGAACCTCTCCACATTTCCCCCCAGGGGCGTTACAGGGATATTGTCACATCCCCAAAAAATCTTTTCCAGTAAGAGATTTTCGGCCATACTAGCAATCTGGGCAAGCAACTAGCAGTGTGGGGCAATGTAACCGCTCCACCCACGACAGATGACACCTGCACGGCGCCCCCGCGGCCACACATGAACAGGTGCGGCACCTTGTGTGCTCATGAGGGCTGGGTGGGTGGGAGTGTTTGCACACGGATGTTTGCGTAGAGAAGTGAGGTTGAGAAACACACATAAGGGGGGGATTGAGAAATAAGCTAACCAGGTGAACTCGGACCACCTCTTCCCCCTTCGGCAAAATCAAACATGAAAGTTAGATGATGCAAATCCCTTCGTCTTGACATCAGTATCCGGATGCACTGGAACCAGATCCGTTGAGTGACTTAAAACAACTGAATGGCATTCGTTGTTGAGCGACTTCACCAGACCGAAGCAAGTGGAGACAGGATGAGACCGAGAGAAGGGGGATGCACTAAGTGTAAAGTCAACACCACATCAGACAATAACAGACAACCTGTCTTTGTTCAGCGAGGGACAAAGTCATTTTCACGACGCACGCACGAACACACACAACCGCCCACCTGCCCACAGCTGTGTATTTACCTAAGGCTGTAGATAAGTGCGTGACTGGCGGCCATATCCCAGCCACGACTCAGCCCGGAGGGACTCTGCTTTCATCTGGCTAGAGGAACAGGCCATGCAGGTGTGTGTGACTCACGCACATGGCCCTCTTTCATTAGCAATGGATTTTCAGACAAAACCTGAATAGTTCATATTAGGACCCAGACATAGGGGGGAAATGACATGGTCAGCATCAGGTGTGCCAGCCAATTGTGCAAGACATAAGATAGACACTCGCCAACACAGTCAACATTGCGTCATTTACACACACACGCACGCACGCGCGCGCACACACACACACACACACACACACACAGACACACACACACACACACACACACACACACACACACACACACACACACACACACACACACACACACACACACACACACACACCCTCCTTATTGGCAGGACTTTGTAATATAAGGGAGCCTGCCAAAACATTAGATTGTGTAATACTTTTAATCTAATCTAATACTTCTCCCTCAAATAATTCAAGGAAATGAAGAGCTGATTAGGTAGAGTGTTAAAACACTGGCACTGCTAGGCCTGGTCCTGGCTGCCGAAGGGCGGCCAGCCACTCTTTACTATACACACAGAGCCCAGTTGGCAAGCCGACGCACACAAACACACCTGGAGCCTCTGATTGAGTGTAACTAAGTGCTTACTCAACCTTGAAAGGTCTGCTTTTCTCTTCCTTTTCTTTTTCTCCTTAACACACCACTAGACCCATGCATAAGTGGACATTTTTGTTGTGGTACGGGGTGTGCCTTGCCAACACATCCGCTCTCTGATTGGACATACCAGATTGGATGCGGATGCTTCAGCAAATGATAGTCCTCTGGGCATGATAAGGAGATGGTCTTGTTCTTTGCTGACGCGTACCTGAATGCAGAGGGGATACAAGGCTTTTAGCTAGAGAGAAACTCAACCTTACATCTGATATGTTTTCACTTTCAAAGTGTTGTAATGGAAGTTGTAGCCAACAGTTGAACTCAGTTAGCAGTTTAACGCAGCGCAAACGATGAAGGAAAAAGTACAGAGCAGAATAAAATGATCGGAAAAAAAGGTGTGGGCTTACTGAGATGTAGGAGCTGGCAAAGTGGGCCCAGCTGAAAAGGTCAACCAGTCTGTAGAGGCTGGCCAGTTTGCAGCGGGTCTGCTTCTCCCCCTTTACCATAGTGGTTGATTCCGTCCCATACATGTCATTGATAGGAGTAACCATTCCAAGACCTGAAAGAGGGGAACACATTGTTTTTGTATAATATCCCAAGAATACAGAAGAGATAATTAAATCAATGTTTCAACGATAAAACAAACTTACGAAATTCTGTTTATTGCATTAAACTATATGTAGTTCTTAATGTGTATATGTATTTGCTGTTTAATACAAACTACTGTGAAACAGGACACCGGTGTTGGTGTGGATACTGTCCAACAAGAAAAGAAAACAAACTTGAAATGGTACTAGGCCTTTATTGTATTGTAGACCTCTAAAAATATATCATCAAGTTATTTTCTGTCTTATGCCTTGTTTATATATATATATATAGAATCTGGGCATGCTATGACATTGAATTATATTCTATGATATCAGTACAGTGAGACAACACCAACAACCATTCCTTTTCTTTTCATATTTACGTCAAACCAGTTCTTGGCGCTGGATGCATAAACAACAGACAATTGGATATATTGTTGGAGGCTGAATGGAAGCAACCATACTGCCGTCTCCAAGGTTCATTCATCATTAGTTCCACATTCCAGCCCAATGATTAGAACCAGATTCCACATGAGGAAACCTGGGCCAGACCTGGGATGAAAACCTAGGAAATATGCACGGCTCTTCCGGAGTCTGGCACTAAGTTCCTGGTGAATGAGTGTGTGCATGTGTGTGTGGTTATCTAGGTGATACATTTGTGTCGGGGAATGCAATAATGGGGGAATCTCCATAGACAAACACATATATCACCAATGTTCAAAACATTTGAAATCCAAGTGCACAGGTATTGGCAAAGCCGTTAGTGGTTGGTTGTCGCCGTATTGGGCTGTACCACTTTGGCTACTTACTGAGGGGGGTAGTGGCTTGTTGTCGCCGTATTGGGCTGTACCACTGAGGCTACTTACTGAGGGGGGAAGTGCTGAAGCCGGCCACTGAGCTAGCCATGAAGAAGTCGGCGATCTGTCTGAGGGCCAGGAGGCCCGTGGGGTTGTTGCCCTTGTTCACCTGCTCCTGGATCATTCCTTCTAGCTCATGCTTAAAGGCCTGGAGTGAAAGAGAGGAGAGAGAGCAGAGGAGGAAGAGGTAGAGCAGAGATAACAGTGTGGTAGTAAAAAAACAAGAGGGGGAAGGAGAGAGAAAGAATGGAAAATAAAGAGGAAAAAAAATGACGAGATGAGAGACGTTAATCACAGATTATACTTGGGTGTCACTCTCAGATCACCTTGTCTTAGCTGGATCAGGATTGGCTGGCTGGCTGACAGGCTGTCTGGGGATTGGCTGACTCGCTGGCTACAGACGGAGAAATGACTACACTAATCTTCAAGTGCTCATGTATCCAGGGTTTCCCTCAACTAGAAGCTATTAATA